>OY755170.1:27348064-27372422 GCA_963576735.1 Bedellia somnulentella
CGTAGGTAGGGTTCGCTCTATTATGGAAATACACTGTCCAAGCAAATTGTGGGTACTGAAACACATGGTAAAAATACTAAAAATAATTAAACATGTTGTTCAACAGTATGAGTATTCCATCCCTTCAAGGATTTACGGCGTAAAAGGTGACAGGAGTAGATTAACAATTAAATAAAGATATTTTAAGACAATTGGCTATCTAATATAATGACGACAGCCGTGGTCGAGTGGGTAGGTGACTAGCTTCTCTGTCCGGAGGTTGCGGGTTCGATCCCCGCTGAGGGCATCATTTATGTACATACATACATATACTCACGGCTGTAAATCCCTTAAAAGGGGTAGCCAGAGCTAAAGAATTAGAAATTCCTCAGCCACTTTTGGAAAGTTGAGTGGGGAAAAGATGGTAAAAATAAAGGTTGTTGGTGATGGGTCTCCAACCGCATCGCCCAAAAATTCCTTAAAAGCCCCAATACCGTTAGTCGCCTCTTACGTACACCCACCGGAAGAAATGGGGTAGTGCTATTCTAAGCCGACACTACACAGCACATTTTATGTGATGAGCATAAATGATTGATTCTTAGTCTTGGGTGTTATTTATATGTGTATTATACATTATTAAATATATCGTTGAGTTAGTATCCCATAATACAAGTCATACTTAGTTTGGGGCTAACTTGATCTGTGTATAATATGTCCGTATATATTTATAGGGATGGTTTGTAGTATTTGGGTGAAAACCATTTAAAATAACTGATGTGACAAATGAAACCATAACAATAAAATACTCCTTACAAAAGTGACAAATTAAAATTTAGGGTCGTTTTTCCGTAAATGACTGTACGTAGACAGGGTAGAAAATCGGAAGAAACATATTATATGCATTACGTATATCCACCCCTTTCAGGGTGGATAGACGGACACGCGTTTCCGAATATCCGCCTTAGGGTGGCTGTTTTAGGGTAGATAGAAGGAATAAGCCCGTAAAACCTATTCGACACAAGAATAAATTCATTTCCCACAATACATTAATTTAGGAGGTGAACGCCAAAGGAAATTGTTCAAATTCGTGTGTAATGTACAGCCAGCAAGGCAGCTTAATCCACTGAATTGAAATCGTTAAACTTTCAACAAAATATACAATATGAAATAGCCAACATCAGTTTGTGTTCCCAGGTGGTCACCCATCCAAGTATTGACAGCGCCCGACTTTGCTTTACTTCGATTATCGGATGAGAACTGGTGTATTCAACGTAGTATGGATGTTAGCTATCGAAGGCTACAAATTACTCACGTTGTGTCTGCAGCTAATTATTAATAACAATTCCAATTTTATGCTACGGTGGGAGGAGATAGGTGGACAACTGAAAACGTGGTATGAAAATATGAAGAATAAAAGAGCATGTATGAAAATATTGTTGGATGTAAACGAAGGTCTGCCAGAATCGTACAAAGTGACGATCGATAGTCTCTGCCTACCCGAATGGGAAATAATTGCGTGAGTAT
Source organism: Bedellia somnulentella (assembly GCA_963576735.1). Lineage (NCBI taxonomy): Eukaryota > Metazoa > Arthropoda > Insecta > Lepidoptera > Bedelliidae > Bedellia > Bedellia somnulentella. The sequence goes on from OY755170.1 coordinate 27,349,568, forward strand.
ATGTATGTACGAAATATATGGCATAGAACGCCAACGTATTTTCACAATAGTACATAACATAACATACATATATCATAAACGTTCACGCCGAATATCCCCGAAGGGGTTGGCAGAGGTACTAATACTTCTGAACATCACGTGACTTTGTCACCTGGTGTTCAGAGTACCCACGTTTTGCATGGACAGTGTACTCACGTGATAGGGGGCAGGCCTATCGCCGTTTTGTACGAATACACTGTCACATGACTAAGTACAACTCAGCCATGTGGGTTTCCTCACGATGTTTTCCCTCACCGTTAACAACCATGATAAATTAACCACACATATGTCTTTAGAAAAGACAAATTGGTGTAGGCCCCGACCCAGGATTTGAACACTAGTCGTTTGCACGGAAAGCGAGTGTTCTACCCACTGGGCTATCACAATAGTACTACTATATTTTTTTCTATTTTAATATTATTATTGTTTAAAGCTTATTTTAGGAATTATGTTTTTACTTTTTAATTAGTAAAAAGTGCTTAAAGCGTGTTCTTAACATTTTTATATTAATTTCACGTGTACCTTTATATGTAGCCGACTCCTTTAAACTCGATAATAATATCTAAATTTTATCTCATTATCCTGATACGGGTCGCCAGGATTAAAGAACTTCAGTAAGTTCAGTACTAAAAAGTGAAAATTAATTCCTAATATAGAATGAAAATAGTAATATTATTGTAAAAAATCGAAGGGCGCTCTGTGCCACATTTTTCGTCTATCGATCAATCCACCCTTTTTCACAATAATACAACACACAATAATTATATTGTCGCTGATTCTTGATACAATGTTTGTGTTGCTACATACATTGAATGTACAATGTATACATATACTTTGGACCCTGTACGGGGCGCCCGAAATTTAGGAGAGTTAACGACTTTTAATTTAGTCACATGTATCTTTTAAAATAACTAAAATTAGAAGAGAAGTAATTTAGCTATAATTACTTCTCTTAGTAATTTATTTCTCTTTTAATTCTTAGTAATTTTAAGACAATAAATATGTCGTGGTTGTATGACAATGAATTAGATTTTTATTAATATATTTTTATTGAATGTGACGTAATTCATTATTCAAAGCCCAAATTCAAATACATCACTAACTAAACGCGGTTTAAAGGTAAACTGGGAACTACCTGAAATCGCGTAAGTTATTCAGAGCTGTTTTAGCTCCTGTAACAAACAACAGATGACGCAAGCATAGTTTTTTCTACATCGCGGTATGAATTCTTTTAAACCTTAGTATGTAAGGTTTGGAATGCGTATTCGTTACATGATTGATGAAAGAAAGATGAACATCACTGTCTAGTACGAAATTAATTTTTGATAATCTGCCTTGGGCTTGGGCGTCTTTGCTTGAGGCAGATTGAAAATGAACTAATGTTTCCGTTCCGTTTACTTGTGAACGAATTAAATTAAAGACTATTCGGTATGCAAAGTATTAAAAAAAAGATGCTGATTACGAAATCTTTTCGAGATATTATGTTAGTAAACAATATTTTCTTGAAATAAATTCAAATAAAGCTAAGATGACTGTTATTTTATCAAAAAACTATAACAGTGCTTAGACCCTCATTGTTTAAAATAATTGTATTTGTAAGATTGTAATTTTAAAAGATTGTCGTTTAATGGGTATTTGTTTTTACTTGTAATATTTTCGGCACTATGATATCATTAAAAGGTAAAACAACTCGGCGATTTTTCATACAAATTCTGCCAACTAAGGGCCAGTTTTTTGATCCGTGGTTAACTCAACAATTTGTTAAATATCGTAACTATTAGTTACATATCAGCAAAATGCATTTTTTGACCCGTGGTTAGAGTAACTAATGGTCAAATATCGAACCAAAATGGATTTACGATTTGACTACTGGTTAGTCATTTAACTATAGTCAATGTAACAAATGGTTATATTTTTAACTCCGGATCAAAAAACTGGCCCTTAGTACAACTAAAAACAAACTAACCAAACTGTGCCCCACTGCCTAATGCCGCGTTTACATTTATAGTTATAACATTTTCCTTAGATTAAAACTATGGAGTGGTGGATGACATATTGTTGTTTTTTAAGGTTCTGTACCAAAAGGTAAAACGGGACCCTATTACTAAGACTTCGCTGTCTGTCTGTCTGTCTGGTTGGTGACGTCAATCAGAGATAAGTGGTATTAGCTGTGTAGCGTCGGTATAATTAACTAATATATTCATATTCGTTGCATTAAAATTGTGAACCAAGCAAATGTATTGTTGTTAGTGCGATAACATTATTCTTGCTGAGTTCTCTGACTAACAATGATTCACTGCTCAGTGCCTCTGAACTGTAATAAGGTGCGATTGGTCAAAATTGGATTAGTAATTTCGAAGCCTATATTTATTACAATAATCGCCCGAATCGAACGGATTTTAGACTCGGTTCTAAAAATCAGAGAAGTAACTTAATCTTATCTTTATCATCTCGCTTCCAGAAGAGATGGCTGACCTGAATTGGACAAGTATTTTGGTAGTAAAAAGGTGGGCATAATCAACAGCGAAATGTTTCACGTACAATGGCCCATGTATATTTTCATTAATACAAATTGACGATGATTCTAAAGATTTATAAAACATTGCAAGTATCAGTAAAGTTATGACATAAGTAGATCGAATGGATTGTGTTGTGATAGCGATGATGAAACTATGCAATCTTTAATTGAAGTATTCACTTTGTCAGAATTTCTACGAACTACTACGAAATGTCGTAATTGGCGTAGACGATTGTGCAAGCGTAGCCATTTTGTAGTCTTGCAATTTTATTTGGTATATTATTTTAAATATATTATGACGTGTAGTTGCCGGCTTAGAATATCACTACCCTTTTAACGTATGGGGCTTTTTAAGTGGTTTTTGGGTGAAGGGGTTGGAAACCCATCACCAACGATACTTTATTTCTATCATTTTGTGTCCTAAGCTCTGGTTACCCCTCTTTGGGATTCATAGCCGTGAGTATCTGTGTGTTTGTAAATAAATAAATAAATATACCGACATATTTCATAAACACCAAGAAAGCTCCAAACTAAGTGGAACTTGTAGTAGGGGATACATTTTATATTATAAAATACACATATAAATAACATCGGAGACTATGCCTAAATCATTTGCGCTCAATAAATGTTGCTCTCAGCGGGGATCGAACCCGCAGCCTCTGGACCAAGAAGCCAGTCACCTATCCACTCGGCCACGATCGTCGTCGTCGCCGTGCATACCTACATACATAAAAGGATCATTACTTTCCATTGAAAAGACGACACATTTGGACCAAATAGCGAGTGTGCTCAAAAAGCCAGACTTCCGAAGTATGAAGAACAAAAGAGCATTAATGACAAGATTGATGAATGTAAACGAAGCTAAGAGAGGTTTGTCAGGATCGAACAAAATGGCGATCGTTAGTCTCTGCCTGCCCCAATTTGAACTAATGGCGTGAGTATATGCATGTATTAATGTATGAAAAAGTGGCCGTGGAATTTTATTGTTCCGAAGCTCTGGCTATCCCTTCTAGGGATTTATAGCCGTGAGTGTATACATACATATTGTATTTATATGGCTGTGTAATGTATGAATAGCACTATCCCATTTCTTCCCATGGGTATTTTTTAGAGACGGCTAAGGGTATTGGGGCTTTTCAAGTGTTTTTTGTCGATGTGGTAGACCAATCACCAAAAACATTTATTTTATAATCCTTTCAAAAGTAGCTGTAGAATTTTGTTATTCCAAACCTCTGACTACTTTAATAAGTTTGTATAATAGCCATCAAATTGATCATCCATCCTCTCTATAGGCTTAAACCATCTTAGCATTTTTCATACATTATTATCATTGACACGTAGTATCATTGAGTAGATCAAGTAAGTAGTCTCACAAACCGCACAATTTTTCGCCCGATCACATTACCTTACATAACATTTTTTTTCTCATGCGTCTTCTTCTACACCGAACCCCCGCTGCATACATAACGTAGGAACAAGAACAGCATTATGCACAGCCACTCGGGCCTTTTCAGACAACGAAAACTCACCAAATTAACACAGGGTGTAACAGACAAAATTAGTACTGTGTTACAGCGTGCTTCCATTAAGACCTACTTCAAGCCGCACCAAAAGATAAGTCAGTTTTTAAGACCTATCAAATTTCAGATCCCTTTACAAGATGCAGGTGTTTATAAATGTGAGTGTGGTCTTTTGAAGAATTAATTAATTGAACATTAAATTATTTGAATATTATTAGCGTTATTCAGTAGCGGCTATTAGGTTATGAATAAGTCAGAAGTATTATTAGACGACAATGAATAAAGAGGTAGGGCTATTTTTCACCACACTTAATTTATGTAAAGTAACTCGTGTGTTACGTAGAGTTGATGGTACATTTACTTAGTGACGTCTTGTTTCATACTATATCTGAAATGTACTGTGCTTTGCATCGTTATTTCAAACAAAACCACTTTAAATGACTCACAATCACTACTAACTCGGCCAGAGTTTTACAACTACAAATAGAGCAACTTTTATTGGTCTTAAATGGGAACACGATCATTTTTATTTTATTTATATGAAATAATTGCGTCCCTTTCTCTTGTTATTATAAAAGGTTTAGTCACATTCCCGTTCTAATTCTAAAAGTGACTGGAAAGCAATTAAATTTTACTAAATGAATTAGTTTATTTTTTATACTATTATTACTCGTATAGTATTTCAAGCAGTTTAAATATATAATTATTTTTTATAAACAACCTTATCCAAATTTACAATTGTAAAAATGCTCCGACGTTCGACTATTAAGAAGAAATACCTTTAATTTGTTAATTTTATGTATAGCCTCCTATGAAAGTCAGGTGTATAATGTGATAATGTCGCTTATATATGTAAAAACTAAATCAGTTCCATAGCCTCCGAGATACATCCTACAGCCTTTCTACAAATAAATCAAACATACAAATATACATATTCCCATCTCAACGATTCATGAGAACATATTAGCTGATTTCACTTATTAGGTTTTTTTTTCCGCATTCTAAATGTCCCAAAATTTTACAAAAACATCTTTTATAATTATAAAATTCCTTAACATTAAACTCATAATTTAGTTTAAATACAATGTGAGAACTGCCTGGAAATGTGTAAACTTCTATGGGCTATTTTACTCTTAATATCGGCAGATGGCGTTTTAACTGAATTTCGTGCGTCGCGGTATGAATTCTTTTAAATCGAAGTATATATTGCCCAATGCATTGCCACGTTTCGTAGCTGGCTGGATATGCACTGTATTAGCTTATGGTGCAGTCCATATAAACCTAAACGAAACGATAGACGATTGCCGAAAATACGTTTGTCATGAATAGAATTTTTCATTATTGTTCAGTTTTGCTGTGTAGTGTCGGCTTAGACAAGCACTACCCCATTTCTTCCTATGTGTGTTCGTAAGAGGCGGCTAAGATTATTGGGGCTTTTTAAATTGTTGAAGATCCATCACCAAAAACATTTATTTTACAATCTTTTCCTCTTTTCCTCACATAACTTCCAAAAGTGGCTGAAGAATATTTGTTCTAGTTGCGAATACTTATTTATAAACACTAATTGTATGATTTACTGTAAGTATTCCGAACAAATAAAATAAAAAAATAAGAATTTTCTGATTTCAAGCTCTGGCTACCCTCTGTCTTTGTATGTTTCGGGCACCCTTAACACAGGATTAACATCCTACCTAGGTGCTTTGAGTGCGATACGATTATCATGGTTCTTAAAAGGTTTTTAAAATTTTAGTTTGTTCTGAAAATATGTTTTTTATGGTGATTCTGAAAAGAACGCTATATTTTAGATAGAAAAATATTCATCACAATGAAATGTTTGTCATAGGCGAAAGTCCGTAGTGAAAAGAATAAAAGAGCATGAATGCTGACAGAAGCAAGAGAGATCGGCCTGGCTCGTACAAAGTGGCGATCTTTAGCCTCTGCCTACCCCAATGGAAACAACGGGCGTGAGTATAAGTAAGTAAATAAAATATTCAAAAGTAAACACGTCTGCTGCGTAGGGTGCCGACCGCGCGACTGGTGTTGCAAAAGCGAAAGTTAAAAAATCGGGTAATTTTCCAGTTAAAAATCGGGAGATTTTTTCGTCTTAATAAAATATCAGTATTTTATGCTAATAATCAAGTTAAAGTAATTAATTTAAGTATATAAAAATATATAGGTAGTACGGATCATTTTAGTACCACTTCTTGCTTACAATTTTAGTAATCATTTTTTCATCAATAATTAGATTTTGTTGGGCATGAAACCTCATGTGGGGATTATTGTACTGTTCATTCAAGGAAATTAAAATTTCGACTCCAGCAGGAATTGAGCCCGCGGCATTCCGTTTTTCATTCCATTGATTAGTAAGTATATTAACATGAATATTGAAATTTTCACAAGTTAAATTATTTTACAATAATGAACTCTATTGCAAAGCGTTTCGATGTAATATTTTTTGTGTAAATTGACGTCACTGCCGTGTTAAAAGGCCCTGTGAGAATTTTATGGGAATTCCCGTGCGTGAGAATCCCGTGGTCAGTGTTACTATGTGATTCTTGATGTTTTCTGACTTTAGAATGCTATATTAACTATTACTTTAATGTCAAATGCACAAAATCGGGAGATTTGGTCACTAAATCGGGATATCGGGAGGGAAAGGCCAAAATCGGTAGATCTCCCGATAAATCGGGAACTTTTGCAACAGACAATGCACCACACACACACCCGCAAGCGAAAACCACAGGCAACCACAAACATGCGACGCGTTTCGACTCAACTCGAGTCATTGTCGAGCAGTAGACAGTTCGGCAGCTGACCACTCGGTGGTCAGACCACTCGGTGTGTGTGTGGTGCATTGTCTGCTTTTCGATTTCTTGTAAGTGGGAGGGCGGGCGGTGCACAGTGCATGTTGCATGAAGACTGCAGGTATTATTTAGCGGAATTAAGCGAAGAAATTTATTAATATTAGTATTGCTATGGATTTCCGCAAAGTAACGCCTGATTCAATCCAATATTTTAAAATATTAAAAAAGTGTAAATAGAATAAAATAAAAACAGGAAACACAGCCTGATGCTAACTCAAGAGATAATAAGGAATTCCAGGAAACTTCGAAATCCTAACATGTAAAAAGTAATGCTGATGCGCTAAGTTTACGCGACGTGAAAAATAAACAATCAAAATGTGCGCAATTTCCAGTTTTGTTTAGTTGGCAGTTTCCATGCTACTCAATGTTAGGTTCTCAGTAATGTCACCTCGTTACAGAATTCATATTACATTATTTAGGTCAACATTTAATTGATGTACTCTTGAAAAAACAATTGTAGGTTTTAGAAATTCATGTATACAAAAAGTTAATTATGTAGTTTCCTAAAAAAACTGGGTAATTTCATGTGCCATTCTTTTATGCTAATTATAATTAATGATCTTGTTGTTAAACTGTCTCTTCTGTGTTGTTCATATAGCATGTTTTAAACATTAATACTTTTTACATCATTTTAACTGTATGACGAAAACAAGTTGATTTTAATTAAATACTGAAATGCAATATTAAGTAGTAGTTTGCTGTGTAGTGTCGGCTTAGAATAGCACTATCACATTTCTTCCCGTGGGTGTGCGTAAGAGGCGACTAAGGGTATTGGGGCTTTTCAAGGGATTTTTGGGTGATGCGGTTGGAGACCCATCACCAAACAACTCTATTTTACCATCTTTTCCCCTCTCAAATTCCAAAAGTGGCTGAGGCATTTTCAATTCTTCAGCTCTGGCTACCCCTTTTAGGGATTTATAGCCGTGAGTTGTATGTAATATTAAGTACTTATATACTGTAAACGAAAATATTATATTAGCGTTGCGGTAATGGAAAAAAATCTGATAATATTAGGTGAATTTAATAATGTTTAGATCATTATGAAGAAAAGGGATGAAAGAGAAGAAATTGAGAATATGAAGTTAGTGAAGTGTTTTCAAACATTTGTTTGTTACCTTCCTTGCGTTCGCTGACATTTGCGTATGTCATGGCGATATGGAAGAGATAGAGTTGCATACAAGTATGGCATGAAGAATTCTATGAAGTCATCGTTGTGTGTGGTCATTATTGATAAAGTATGCTGATGTGATTGTTATTATTAAAATGGTGTTGGAATGCCGTAAAAGTAAGTGTGATGATTTTGAATGTTTATGAATTGCAGTTTGTAGTATGGTAGTTTCAATTGCTAAGTTTTTGAAGTTCATTTGACTTTATCACGCAAATGTTATTTTGATTATTTACTAATTGATAACTAAATATGGAATGTAAGAATAACAGAAGGTTTTTGAAGGCAGAATATAAAGTCATACAAGGTACACCAAGGTACAAAGCAGATCTCTGAGTCCTTTTTGTCTGATCATGACGCGGTTGAATACCCTTCGCGAAGAAACTAGGACATCAAAGGAGTATTACAAGAGAGAGACTGTATTATAAATTAAAAGTAAATGCGCATGTAATGTTAAAATATTAATATGTATAATTTAATGTTTTTTGACATGGATTCCTCATGTGGGGATTATTACTCATAAATAAAAGATGTTATTAAAGGAAAGAAAAATTTCGACACTGGCGGGGTAGGAAACGCAAACACTACTTGAACGTGTAAAAAAGAAACAAAGGATAGAGAAATTTCGCGCTGGATGCCAACTGACACTGTAGCTCAGTTGGCAGAGCGACGGGGGCGTATACCCGAAGGTCGCGGGTTCGCACCCCGCCAGTGTCGAAATTTTTCTTTCCTTTAATAACATCTTTTATTTATGAGTAATAATCCCGACATGAGGAATTCATGTCAAAAAACATTAAATTATGTGATAGTTAGGCGTTTCCAACATTTGCATTCTATCTGAAAAGGTAGACAAGTGGCCGTCCGAATTAGTTAAAATTCGGAGGTAGGAAACGCAAACACTACTTGAACGTGTAAAAAAGAAACAAAGGATAGAGAAATTTCGCGCTGGATGCCAACTGACACTGTAGCTCAGTTGGCAGAGCGACGGGGGCGTATACCCGAAGGTCACGGGTTCGTACCCCGCCAGTGTCGAAATTTTTCTTTCCTTTAATAACATCTTTTATTTATGAATATTAATATGTACCTTGAAATTTAATAAAATGACTGAGTATCATACTATGTATAATGGCGGCCGGCCTATCTATACTTATAATAAATCTGTAGAGAGGTCAATTCTGTACATGAAATATATTTTCAAAATAACTATCAGGTGGTGATTAGGGATCGATACTGATGCCAAAAATGCAAATAGTAAAATTTTTGTCTGTCTGTCTGTCTGTCTGTCTGTCGGTTTGTATGTTCCTTATGGAAACAAAAACTACTCGACGGATTTTAACGAAACTTGGTACAATTATTCTTCATACTCCTGCGCAGGTTTTTGTATACTTTCCAGCAGAGTAGTAAAGGGGAATTTTGGGAAAACGGGAGAAGTTACTCCATTTTTTAAGCTTCCGTCGCGTGTGCAGCCTTAATGGTTAAACTTACATAGAAATCATGTGTGGCGGAAATATTTTTCATAAAATTATCTAAAAAAAATTCCTCAACAGTATATGTCTATCTTTTATGGTTGACTCACAATAACACGTGTAATTCCTGATAGCTTAGCAGTTCGGAACATCCTGATTATATTTGTTTACTCTTACGTTTGTAAACCTCTCATTCATCCCTAATTTAAATAAGGTAACATTATTACCTATTCAATAAAAAAAGAATCATAGAAATCGGTAGGCAAACACTGAAATTATACATAAAATAAGCCATCGCGCCCGTGATCGAAACCAAATCTTTACTAATTTACATATAAAATACTAGATGGCGCCAGTAGTTGCATCCTACATAACGTAATGATTTATTTTTTAGATTGTTATAAATACTTCATGGCGTTTTATTCCAAAATTTGCTATTAAACGGAAATACTGAACCGTTCATTAAAGCGCAATCAAAATCACCAAACTACACTGTTAAGGGAGTGCTATAAATTTAATAAATTAACAACATTACGCTGAATTTCACAATGCTTGAGCAGTGGCTGAAGAAAGAAACCTCAGATATTTAAAAAACAACGCTACCCGTGCGAAGCTGGGACGATCCACTAGTTAATTATATTAGTGTACCTTGATAAGAGATGATGAATAAATAAATATATGACTTGAGATGGGAGGATGGTTGTCCACAGATATTTTTATATGAATTAAAGTGTATGGAAATGAAAAAAAAGATGAATGTAGAATGAAATTAGTGTAGTGATGAAATTAGAAATTCCTTAGCCACTTTTGGAAGTTGCGTGGGGAAAAGATGGTAAAATAAAGGTTGTTGGTGCCGTGTAGTGTCGGCTTAGAATAGCACTACCCCGTTTCTACCGATGGGTGTACGTAAGAGGCGACTAACGGTATTGGGGCTTTTAAGGAATTTTTGGGCGATGCGGTTGGAGACCCATCACCAACACCCTTTACTTTTACCATCTTCCCCACTCACATTTCCAAAAGTGGCTGAGGAATTTCTAATTCCTTAGCTCTGGCTACCCCTTCTAGGGATTTATAGCCGTGAGTATATCGGCTGTGTTAAACTAAAAACAAGTATGTCGTTTTCGGCAAATTTTACAGGAGAGCGAAAAAACATAATTTTTCTTTAAATTTAAATATTTCCTAAAGTGATTGTCGGATCTTGACGATTTTTGGATATATCCAACGTGATGTAGTTTCCTAACGAAATTTATATTTTTTTTAACTTGACCTTTACAGTAACGCCAATGCAGAATGAAAATGCTTTTAGCATAGTGTTACCCTATTATTTTTATCAATAGCGCCTTAAATAAGAAGATATTTTGGGTTTTAATAATGTAGAAATAAGGGTCTTTCTATGACGAATCCAACGGTGTAAAAAAAAGCAAACGCTCAAAAATCGACATACTTGTTTTAAGCTTAGAGCAGCCGATATGTTATGTTATGTTATGTTGGTGATGGGTCTCCAACCGCATCGCCCAAAAGTCACTTAAAAAGCCCCAATACTGTTAGTCGCCTTTTACGTATACCCACCGGAAGAAATGGGGTAGTGCTATTCTAAGCCGACACTACACAGCAAATATATGTCAACAGTAAAAATTAACTATTATGGTAAGAACTCATTATTATGTCATCATTATGTGCACATCGAACACTATAACGTCTATACGGTAAACCGTTTGCCCACGATTAGTTTGTTTACTTCCCGGATTTGACTTTTAGATACAATATGATTTTAGGGTTCATGTATAACAATAATGTATCAATGTTTTTTGTTTGCAATTTCAAGTTAATTGTAAGCCTTAATAGTCAGTAATAAACTTATATTAAAGAAGCAAACACGTCTATCAATTACAACATTGCACATGAATCGCGCCTAAATTGAAGAAACCGTGTGTTATGTCACGCAAACGAAGTCGCGCGGGTCAACTAGTTGGATACTTCATGTTTAAATTGGTTCAGTGATTTTGAAGCCTGATTTATTATAAATAATTAAGATTGATAGATGTAAACGAAGCCAGAGAGGTTTGCAAGGATCGTACAAAGTGGCGATCGATAGTCTCTGCGGCGTGAGAATATACTTACCCTGATCGAAGGGATTTTGGACTCGGTTCTAAAAATCATAGAAATCACTAGACTTGTAGTCACTAGACAAGAATGAGAACAAGCTCGTTCTTTGATTTTACAAACAACAATCACAGCAGCACCAGCAGTGAAATGATACTTAGCTTAGACTCACGGCATTAACTTGTCACGCAAAGTGTTACTTGAAGGTGTCTACTGTTGTATCGCAATATTAGCAAAAACGAGAACAACATATAAACATTTGCACATTTAAAAAATATATCAATAGGCTCACAATTTTACTCATGTAAAATAAATAAACCAAGAGAGCTAAGAATCGAAAACCATCGACGTTTCTTTCTAACTATCCAATTTTGATGTATTTATTGTTTCCAAAATGCAGTGAGCAGTCAGTAGCATAACGCTACACGCAACGCATAATATACACTTAATACCAAAACCAACAGATTGTATCTTAAAGCATGCTTTATAATTTGCCGACAGCCGTGGCCGACATATTTCCATATAGACGTATTATATTAGAAATTTCATTATTAGTTTTTCTAAATCTTTATACTTTAAATTTCTTTGAATACGCTTGTACATCGCATTATGAAACTTAGCGTCTTATAAGCTTTATTCGCAATGAAATCAATATCAAATCAACGACATCCGTGGCCTAGTGGATACGTGACTAGCTTCTCGGTCCGAAGGTCGCTGGTTCGGTCACCGCTGAGAACAACATTTATGCTCATCACATAAATGATTGTTTCTTAGTCTTGGGTGTTATTTATATGTGTATTATATAATGTTACATATATCGTTGAGTAAGTATCCCATACTACAAGTCTTACTTAGTTTGGGGCTAACTTGATGTATGTAATATGTCCGTGTATATTTATTTATTATTATCCGTGTCTTGATATTCTTTATTTTTATACCCAGAGTACTAAAGTAATATTGATGTACATGTTCAATATGTACATGGTTGTTTGTGATTGTAATTTTTTTGTGTTTGTATTTGTAACTACTTTCCAAAAGTTTAAAATTCTGAAGCTCTGGCAACCCTTGCTTTTGGTTTCATAGCTGTGTAAGTATGTAGCGTTTAAACATGATTTGTACTTACTACACAGCACCAAGATCAACTTACCTCCAAGAAAACTACAACAGTGACATGGAAATACTGTCTCATAGATAAAATTACTTATATACAATACTCATAATCTATAATTAATACGCCGAGACTCTAGATAATCTATATTAAACACTTTTTTGATTCTGACAAAATTTGTCTTAGTCAAAGTCGTAGAATATGTTTATGACAGCTTATACGCAAAAGTTAAAGATTTCATTTACAACCTTAGATAAAAATAAAAGAAAGATGCGGCAACCTCTGCCCGCGCGTGGTCCTACTAAACTGAGTACAATGTACTTGGTTTGCTTCAGTCGAGTTTAGTCCGCTACGATACTTCAAGTCGACGAGCTGACATAATCTTTGACATCGAAATTAAAATTTTCATACAATTCGCGCTTAAAATGCCTGGCTGTGCCTTAATTCAGTGCACAAATCATTCAAGGCGTAAAAACAAATCACAGGGAATCACGTTTCATGCGTAAATACACCAAAAATATATTTACAAGCAAAATATTATTAATTTCGGCCATTTTATCCTTGAAATCTGACATGTTTAAGTGACAGAGACAGACTATACGAGCCCATCGCTCTATCTTTATCTTTGCGTCATGTCGTGTGTGTTCGTATCAGTTCGTATGGATGTAGTGCGGTGTTGTGATAAACCGATAAGGCCCATATTTAGTTGACAATTTGTACGCTCACGCCGCATCTTCTTCTTTTATTTTTATCTAAGTTTACAACAAAAGTATCGACTTCTTCTCGCAAGTAGCGGCGTCTAAGTAAATTTTTCTCTGGATCAAATCGGATCGCTTGTAGATGCTGCCGAATTTGCTTTTTCTCGGACGAAGGAGATTCCGTACGCACGAGGTCCGATCCTTAGGGTTGGAAATTCAGTACCCTGCGTCCTATGATATTTCTTCTGAAATGTACTTTTGATAACTACAAGTATGCTAATGTTTTCATCGCAGTTTAAGATGAACTAAAACGAAAGGAATAGGAAACCATCGTACATTAGCGCCGATGAGACGAATAGAATTCGTTTATTGAGTTATGAGACTGTCTTAGGAATATGGTACTCCTGCCAAACAAGTGTGTGTGATGAAAGTCGAATGCCGAGCGAAGCCGGGCCGGGCCGCTAGTGCAACATTTCACCAAGACATCGTTCACGTTCACTCTGCGGCCCACAAAGTGAACAAACTGTGGGAATCCTCACCTCACTGTTATTAATTTGAATAACATAACAATTTCAACTTTTGTACAATGTATAATGTATCTGCAAATTTAGCTTTAAACTAGGTAGTAAGACAAAGGAAAAGGCATACATTTCACTAGTTCATCACAACATACAGAGCCTTTCCTGCAACTAATAGAATTAGAGTTATTCATTAATTAATTATTTATTAATTATTAATTAATTATTAATAATATAATAAATCTGTAGAGAGGTCAATTCTGTACATGAAATATATTTTCAAAATAACTATCAGGTGGTGATTAGGGATCGATACTGATGCCAAAAATGCAATCAGTAAAATTTTTGTCTGTCTGTCTGTCTGTCTGTCTGTCTGTCGGTTTGTATGTTCCTTATGGAAACAAAAACTACTCGACGGATTTTAACGAAACTTGGTACAATTATTCTCCATACTCCTGCGCAGGTTTTTGTATACTTTCCAGCTGAGTAGTAAAGGGGAATTTTGGGAAATTTTGGGAAAACGGGAGAAGTTACTACATTTTTTAAGCTTCCGTCGCGTGTGCAGCCTTAATGGTTAAACTTACATAGAAATCATGTATGACGGAAATATTCTTCATAAAATTATCTAAAAAAAAATTTACAACAGTTTATGTCTATCTTTTACGGTTGACTCACAATAACACGTGTAATTCCTGATAGCTTAGCAGTTCGGAACATTCTGATTATATTTGTTTACTCTTACGTTTGTAAACCTCTCACTCATCCCTAATTTAAAAAAGGTAACATTATTACCTATTCAATAAAAAAAGAATCATAGAAATCGGTAGACAAACACCGAAATTATACATAAAATAAGCCATCGCGCCCGTGACCAAAACCGAATCGTTACTTATTTACATATAACATACTACATGGCGCCAGTAGTTGCATCCTACAACACGTAATGATTTATTTTTTAGATTGTTATAAATACTTCATAGCGTTTTATTCCAAAATTTTCTATTAAACGGAAATACTGAACCGTTCATTAAAGCACATTAAAAATCACCAAACTACACTGTTTAGGGAGTGCTATAAAATTAATAAATTGAAAACATTGCGCTAAATTTCACAATGCTTGAGCAGTGACTGAAGAAAGAAACCTCAGATATTTAAAAAAAACAACGCTACCCGAAGCTGGGACGATCCACTAGTTCATTAATAAGTACAATGCAAAAATACTTTGTTTAACAAAACACTGGTTAAAAGCAGAACAAATGAACTCTAGTTTAAAGGATTACATGGTGGGCAGTTGTTTTAACAAGGAGTCCATAATGTATGGGGGTAGTATGATACTATTATATGTAGATATTAAATTTAAAGAAAGAAAAGACATCTGTAGACTCTCTGTTGAACAACTTGTAGAAATCTCATGCATTGAATTGAGCAAGTATATAATTTTGTGTGTATATCGCCAAGTGTAGTGTAACTATGACATCTTTGAAGCAGCGATGGAGGATGCTTTGGGGATGGCTTCCCGCAGCTCCAGAGAGGTTGTAGTTTGTGGGAATTTCAATGTTGACTTATTGAATGAGGGTCTAGTAAAGGAGAGAATATTATCATTTTTTCAATCATTTAATCTTCTAATCTATGTTGTGTAGTGTTGGCTTAGAATAGCACTACCCCATTTCTTCCGGTGGGTGTACGTAAGAGGCGACTAACGGTATTGGGGCTTTTAAGAGATTTTTGGGCGTGCGGTTGGAGACCCATCACCAACAACCTTTATTTTTACCATCTTTTCCCCAATATCATTTCCAAAAGTGGCTGAGGAATTTCTAATTCCTTAGCTCTGGCTATCCCTTCTAGGGATTTACAGCCGTGAGTATATGTATGCATGTACGTATGTTAATCTTCTAAATGTATTGATGGGCCAACCCGAATTCAAACCTTGACCTCTGCAACATGTTTAGATAATATTTATTGCAATTGTGATTACTCCGGTCACTTCATTTTCAAATTCACATTTATAAATTAAGAATTTACCATTGAAAAGAAAAAGTCAATTGTATGTAGACAGATAACTGAAAAAAAACTTAGCTTAATTAAAAATAATATTAGGTCTAGCATCAGCCCCCCAATGAGAAGCAGTGAAACATTAGAGAATTGTCTTTCATTCGTCAATGAGCTAAAAACAGAATTCAACAAAATCTTTAAAACTAAGGTAATACTATGTAATACAAAATGCTCTTTTGCTGAATGGGCCACCGCTGGAATTAGAATAAGTAGAGATCACCTATACAACATTTATAGAGAAAAGTCCTATAACTTCAACCAAGATTTTATTATTTATGTCAGAAATTATTCTAAAATTTTCAAAAATGTTTGTGGTGAAGCTAAATCTAGATGCATAAAACATAAAATTAAGAATTCTTCTAACAAGACTAAGACTGTCTGGAAAATAATGAACAGTGAAACTGGAAAACTTAAGTCCCCACATGATCTAAACTTATTATTAAATAATGAACTGATACAGTCAAGATCACAAATTACTGACATTTTTGAAAGATAAGCCAAACGTGGGTACTCTTGATACCAGGTGCCAATGTCACGTGGTGTTCAGAAGTGTAAGTACCTCTGGCACCCCTTCGGGGATATACGGCGTGAACGTTTAAGTTTGAGTTGAGAAAATTTACATTTAATACTTGATATAACGCTTTCCTTACCTATGCTTGCTACTAAGAGAGCCTAGCACGGTCACGTAGGAACTTCGGCAGCAATTTTAAACTAATCACATCAAATAAAGATTAAATAATTACTAGGGAATACTTGCTTACCGCGGAGACTACCAGGGATTATTGGTATATGCCTCAGGAGTTATCGATTACATACTAAAAAATAATGTTGAAAATAAAACTAAAATACACGCTAGAAGCGTGGGTTGCTCGATAGACGAAAGGCATGGCACAGAGCGCCCCACGCGTTTTCACAATAACTAATAAATAACGAATACCAATTAGGATCTATTTTTCACTTTTTAGTTACAAGTGCTTCAAAAGCGTGTTTTTTAAATAACACTTTTGCTGTAAACGTGTCTTGATTTCAGTTGATTCAGTTTTGGCCCCCTGTCTCCTCCCACCCTAGCTTAAATTTGGAGTCTTAACCGACAACGGAAGAGAAGGATATTTTAAACGCACATATGTTTTCCTACGCTGGTAGTTATTAACAGACTTCATAAAAAGGAGTGTTTTCAATTCGACAGTATATTTTTTATTTATTTTTTACGTTTGTTTGCCGATCACTTTTTTCTTATTTTGTTTTTTTTTATATTTTCTTACTTTCCTTTACTTTAGCGTAAAACGGTATTGAAATTATTAAGTTTATTTTGCTTTTTGCTCTATGCCTCTTCCCTTCTTAGGGTAAGTATTTTATACTCTTTAGTTCTGACCACCTATATCCTCCCACCGAAGCAAAAAGTTGAAATTGTTATTAATTTTTAGCTGCACAAACAACATAAGTAATTAGTTTCGCGCATGCGCCAATACAGTCCATACTACGTTGAATACACCCCGGTTCCGATCACCGAAGTTAAGCAACGTCGGGCGCTGTCAGTATTTGGATGTGTGACCGGATTAGAACACAGCGTGATGTCGTTTTTTTATTATTTTTTTGAAAAACCTTTAATGTTAAATCTGCCTTTCATACACGTTTATATCTTCATTTTTTTATTGCTAAGTTGTCAAAATATTTATAGCTAGATGGCATGTGGCAGTTGGCATGTTCATAGTTATGTTACAAATTTTATTGACCACGTGATGGCTCAGTGGCACCGCTTATCGTGTTCTAATCCCGGGTCGGGCCTACACCAATTTGTCTTTTCTAAAGACGTATGTTATATGTGCTTAATTTATCATGGTTGTTAACTGTGAGAGAAAACATCGAGAGAAAACCACATGAATAAGTTGTGTTTAGTCATGTGACAGTATATTCGTGTAAAAGGGTGATAGGCCCGCCGCCTATCACGTGAGAACACTGTCCAAGCAAAACGTGCGTACCTAGTTAGACACTAGGTGTCACTGTCACGATTGGGTATTGGGTACCTCTGCTCGGCATGAACGTTTGGGTTTGTTTTTATGTTATTAAATGAAAATCAAGGAATACATAATAAATTGTATTTTTCAAATTTTCATAGTTTTTTGAGAGATACGTATAAGCGACTATTTTGGCCATGTATTTTTATTCAGAAGTTTTCTTTTTGTTAAAAAAGGTAATCCAAATTTAAATTTTAGATTTATTGGAATGTGTGTGTGTGTGTATGCAGCGGAAGAGAAGATTATTATCATTTTTATATTTATTCGCAATACTTTTCGATACAATAGTTTTACGTATCCTCAGTTTTACATCATAAATCTAATGATAAAGTCGCGTTTTACATGTGAGGCCATAACTACTTAGTCCATAAGCTATGATACTGTCAGTCAAGGCTTTATAAAGTTGCAGGTTCACAGTTCTTATTCCTCGAATGCAGACAAGTGTGAATATGAGAAATTGCTCTTTAGCATGAGGGCAAGCCGCAAACTAGGCAGCTAAATTATTTATGCAATAATTTGGCTCAGAAAAAGATAGTCGATCAATTACCATTTGACTATTTGTATTTATTAGTCATTGTGTAAAAGATTTTAATTGAACATTTTAAATAAAATGATTATTAACGCTAAAAAATGGAAAACCCCTACATCGCGGTATGAAAGTGTTTGTAAACGTAGCGTAAATAGCGCCTGTTCCATAATATGGGTGGAGTCCGTTTCTTCACAGTAAGAATTCTGTT
Organism: Bedellia somnulentella; assembly: GCA_963576735.1. Classification (NCBI taxonomy): domain Eukaryota; kingdom Metazoa; phylum Arthropoda; class Insecta; order Lepidoptera; family Bedelliidae; genus Bedellia; species Bedellia somnulentella. The sequence continues at coordinate 27,368,371 of OY755170.1, forward strand.
CTGTTTCCAACTTCATTTGCATCTCACGAGATGTTTGGAAGGGAAGTAGTTATTACTTTACACAACTGATGAAGATATTTTGACTCCGCTTTTTGCCGTCACCATTTTAATGTTAACGATTGTAAATCAAGTATTTACCTATTTACCTTACTTTATTCTTACCTTCTGATAGAAGTGCACAAATTTTAAACCCGATTTTTTTACCCTATGTCAACTTGTCATGGGTATCCGCATTATTTTTGTTCTAAAATTTGGTAAAGCCATGTAGTGCTGGCTTAGCATGTCACTACCTACCCCTTTCTACCCAAGGGTGTCATAAAAGGCGACTAACGGTGTAGGGCTAGTGAATTTTGGGTACTTTTTTTACCATCTTGTTCCCTCTATTAACTTCCAAATGTGGCTGAGGAGTTTTCAGCTCTGAACCTCTGACTACCCCTTGTTGGGATATATGGCCGTGAGTATATGTATGTATGTGTATAGGTGATCTATTTTCATTTCGTTCGTATATGTAACATATATTGGTAAGCCACACACAAATATAAAAAAACTGTACTTTATATAACAATTTTCATACTTACGTATAAGTACGTAAAACGGCTTATTCCGTTTATCCACCCCAAAACAGCCTCCCTAAGTCGGATATTCGGAATCGCATGTCCTTCTAGCCACCCTGAACGGGGTGGATAATCGGAATTCATAATATACCGGTTTTACATAACACCGATATTACGTGCCGAGATGGAAAACATACAGCACTGCTCTTGAAGAATGCATTGTTAATCTTACTTTTGTCTATGGTCTATACCCATTGAATGAAGGTACCATTGGTTGATCTGTTGAGTATATAAATTCACCGCAAGGGGCGTAGACAACGATCAAACAAAGTCGGCGCCATTTTATTGTTACCTATAGGGCGTTTAACGTTGTTGTTGTTACTTTAACTTTGTTGTATTCCATTGATGAAAGAATTACCAATATCTTATGTGTCGTTTCAGAGCCTGTTCATTACTGACAAACAAAAAAACTCTTTGGTGTATTAGTTTATATTATTATATAGATACAGACATTTTCTATACTAATAATGTCTATTAACTTAGTTAATACTAACACAAGCCGTGGTCGCCGTCGCAGTTATAAGTCCGTGCATTATGTAGTTCTATTCTGTTTGTTTGCAATAACTCATCAGCTCCTGGAGACTGCAAGGTTGCATGCAGCATTCTTCTATGATGTTCCTTTTGCCTGAAATTATTATTTTCATGTTAAGTATTCACTTGAATCAATTACCATTAAATGAAAGCCAGGAAAACGATCATTATTTATCATGATGCTTACGGCATAAATCACAAAAAGGGGAAGAAACTCCTCAGCCACATTAAGAGGTTGATAGAGGACAAAATGGTAGAAATAAAGTATCGTAGGTGATGGGTCTCCAACCGCATCGACCAAAAACCACTTAAAAACCCCATACCTTTAGTCGCCACTTACGACACCCGTAGGTAGAAAGAGGTAGCGACATTCTAAACCGGCGTTTCACGGTAAAGGGTTGGCTAAAACTTCAGTATTAGAAATTCCTCAGCCTTTTGTGACAGTTGAGTGGGAAAAGATAGCAACATAAAGGGTGGTTGCTGATGGATCTCCCGCCACGTCACCTTCAATAACTTAAAAAGCCCCAAATTCCTAAATCATTTAACGCAATGCCCGCGGGATTTAATGACATAAAAAATAAGTAAGATGGTATAAACACATACACATACATACATACGTTGTAGTTATTAAACAAATACATACGTACATTTTAGTACACTTTTATTTTAGTACTCACGATTACAAATCCCTTCAAAATAAGAAATTCCTCAGCCACTTTTGGAAATTGAGGGGGGAAAAGATGGTATAATAAAGGTTGTTGGTGATGGGTCTCCAACCGCATCGCCCAAATATCCCTTAAAAGGCCCCAATTCCCTCAGTCGTCGCTCACGATCACCCATGAGAAGAAATGGAGTAGTGCTATTCTAAGCCGATATTATAAGTTGTATAACTTCTAAAAGAGAAACGACTACAAACCTCTAGAATGCAGTGCCAACGCCTCCGACCGATGTCGCAGCCAAGGCAAGCCATACTTCGGACGCTCCTTGCCATACAGAGAGTTCTTGAAGTCCAGAGATTTCTTCTGCAGCATCAGCCCGTTCGGACATATCAGCGACAAAGTCTCCGAGAGATCATCTCCACAGAAATACTGGTTTTGTTGCTGACTTGGTCCAACAAAAATGGCAAATAGGGCAGCCATTACAATTAGTTTAAAACCCATTGTGGATAAATTAAAGTTTACTCTTAAGTGAGATATGAAATTGTAAGGCTCTTAGGAAAATGCATCATTTTATATAGGGGTTGAGCTGATTAATATTCAAGGTAAATTAATAGGGCTGTGCTGAGAAGAAAAATATATGGTTATACTTTCGTCATGAATAAAATTTGGACATAACCGGAGAAATGTATTCAGAAATAAGGTTCTCATATTTTAAACTACATCTGCGAAAAATTTGTGAATCTGAGATATATAAAACTTCTTGCCAAACTCTCGGTATATTATTATATTATCCCGATGTTAACGTAAAGTGTTCAGAGTAGGTACCCACATTTACTTCGACTTAAATGATAAGGACAGGCCTATTACCGTTTTGAATGAATACACTGTCCCATATAAGCATATCTTAGACAAAACGACGTATGTTAAATTTAAAAGAACATTTCAGAACATTAAGTGGCAACCCTTGCCACATAATGTAATTCTCCTTATTTCAGGAGACAAATTTCTAAATATCACGTATGACGTCAACGCAATGATGTGTAAATAATATGTCTAAATACAGCTTTTTTGCGCACGACCCTTTAATACACCTAATGCAAATGACGTACTTTGTGACCAGACGTGATAGTCCAATGGGTCAAACGACCGCCCGCCCGTCAATACAGACAGGCGTGAGTTCGAATACCGGGTCGGGCCTACCCCAATTAGTCCTTTGTAAAGTCATATGTGTGGTTAATTTATCATGGTTGTTAACGGTGAGGAAAACACAGGAGGGGTTGACAGAGGTACTTCTAAACATCACGTGACATTGCCACCTGGTGTCCAGAGTACCCACATTTTGCTAAGACAGTGTTTTTACGTGATAGGGGGCAGGACTATCGCCGTTTTGTATGAATACACTGACACATGAGTATGTACAACTCAGCCATATGGGTTTCCTTACGATGTTTAATAATTGAAAAAACTTTGCGCCATTTACCTGCGAAACGGCCCTGACTCAGCAAAGGCTGCGAGGTTTTACTTCACAGCACTCATTTTCAGTCAGCGCCATGACTATATGACTTGTGACCTTCAGTCTTCTTTAATTATTACTATCATAATTATTTCTTTATCTTATAAATATTTTGAAACAGTTTGGCTGATCAGATCAATAGAATACTTGACAATCGCATCCTTGGGTAGTGTTATTTTCGCATATAAATGGTCGCATGTGCACTGTTAGTCATCAGATCATTTCAAGAAAAGGAAGGGCTGACCAGACCTTTGGTGTCGCAGTCAAACTGGCATATGTTGAGCCCCCTTTTTTATCCTTAAGGAAATATTGTATACACTGTTTAAAAATAAATAAAAATAAAATATCATTTACATACATTATTGATAAATACATAGGTTGACCTTAGAAATGTAAATTTTATTCTTAAGGGTCGTGTGCAAAACAATGTTTGATAGTAATAGTTTAGACATATTTTTACACGTGATTGGATCTGCGTCATCATGTCCTATAATATTTCATAGTTTGTAAGTTTATAGAAAATTCACCTTGAGAGGGTTGCCACTCGTTGGTCTAGAACTTTCTATAGAGATAAAGTAATATTATGTTATAAAAAATAGTTTTGTAAGAACATATAGCATCGGATAAACAGCGCCAATTGGGCTAGCCAGACTTGAAGAATTAAAATTCTTCAGCCACTTTGGAATTTCGGTGAGAAAAATTTGATAAAATAGAGGATGTTTAGTGATCTCTCTC
>OY755170.1:27372622-27543095 GCA_963576735.1 Bedellia somnulentella
ATAGAACTACATAATGCACGGACTTATAACTGCGACGGCGACCACGGCTTGTGTTAGTATTAATTAAGTTAATAGACATTATTAGTATAGAAAATGTCTGTATCTATATAATAATATAAACTAATATACCAAAGAGTTTTTTTGTATGTCAGTAATGAACAGGCTCTGAAACGACACATAAGATATTGGTAATTCTTTCATCAATGGAAAACAACAAAGTTAAAGGAACAACAACAACGTTAAACGCCCTATAGGTAACAATAAATATTAATTTAAAACTTCCCACCAATTGGCCTAGACCTCGCTTTTTTAACATACCCTTTTTATATTATAAATCGATAAAGGACATCAAACTTAACAACTTTGCCTATGGAATGCCTATCTAAAATATTGTAATTTTCAAAATATAATAATAATAAAAAATTGTCGTACCTAGTTCAAACTGAGAATGTATACAATGAGATTCCTTGCTTCAGTGAAAATAAAAAATAAAAAAAAAACATTTGATCTATGGTGTCAACAAAAACATAACCTCTTTCGGTATTTTCCAGTTCAATCGCTCGCTTACCGGTTTATTTTCATGATATTATTTTTCAACGACGATCAATACAACTGGAAAATACAGAAAGAAGTTATATTTTTGTTTACAGAGCGAAAAGCATATATCAAATGTTTTTTTTTTATTTTTTATTTTCACTGAAGCAAGGAATCTCATTGTATACATTCTCAGTTTGAACTAGGTACGACAATTTTTAATTATTATTATATTTTGAAAATTACAATATTTTAGATAGGCATTCCATGGGCAAAGTTGTTTAGTTTGATGTCCTTTATCGATTTATTATATAAAAAGGGTATGTTATAAAAGCGAGGTCTAGGCCAATTATTATTATTATATTTTTATTTAAACTGTAAGTAAGAAAGTAGGTATGTTTATCTTAAGTATTTTAATGTTCACGAAGTTTCTTGGACCCATTTTGTGTTGTGTACGTTTCTGTAAATGACTGTACTTGTGGTAAAAAATCGGATGAAACATTTTATTGATGTGCCTCTAGAAAACATACAGCACTGCTCTTGAAGAATACATTGTTAATCTTACTTTTGTCTATGGTCTATACCCATTGAATGAAGGTACCATTGGTTGATCTGTTGAGTATATAAATTCACCGCAAGGGGCGTAGAGAACGAACAAACAAAGTCGGCGCCATTTTCAAATCATAGCGTTGTTAATTTTTGCCAAAGATGGTTGAATTCCAAATATATAAAAATAATCTACGATTAATGTAGTAAAAAAATAGCTTCAGTGCTCATTTAAATATTGCCTTAACCAGTTTACAATATTATTTTTGTAATTTAGGCACAAATTATTGTTTTTTATAATAAAAACGCGTGATGTGAAGTCAAAATCATTTACTTCACTTAGTGCTGTGTAAGTGCAGTGGTATTGTACCATTGTGATGGAATACGTACAAGAGCACGTGCAGTCCACTACAACTGACTGCGTGGCGGCCGAGATAGACATCGATGAAAACCAAGGGGCAAATGACCTCTGAGTCGTATCAGCTCGGCTGGTGACGAAGAGGGTAAACGTACCCCATCGACACGGATGAGGGTAAACCGCACAGGTTCAGGTAACGGTCGATTCAGGAATCGATACGTTATAAAACCAGGTATGTTTCTTTACCAATATTATCATGCACCAAAACTGTGTTCCAAACATGGGTGCAAAGACAGAATATGTCACACCTTTGGTAATGCAAAAGAAGATTTTTTGTCACTTACCTCGACATATGCAAACAAACTTTTACAGTTTTGTTCATGTAAAACTTAACATATAACATAAACGTTCACGCCGAATATCCCCGAAGGGGTTGGCAGAGGTACTAATACTTCTGAACATCACGTGACTTTGTCACCTGGTGTTCAGAGTACCCAGTATGTAAAACTTCTATTGATGATTACAAATTATGAGGCATTACTACGACCGTAAGTGGCATTTTATTGAACTTAAAAACGATTATATTCATTTGCTTATCAACATGTTCATTATATCTCGACGAACTTGGTAGCCTTGACCTAGTGAATCACTACATAGTGTCTGAACGAAAATACTCAGCCAGAACTACAATCCATTGGAGACTAGAGTTTTAAAAATCCTAGAGAATGACATCTCGCTTTTTGTCAAAATCAATGAAAATTTTGGTTAACACTCCTCATTCGTTTAAATTGTCTGGTGGCAAAAAATAAATAAAAAATATATGAAATATTTTAAAATGTACAAACGGTTTTAGTGACTATACCGGTGAATATACCAGTGTTTTTTTTTATTATCCATAAATATGAACTATTTTTATTCATTCAAGCCCTCGGAGGGCCTCAATTCTGGTTGGAAAATCAATCACAAAAAGAAAAACCTAATTTGCAGAGAACTTTAAATAAACCTATTAAATTCTACTAAAAATTAAGTTAAAATAACTTTAGACCCAATTTAAAAACATAATCTTCTAAGTCAAAGCAGAAGCAGAAAAAAATATATATTCTTAAATTTTCAAGGGGATGCACATGATGCACTAAGTAGTCTCCAGGCTGCGGAAGCCGCGAGACACTTAGAAAAACTTGATTTGCAAGTAAGTCTTCAGGCTGCGGAAGCCGCGAGACACTTGGAAGAATTTGGTTGGCAAGTAGTCTTCAGGCTGCGGAAGCCGCGAGACACTTGGAAGAACTTGTTGGTAAGTGTCTTCTAGCTGCGGAAGCCATGAGACAACTGGAACTACTAAGTTGGAAAGTGTCTTAATAGTTGTTTGCGGAAGCCGCAAGATACTTAGAGCTATTAGGTTGGCAAGCAATTTATCAATAATCTGACTTCACTCCCATACAGAGTTTTAAACACTTTGGCATACGACTGCAACATACTTATTTTTTTACGAACCAGAGACTTCAGAAAATAATTTATTTTTCTAGTTGCAAGTGCGTCAAAGTAAACTAAACTTCGCTAGTTTAGTGTTGGATCGAGGTAAATTTCATTGACGAAATGCTGAAATATTTTTGAGACCATTTAACGCTTCAAGCTCATGTAAAATAGATGTATCCGAGGTGGTGCAGCACGAAATGATTTGGTGGCGCGGAGCCATTCATCTTTCGACGCCGATCCATAATAGTATAAACCTGCCAATATTCTGCCCAGAAAATCCTTAAAGTAGTAACTAATAAAAACAAAAATAGGAGAAAACCGCTTACAAAGTTGTCAATACATTCATATGTAATTTTATTTGTAGTAGTCCAGTTTAAAAATCAAACATACTCATAAGCCTCAAATCTTGACGCATCGTATTTGTAATATTAAACTAAATCAATGCGTACCAGCAATGTACCGAGTGTGGGTGACTCACCAAGACTGGTGAGAGCAACAAAAGTATAAAACTTGTAGCACAGAGTGGAAAAAAACAGCAATATAAAAGCATGCAGCATAACTAACCAATGACCACGTTTTATTTTTATAAGAATTACGAGTCAACTATTCTGCTCAGATTGACATCGAAACTATTACACTTGATTGATCAATTAAAAACAATACTTTCAGCTTATTATCTTTCAAGGGCATACATAATGATAGCAGACATACTCATGCCGAATACGGACCTGTCCGCTTCAAAAAAAAAAAAGCAGTAATCAAAATCATGTTTCGATAGACTGCAGAGATCGATTAGCATACTATTGGGCCTTCAGAAAACTCCGGATTGCGAGGAATCTAACTGATAATAGCATCAGATTGGCATCAAGTATGTTGTCTACTGGATATTAAGACCAGATCTCCAAGTCTTCCTCACAACCTGTGGAACCCACCAATGATCCCAATATAAACAACCTTTACAAGTAGTAGCATTGATCCTGAAAGTTTGGAGAATTGGGAGTGGGTCGCCCAAATAGCTTATTGGTCTAAGACAATATATTCACGATTTATCTGGGGGCACGGTAGTGCCCCCGCCAAGACGAGCCAAGCGAAGCGCACGGGCACTACCTACCTTTTCTCGAAGCGCTTCGTCGTTTTTTTGAACCCTCATAACTTGGGTTTGGGTTATGCTAGATCAACAAAATTTTCGGGATATATTGTCAATAGCGGACTTATTGAACATATTAAGTTTTAATTACATTAGCTTTTATACTTCAGATTTTATTTATATCTAAAAAACGTTGATTTCGTCACTGACTCACTGATGATCATCAAAATTATTAAGGTATTTCCTAATGTCCTAGAAAGCTGAAATTTGGTAAGTAAGCTAGTATTAGCACACAAACAACAAAAAAATTATAAAACTTGTAACTTTCATCCACCGGTGTGAAGTTAGCGGCCGATTTCAGCGGCCGATTATAACCCGACCAAATTAAGAAGTTTTTTTTTAATTAACTAAGAAATGGAAATAAACGTCCAAAAATCAATGATTTTGATATTATTATCTAAATCTGATCCTTTCAGTCACCAGGAAAAGGCTTTTCCACTAGAAGAAAGACGTAACTGCGGATTCCAATGTAATTATTTAAAAAAAACTAGCTCCATTTAACAATTCAAGATTCTCAACTAGCCGCAATAATACTTTAAAACTAGGTTAATTTGATGGCCTACAACATAGGCTTTTCAAGAAAGCTATGCTGAGCAATTGTTTTGCCGATCTTCATATAGCCAAAGAGCTATGAATGCAGTAGAGCGGAAATTTGACCAAATTTCTTTTATCAACAATATTCGATCGCCTATCACAACTAAACGATTTCCGGTAACACTTTGACGCTAGGTTTATTCAATAGCCTAGATTATAGGCTTTACAGAAAAACTATGCTCATCAATAGTAATGCCTGTCTTCATATAGCCAAAGAGCTATGAATGAAGTAGAGTGGAAATTTAACAAATTTCTTTTATCAACAATATTCGATCGCCTCTCACAACTAAACGGTTTCGGGTAACACTTTAACACTATGTTAATTTTATAGCCTAGATTATATGTTTCACAGAAAAACTATACTGATCAATAGTATTGCCTGTCTTCATATAGCCAAAGAGCTATGAATGAAGTAGAGTGGAAATTTAACAAATTTCTTATATCAAAAATATTCGATCGCCTCTCACAACTAAACGATTTCCGGTAACACTTTAACGCTAGGTTTATTGGATAGCCTAGATTATAGGCTTTACAAAAACACTATGCACATTAATAGTATTGCCTGTCTTCATATAGCCAAAGAGCTATGAATGAAGTAAAGTGGAAATTTAACAAATTTCTTTTATCAACAATATTCGATCGCCTCTCACAACTAAACGATTTCCGGTAACACTTTGACGCTAGGTTTATTGGATAGCCTAGATTATAGGCTTTACAAAAACACTATGCACATTAATAGTATTGCCTGTCTTCATATAGCCAAAGAGCTATGAATGAAGTAGAGTGGAAAATTACCAATTTCTTTTATCAACAATATTCGATCGCCTCTCACAACTAAACGATTTCTGGTAACACTTTGATGCTAGGTTTATTAGATAGCCTAAATTATACGCTGAACAAAAAGACTATGCTCATCAATAATATTGCCTGTCTTCATATAGCCAAAGAGCTATGAATGAAGTAGAGTGGAAAATTACCAACTTCTTTTATCAACAATATTCGATCGCCTCTCACGACTAAAAGATTTCTGGTAACACTTTGACGCTAGGTTTATTGGATAGCCTAGATTATAGGCTTTTCAAAAACACTATGCACATTAATAGTATTGCCTGTCTTCATATAGCCAAAGAGCTATGAATGAAGTAGAGTGGAAATTTAACAAATTTCTTTTATCAACAATATTCGATCGCCTCTCACAACTAAACGATTTCCGGTAACACTTTGACGCTAGGTTTATTAAAAAGCCTAGATTATAGGCTTTTCAAAAACACTATGCACATTAATAGTATTGCCTGTCTTCATATAGCCAAAGAGCTATGAATGAAGTAGAGTGGAAATTTAACAAATTTCTTTTATCAACAATATTCGATCGCCTCTCACAACTAAACGATTTCCGGTAACACTTTGACGCTAGGTTTATTGGATAGCCTAGATTATAGGCTTTTCAAAAACACTATGCACATTAATAGTATTGCCTGTCTTCATATAGCCAAAGTGCTATGAATGAAGTAGAGTGGAAATTTAACAAATTTCTTTTATCAACAATATTCGATCGCCTCTCACAACTAAACGATTTCCGGTAACACTTTGACGCTAGGTTTATTAAATAGCCTAGATTATAGGCTTTTTAAAAACACTATGCACATTAATAGTATTGCCTGTCTTCATATAGCCAAAGAGCTATGAATGAAGTAGAGTGGAAATTTAACAAATTTCTTTTATCAACAATATTCGATCGCCTCTCACAACTAAACGATTTCCGGTAACACTTTGACGCTAGGTTTATTGGATAGCCTAGATTATAGTGTTACCGGAAATCGTTTAGTTGTGAGAGGCGATCGAATATTGTTGATAAAAGAAATTTGTTAAATTTCCACTCTACTTCATTCATAGCTCTTTGGCTATATGAAGACAGGCAATACTATTAATGTGCATAGTGTTTTTGAAAAGCCTATAATCTAGCCTATTTAATAAACCTAACGTCAAAGTGTTACCGGAAATCGTTTAGTTGTGAGAGGCGATCGAATATTGTTCATAAAAGAAATTTGTTAAATTTCCACTCTACTTCATTCATAGCTCTTTGGCTATATGAAGACAGGCAATACTATTAATGTGCATAGTGTTTTTGAAAAGCCTATAATCTAGGCTTTTTAATAAACCTAGCGTCAAAGTGTTACCGGAAATCGTTTAGTTGTGAGAGGCGATCGAATATTGTTGATAAAAGAAATTTGTTAAATTTCCACTCTACTTCATTCATAGCTCTTTGGCTATATGAAGACAGGCAATACTATTAATGTGCATAGTGTTTTTGAAAAGCCTATAATCTAGGCTATCCAATAAACCTAGCGTCAAAGTGTTACCAGAAATCGATAAGTCGTGAGAGGCGATCGAATATTGTTGATAAAAGAAATTGGTAATTTTCCACTCTACTTCATTCATAGCTCTTTGGCTATATGAAGACAGGCAATACTATTAATGTGCATAGTGTTTTTGTAAAGCCTATAATCTAGGCTATCCAATAAACCTAGCGTCAAAGTGTTACCGGAAATCGTTTAGTTGTGAGAGGCGATCGAATATTGTTGATAAAAGAAATTTGTTAAATTTCCACTCTACTTCATTCATAGCTCTTTGGCTATATGAAGACAGGCAATACTATTGATGAGCATAGTCTTTTTGTCAAGCGTATAATCTAGGCTATCTAATAAACCTAGCGTCAAAGTGTTACCAGAAATCATGTAATTGTGAGAGGCGATCGAATATTGTTGATAAAAGACATTTTTTAAATTTCCACTCTACTTCATTCATAGCTCTTTGGCTATATGAAGACAGGCAATACTATTAATGTGCATAGTTTTTTTGAAAAGCCTATAATCTAGGCTATTTAATAAACCTAGCGTCAAAGTGTTACCGGAAATCGATTAGTTGTGAGAGGCGATCGAATATTGTTGATAAAAGAAATTTGTTAAATTTCCACTCTACTTCATTCATAGCTCTTTGGCTATGTGAAGACAGGCAATACTATTGATGAGCATAGTCTTTTTGTAAAGCCTATAATCTAGGCTATTTAATAAACCTAGCGTCAAAGTGTTACCGGAAATTGTTTAGTTGTGAGAGGCGATCGAATATTGATGATAAAAGAAATTTGGTCAAATTTCCGCTCTACTGCATTCATAGCTCTTTGGCTATATGAAGATCGGCAAAACAATTGCTTAGCATAGCTTTCCTGAAAAGCCTATGTTGCAGGCCATCAAATTAACCTAGTTTTAAAGTATTATTGCGGCTAGTTGAGAATCTTGAATTGGTAAATGGAGCTAGTTTTTTTAAAATAATTACATTGGAATCCGCAGTTACGTCTTTCTTCTAGTGGAAAAGCCTTTTTCTGGTGACTGAAAGGATCAGATTTAGATAATAATATCAAAATCATTGATTTTTGGACGTTTATTTCCATTTCTTAGTTAATAAGAAAAAAACTTCTTAATTTGGTCGGGTTATAATCGGCCGCTGAAATCGGCCGCTAACTTCACACCGGTCTTTCATCCTCCAACCTCTTAAACTAGGGGATGGGAGTTTGTATGAGACCTGTAATTATAAAAGATTAAATTTTGATGACGCTAGAGGTCTAATCTAATAATAATCTAAAACTTGGTGCCCTCAGATATATATATGTATAGGTACTCCTTGTTATAAAAAAAATAAAAAAAATCGACATATATTGAGACATATCGACAGTATCTGATCTATCACTTATTATAAACAGTAAATCAACAAAGAAAAAAGGCAAAGATAGAGAGTAGGCTATAAAAAAGGCGTCTCTGATGTGCAAGAAATACACCCCAAAAAAAGAAGAAAAAAATAAAAAATTTTTGTTACAAACAACATACAAAAAGAAATGAAATCCCACCAAAAACATTTTCATGTAAAATGTTGCCAAGACGAGACCATATGACTCGCACTGTCAAAAAGTTATCAGATCTCATGTAGAGCCAAGCTTCTAACACTACACGCCCTAACTCTACAAGGCCTAACTTCACAAACTCTACACCTTAGTCAAAATATGTGGCTTGGCCGTTCGTTACAACAAGAACTATTGTATAACACAAAAGTAATGAACAGTGAATTGATTTTTCACCTTACGCCGATGTGAATGTAGCGAAATGGCCAAGCCACATATTTTGACTAAGGTGTAGAGTTTGTGAAGTTAGGCCTTGTAGAGTTAGGGCGTGTAGTGTTAGAAGCTTGGCTCTACATGATATCTGATAACTTTTTGACAGTGCGAGTCATATGGGCTCGTCTTGGCAACATTTTACATGAAAATGTTTTTGGTGGGATTTAATATTGTTTAAAGTCAATTTAAAAATGTAATGCAGATGTGACAGCGACTAACTTTACTCAGTAAACCAAGCCAACAAATAGACTGTTTTTATTTCTACAACCACCATCACCATATCTTCGTGAGGCTGCTACGAGGCGGACCCAAGATAGTGGAGATGGTGCAAACGCACAAGGGCTGCTCACGTTCAAGTCTACAGATGACTTGCTTTGTAATATTTAATGTCTTGATGTAAATCTAAAATCAACAGTTATCAGCATTCTACTACATAGCAGAATTTTTCATTTACCTATTTCTTAAAGAGCTTCTATGTTATAAAAACATTATCCTTTATAAATCTTCTGTAATGATTTTTGATAGCCTACTCGTATAGCAAACTACATTCTCTCATTTTATAATAAAATACACTCTCAAATTGATAAGTAACTTCAGACTTAAAACTGTAAATTAGCTAGCAAGGTACCCATCAAGAGTTTCAGATTGGCTCAGCACCAATCCAATAAATCATACACTTTTTGAAATAGCAAGACAAACGGCGACGATTCTTTTGTTAGCTTCACGACTACGCGGCCATAATCTAACATTACTCAACGTGTCTCTTAAAAGTTACTTAGATGTTGGAGATGACATAGTTCTCCTACCATCATTTGGGTATGAAACTCACTCACTCACTCTTATAATCTTTGGAAATTGGCTTGATAACTTATTGACATGTAAATAAAAACACATGTCTCTGAACTTTGCTAAGTGTTTTATGTCAAACATGTAGCATATAAGATTATGAGAAGTGCATCGAAGTGAAATGAGCGCAACATTTGGTTATAACAATAAATGGTACAGTAAAGGAGTTTTGCGAACTGTGATTGGAACTTGGGTTCTTAAAGTACGCTTCCATAGTAGCACAGATAATATAATACTATACTAGATAGTAGCATTAATGCAAGTCCAGGTAGTTATAGAGCTTCTGTAACATCCCTTTTTTTTTTTACGTGGGGAAATCCTCATGGATTCCCCGCCGCATGGGGGTGCGACGGATATGTCAGACTTCTACTGACTGAAACCCCACGGTGGTCCTTCGTGGTGCACAAATGTGGGGTCTCTGGGTACCCTTCAATTGCAATGTTCCCGAGACCCCACGCACCTTATGCCTCGCGGCATTCCTTCATTGGGGGGGACAGAACCCCCCTTTTCCACTTTTGTAGTCACGGACGCTCAGGACCACCTAAGCGCCCGTCCTTCTTGGGCAGGGTTTGGTAGCGCGCAGATAGCCCCACTCTGCGCGCCTCCTGCCCGTGGAGCCCCGCTTTCGGCGACGCACGCCATATGGGGGCTCCGTGGTCTTAGAAGACCCTAACCGAGGCCGCGGTGCGTCAGTGGTTCCTGGCACCGCGGCGACGACGGCCCCTTCCAGTGGGGTCCGCCAACTCCCTCTCTCTTTCGGCGGCCTCCTTTGCAAGCATGACTCGTTCGCAAAAGGAGGCCGCCGCCGCCCACGCATCGGGTCTCTCCACCATAGCCGAAACGACAGCTGGTAAAGAGAGATCCGGGCCGATGATCCCTCGGAGTTCTGCCCTCTCTACGTCCCACGCTGGGCACACTTCAAGCGTATGCTGCGCCGTCTCCTCGGGGCAGTTTGCACAGTGGTGGCACCGAGCGGCCTGCTCTTTGCCCAGCCGCCACAGGTACTTTCCGAAGCAACCATGCCTGGAAAGGACCTGTGTCAGCCGAAAGTTCAGAGCCCCGTGCTCTCGTTGCAGCCACTGCTCAAAGACGGGAAGGATGGCCTCCACCGTCTTGTGCCCCGCACTAGGCTCGCCCAGCCTTAGCGCCCAAGCGTCGAGGGCAGCGGCCTCTTCTTGCTGCTTGTAGGCCGCTGTTTCCCGATCCGTGGGCCAGTGGCCCTGTGTCCGCCGTTCTTCGCGCCAGTGGAAGGTCGACGCGAGAACTTGCGCGTCTAACTCCCACGGCTTTGAACCCGCCAATAGGCAGGCAGCCTCTCGGGATACCGTACGGTATCCCCTTGACGCCTTGACAGCCATGAGCCGTTGCGGCGCGTGAAGAAGCGCCGCATTCGACCCCTTCAGGGCGTCAGCCCAGACTGGGGAGCCGTACATGGCCATGGACCGTACGACTCCCATGTAGAGCTGCCTGCACCCGTTCCTAGGGCCCCCTTCTGTAACATCCCTGGGTTATTCCTTAGTTACCTAGATGGTTCTCCATCATATCGATAAAATTATTTCTCGTGGTAATTCAAAAGCTCCTAAAATTGTTTTATTTTTTCAATTACTATTGCAAGGAAATAACCCTAAAAATAAATTATTAATATCGGTTTAATTGATTATAATATACAGATTTGTGATAAGACAAGTTTTCAGCGGAAATATATAAATAATAGAATAATGTTATATTATTTTGCATAATAGCCATTAAATGAGCCAGAATATTTTATAAATTTGTCATTCCGTTTTTAATAATCGGATACCTTTATCTTTTATATTCACATAGCGTTGTTGGACCAATTCACCAGCAGATAACAAACACGTCTTCAAGAGCAGTGCTGTATGTTTTCTAGAGGCACATCAATATACCGGTTTTACATAACAATAAAACCGATATTATGTGCCGGGATGGAAAACATACAGCACTGCGGGAAGGGCTTTCTGGTGAAGACTGCGATTTGAAAATGGCGCCGACTTTGTTTGTTCGTTGTCTACGCCCCTTGCGGTGAATTTATATACTCAACAGATCAACCAATGGTACCTTCATTCAATGGGTATAGACCATAGACAAAAGTAAGATTAACAATGCATTCTTCAAGAGCAGTGCTGTATGTTTTCCATCTCGGCACATAATATCGGTTTTATTGTTATGTAAAACCGGTATATTATGAATTCCGATTATCCACCCCGTTCAGGGTGGCTAGAAGGACATGCGATTCCGAATATCCGACTTAGGGAGGCTGTTTTGGGGTGGATAAACGGAATAAGCCGTTTTACGTACTTATACGTAAGTATGAAAATTGTTATATAAAGTACAGTTTTTTTATATTTGTGTGTGGCATACCAATATATGTTACCTATACGAACGAAATGAAAATAGATCACCTATACACATACATACATACATATACTCACGGCCATATATCCCAAAAAGGGGTAGCCAGAGGTTCAGAGCCGAAAACTCCTCAGCCACATTTGGAAGTTGATAGAGGGAACAAGATGGTAAAAAAAGTATCGTTGGTGATGGGTACCCAAAATTCACTAGCCCTACACCCTTAGTCGCCTCTTATGACACCCTTGGGTAGAAAGGGGTAGGTAGTGACATGCTAAGCCAGCACTACATGGCTTTACCAAATTTTAGAACAAAAATAATGCGGATACCCATGACAAGTTGACATAGGGTAAAAAAATCGGGTTTAAAATTTGTGCACGTCTATCAGAAGGTAAGAATAAAGTAAGGTAAATAGGTGAATACAGCCACTTGATTTACAATCGTTAACATTAAAATGGTGACGGCAAAAAGCGGAGTCAAAGTATCTTCATCAGTTGTGTAAAGTAGTAACTACTTCCCTTCCAAACATCTCGTGAGATGCAAATGAAGTTGGAAACAGAACAAACTTCTTACTGTGAAGAAACGGACTCCACCCATTTTATGGAACAGGCGCTATTTACGCTACGTTTACAAACACTTTCATACCGCGATGTAGGGTTTTTCCATTTTTTAGCGTTAATAATCATTTTATTTAAAATGTTCAATTAAAATCTTTTACACAATGTCTAGTAAATACAAATAGTAAAATGAAAATTGATCGACTATCTTTTTTTAAGCCAAATTATTGCATAAATAATTTAGCTGCCTAGTTTGCGGCTTGTCCGGATGCGAAAGAGATTAAGATCCTTATCAATTTAAGTGATTTATAAATACGGGCATTTAATGAAGGTAATTTTTGCTCTTTACAGCTTAACATTTGGACTATATTTAAAAAAAAAAATATTTAACAAAAGTGCGTCGTCGGTGTCGCGCCGCCCGTTTGGCTGCGGTGGGATGGGAGGGAGATGGAACTCACTCAACTCAGTCTCGCGGTCGGCACCCTACGCAGCAAACGTGTTTACTTTTGAATATTTTATTTACTTACTTATACTCACGCCCGTTGTTTCATTGTGGTAGGCAGAGGCTATAGATCGCCACTTTGTACGAGCCAGGCCGATCTCTCTTGCTTCTGTCAGCATTCATGCTCTTTTATTCTTTTCACTACGGACTTTCGCCTTCGTAATGACAAACATTTTATTGTGATGAATATTTTTCTATCTAAAATATAGCGTTCTTTTCAGAATCACCATAAAAAACATATTTTCAGAACAAACTAAAATTTTAAAAAACTTTTAAGAACCATGATAATCGTATCGCACTCAAAGCCCCTAGGTAGGATGTTAATCCTGTGTTAAGGGTGCCCGAAACATACAAAGACAGAGCGTAGCCAGAGCTTGAAATCAGAAAATTCTTATTTTTTATTTTATTTGTTCGGAATGCTTACAGTAAATCATACAATTAGTGTTTATAAATAAGTATTCGCAACTAGAACAAATATTCTTCAGCCACTTTTGGAAGTTATGTCAGGAAAAGAGGAAAAGATTGTAAAATAAATGTTTTTGGTGATGATCTTCAACAATTTAAAAAGCCCCAATAATCTCAGCCGCCTCTTACGAACACACATAGGAAGAAATGGGGTAGTGCTTGTCTAAGCCGACACTACACAGCAAAACTGAACAATAATGAAAATTCAATTTATGACAAACGTATTTTCGGCAAACGTCTATCGTTTCGTTTAGGTTTATATGGACTGCACCACAAACTAATACAGTGCATATCTCTTACTGGTAGTAACAGAAAACAGAGGTAGCGAGCTACGAAACGTGGCAATGCATTGGGCAATATATACTTCGATTTAAAAGAATTCATACCACGATGTACGAAATTCAGTTAAAACGCCATCTGCCGATATTAAGAGTAAAATAGCCCATAGAAGCTTACACATTTCCAGGCAGTTCTCACATTGTATTTAAACTAACCCTTTACCAGGCAATGGGAAAATAGTTCCCACATTAATTTCAATCCTAGCTACCTACAAATAAAGTTGAAATACAATGAATTTTTTATCATACCTCTGCCTGGTAAAGGGCTAAATTATGACTTTAATGTTAAGGAATTTTATAATTTTAAAAGATGTTTTTGTAAAATTTTGGGACATTTAGAATGCGGTAAAAATAAACCTAATAAGTGAAATAAGCTAAAATATTCTCATGAATCGTCGAGACGGGAATATGTATATTTGTATGTTTGATTTATTTGTAGAAAGGCTGTAGGATGTATCTCGGAGGCTATGGAACTGATTTAGTTTTTACATATATAAGCGACATTATCACATTATACACCTGACTTTCATAGGAGGCTATACATAAAATTAACAAATTAAAGGTATTCTTTCTTAATAGTCGAACGCCGGAGCATATGCCGTGTAGTGTCAGCTTAGAGTAGCACTACCCCATTTTTTTCCGGTGGGTGTACGTAAGAGGCGACTAACGGTAATGGGCTTTTAAAGGATTTTTGGGCGATGCGGTTGGAGACCCATCACCAACAACCTTTATTTTACCATCTTTTCCCCTCTTAAATTTCCAAAAGTGGCTGAGGAATTTTTTATTCCTTGGCTCTGGCTACCCCTTCTAGGGATCTATAGCCGTGAGTATATGTATATGCCGGAGCATTCTTACAATTGTAAATTTGAAATACTATAATAATAGTATAAAAAATAAACTAATTCATTAAGTAAAATTTAATTGCTTTCCAGTCACTTTTAGAATTAAAACGGGAATGTGACTAAACCTTTTATAATAACAAGAGAAAGGGACTCAATCATTTCATATAAATAAAATAAAAATGATCGTGTTCCCATTTAAGACCAATAAAAGTTGCTCTATTTGTATTTGGTATTTCGCTAAGATTTGAGTCTTAGTTGTAAAACTCTGGCCGAGTTAGTAGTGATTGTGAGTCATTTAAAGTGGTTTTTTTTGAAATAACGATGCAAAGCACAGTACATTTCAGATATAGTATGAAATAAGACGTCACTAAGTAAATGTACCATCAACTCTACGTAACACACGAGTTACTATTACATAAATTAAGTGTGGTGAAAAATAGCCCTACGTCTTTATTCATTGTCGTCTAATAATACTTATGACTTATTCATAAGCTAATAGCCGCTACCGAATAACTATAATAATAATTTAATATTCAATTTAAATTAATCATTTAAGTTAAGCTTTAACGATAAAACAATATAAATATGTGCATTTGGTCTAAACATAATATATATATTTTTAAAGTAATTTAGACTGAGGTGGAATAAACCTAGTTGGTGTTGGTGTAGGTGTAAGTAAGTTTATTGTAATTTAATGTTTTTTGACATGAATTCCTCATGTGGGGATTATTACTCATAAATAAAAGATGGGGTTCGAACCCCGCCAGTGTCGAAATTTTTCTTTCCTTTAATAACATCTTTTATTTATAAGTTTATTGTAGTTGTCCATGATGGGGCAAGGAGGTAATGCTGTCAATGGAGCAATGACCAGGAGTCAGTCGGTGTCTGAAAAGGCCCGAGTGGCTGTGCATGATGCTGTTCTTGTTCCTAGGCTTATGTATGCAGCGGGTGTTCGATGTAGAAGAAGACGCATGAGAAAAAAATATGTAAGGATATGTGATCGAGTGAAAAATTGTGCGGTTTGTGAAACTACTTACTTGACCTACTTGGCGTATACCCGAGGTCACGGGTTCGATTCCCGCCTGTGTCGAAATTTTTCTTTCCTTTATTTATCAGTAATAATCCCCACATGAGGTTTTCATGAACAAAAAGATTTAAATTATGTGATAGTTAGGCGTTTTCAACATTTGCATTCTATATGAAAAGGTAGACAAGTGGCCTTCCGACGCAAACACTACTTAAACGAGTAAAAGAAATAAAGGATAGAAGAATTTCGCGCTGGCAGCCATTGACACGGTTGCTCAATTGGCAGAGCGACGGGGGCGTATACCCGAGGTCGTGGGTTCGATTCCCGCCTGTGTCGAAATTTTTCTTTCCTTTATTTATCAGTGATGGTCAATTTGTCAATTTTCCTCCCATCCATTTCCTACCCATGATAAACAAAGAACTTAATTGAATGCATTTTTTTAAACATTGTTACTGTATTTTATGATTAAACACCAGAAAATACCTCGCTCTAAATATGTACATACATACATACATATACTCACGGCTATTATACAAATCTCTTAAAGTAGTCAGAGGGTCAGAATAAGAAAATTCTTCAGCTACTTGTGGAAGTTATGTAAGGAAAAGATTATAAAATAAATGTTTTTGGTCATGGGTCTACCACATCGCCCAAAAATCACTTGAAAAGCCCCAATACCCTTAGCCGCCTCTAAAAAACGCCATTGATAAGAAATGGGGTAGTGCTATTCATATATTACACAGCCATATGTATACAATATGTATGTATAAACTCACGGCTATTAATCCCTAGAAGGGATAGTTAGAGCTTCGGAACAATAAAATTCCACGGCCACTTTTTCATACATTACATTATCATTTATTCGTTCATTCATATACTCACGACTATAAATCCCTTAACGGGGTAGCCAGAGCTTTGGAATGAGAAATTCCTCAGCCACTTTTAGAAGTAGATTGGGGAAAAGGTGGTAATAATAAATGTTTTTGGTGACGGGTCTCCAACCACATCGCCCAAAAATCACTTAAGAAGCCCCATACCCTTATTCGCCTCTTACGATCACCCACGGGTAGAAATGGGGTAGTGTTATTCTAAGCCGACACTACACTGCATATACTCACGCCATTAGCTCACATTGGCGCAGGCAGAGATTAACGATCGCCATTTTGTTCGATCCTGACAAACCTCTCTTAGCTTTGTTTACAACCATCAATCTTGTCATTCATGCTCTTTTGTTCTTCATACTTCGGAAGTCTGGCTTTTTGAGCACACTCGCTATTCGGTCCAAATGTGTCGTCTTTTCAATGGAAAGTAATGATCCTTTTATGTATGTAGGTATGCACGGCGACGACGACGATCGTGGCCGAGTGGATAGGTGACTGACTTCTTGGTCTCCGATGTTATTTATATGTGTATTTTATAATATGAAATGTCTCCCCTACTACAAGTTCTACTCAATTTGGAGCTTTCTTGATGTTTATGTAATACATACATACATACATATTCTCACGCCGTTAGTTCCCATAGGGGTAGGCAGAGACTATCGATCGCCACTTTCACTTCATTCACATCCATCAATCTTTTCATACATGCTCTTTTATTCTTCGTTTATATATATTTATTTACAAACACACAGATACTCACGGCTATAAATCCAAAAGAGGTGTAACCAGAGCTTAGGACACAAAATGATAGAAATAAAGTATCGTTGGTGATGGGTTTCCTACACCATCGCCCAAAAACCACTTAAAAAGCCCCATACGTCAAAGGGGTAGTGATATTCTAAGCCGGCAACTACGCGGCATAATATATTTAAAATAATATACCAAATAAAATTGCAAGACTACAAAATGGCTACGCTTGCACAATCGTCTACGCCAATTACGACATTTCGTAGTAGTTCGTAGAAATTCTGACAAAGTGAATACTTCAATTAAAGATTGCATAGTTTCATCATCGCTATCACAACACAATCCATTCGATCTACTTATGTCATAACTTTACTGATACTTGCAATGTTTTATAAATCTTTAGAATCATCGTCAATTTGTATTAATGAAAATATACATGGGCCATTGTACGTGAAACATTTCGCTGTTGCTTTGGCCCACCTTTTTACTACCAAAATACTTGTCCAATTCAGGTCAGCCATCTCTTCTGGAAGCGAGATGATAAAGATAAGATTAAGTTACTTCTCTGATTTTTAGAACCGAGTCTAAAATCCGTTCGATTCGGGCGATTATTGTAATAAATATAGGCTTCGAAATTACTAATCCAATTTTGACCAATCGCACCTTATTACAGTTCAGAGGCACTGAGCAGTGAATCATTGTTAGTCAGAGAACTCAGCAAGAATAATATTATCGCACTAACAACAATACATTTGCTTCGTTCACAATTTTAATGCAACGAATATGAATATATTAGTTAATTATACCGACGCTACACAGCTAATACCACTTATCTCTGATTGACGTCACCAACCAGACAGACAGACAGCGAAGTCTTAGTAATAGGGTCCCGTTTTACCTTTTGGTACAGAACCCTATAAAACAGCAATATGTCATCCACCACTCCATAGTTTTAATCTAATGAAAATGGTAATTATAAATGTAAACGCGGCATTAGGCAGTGGGGCACAGTTTGGTTAGTCTGTTTTTAGTTGTACTTAGTTGGCAGAATTTGTATTAGAAATAGAGTTTTTTTACCTTTTCATGATTTCATAGTGCCGAAAATATTACAAGTAAAAACAAATACCCATTAAACGACGATCGTTTAAAAAATGCTAAGTTCATTCGATACATCGATTCAATACATCATCACACACATCATCACATCAGTAATAGTGATGTACAGTGTGACATGTACATTTATTTATTTATATATACATCACTATTACTTTGGGGTATGGTTTTTGGTTTTTTCTTCTCCATACCACTCTGGGGGTATAAATAATGAATATTAAGACACGAATATTAATAAATAAATATGCACGGACATATTACACAGATCAAGTTAGCCCCAAACTAAGTCAGACTTTTAGTATGGGATATAAATTTAAATCAAAAACCTTCCGTTATTCTTACATTCCATATTTAGTTATCAATTGGTGAATAATCAAAATAACATTTGCGTGATAAAGTCAAATGAACATCAAAAACTTAGCAATTGAAACTACCACACTTCAAACTGCAATTCATAAACATTCAAAATCATCACACTTACTTTTACGGCATTCCAACACCTTTTTTAATAATAACAATCACATCAGCAACTATATCAATAATGACCACACACAACGATGACTTCATAGAATTCTTCATGCCATATTTGTATGCAACTCTATCTCTTCCATCGCCATGACGTACGCAAATGTCAGCGAACACAAGGAAGGTAACCAACAAATGTCTGTAAACACTTAAATAACTTCATATTCTTAATTTCTTCTCTTTCATCCCTTTTCTTCATAATGATCTAAAAATTATTAAATTCCCCTAATATTTTCAGAATTTTCCTATTACCGCAATGCTAATATAATATTTTCGTTTACAGTGTATAAGTAGTTAATAATACATTTCAGTATTTAATTAAAGTCAACTTGTTTTAGTCATACAGTTAAAATGATGTAAAAAGTATTAATGTTTCAAACATGCTATATGAACAACACAGAAGAGACAGTTTAACAACAAGATCATTAATTATATTTAGCATAAAAGAATGGCACATGAAATTACCCAGTTTTTTAGGTAACTACATAATTAACGTGTTGTATATATGTATTTCGAAAACCTACAATTGTTTTTTCAAGAGTACATCAATTAAATGTTGACCTAAATAATGTAATATGATAATATGAATTCTGTAACGAGGTGACATTACTGAGAACCTAACATTGAGTAGCATGGAAACTGCCAACTAAACAAAACTGGAAATTGCGCAAATTTTGATTGTTTATTTTTCACGTCACGTAAACTTAGAGCATCAGCATTACTTTTTACATGTTAGGATTTCGAAGTTTCCTGGAATTCCTTATTATCTCTTGAGTTAGCATCAGGCTGTGTTTCCGGTGTTTATTTTAATCTATTTATACTTTTTTAATATTTATATTTTAACGTCTTGCAGTTGTTTTCTCTTATTCTAATAATGTGTTCATAGTCTTATCATTTAGTATCTCTTATTCCCACTTGAAACTCGGCACTTTATTTCGCATATATATGCGCCTGGCCGCACTGGCAGGATCATAATGCAATGCTGGAATTGATATACGATACTAGGATATACTTTTATTACTAACTAAAGACTTAACACCAACTTATATGATATAATGGCAAGAGGTGGACAAAATGCACTCACACTAAACTACATCATCTTTTCATCCAAAAATTAAACCCCCATTTTAGCCCTATACGGAAGAGTTTTGTCCCTCTTGCCTCGATAGTTTGTTTGAAATTGTAATCAAAACATTTAACTTCAATCCCCATTTTACTCCTTTTAGGGGAAGCATTCCTGAAATGACTTTTTTAAATGCTTATTTACATGACGACGTGATAGCTGAGTGAGTAGATGACAATGTCACGTGATGTTCAGAAGTATAGTTGCTGCGACCTTCTGAGTGACATAAGCTATAATATCATGACGCCTAGTTTCAGAGGGACTAAGTAGTGAATTTATATCAGTTTGTCAGTCAAAAAACTCAGCTAAAGTTATATTACAGCGCTATCAGCAATCATGAAGAATTCGGTATGCAAACATAATAACATAACATAAACGTTCACGCCGAATATCCCCGAAGGGGTTGGCAGAGGTACTAATACTTCTGAACATCACGTGACTTTGTCACCCGGTGTTCAGAGTACCCACGTTTTGCATGGACAGTGTACTCACGTGATAGGGGGCAGGCCTATCGCCGTTTTGTACGAATACACTGTCACATGACTAAGTACAACTCAGCCATGTGGGTTTCCTCACGATGTTTTCCCTCACCGTTAACAACCATGATAAATTAACCACACATATGTCTTTAGAAAAGACAAATTGGTGTAGGCCCGACCCAGGATTTGAACACTAGTCGTTTGCACAATAACCGAGTGTTCTACCCACTGGGCTATCACGGTTGCCATGTCGGTATGCAAAGTTATTATATATATATATATATATATATATATATATATATTTTTGTATTTATTGAATATTTTTATTCGATAGCAAACACGAAAATAAAATACCAGTTTGAATATTTTTCATCTAAAATGACTAATTGTAAAGTTATGATATTTTAAAGATTGTTCAACTATTGTTCTTAGTGACGTCATCGATCGATAAAATCACGTAGCGACAGGCAATTGAAGCGAAATGTTTCGTAAAAATGTTGCTAATTGCAAAACACTTCACGAACGAGATCTTAAATGAAATTATTACGATATTTAATTAAACATACATATACTCACGGCTATATTTCCCTAGAAGAGGTAGCCAGAGCTAAGAAATTATAAATTCCTCAGCCACTTTTGGAAGTTGAGTGGGGAAAAGATGGTAAAAAATAAAAGTTTTTGGTGATGGGTCTCCAACCGCATCGCCCAAAAATCCAATAAAAAGCCCCAATACCCTTAGTCGCCTCTTACGACACCCGTGGGTAGAAAGGGGTAACGACATTCTAAGCCGGCACTACACGGCAATTAATTAAACAAACCTTTGATTTTCGATATTTTATTAATAAACTGCAAAAACGAATGTCTTTTAAGTAACAATGAGGGTCCAAACACTGTTATAGTTTTTTGATAAAATAAAAGTCATCTTAGCTTTATTTGATTTAATTTCAAGAAAATATTGTTTACAAACATAATATCTCGAAATGATTTTGTAATCAGCATCACTTTTTTAATACTTTGCATACCGAATTGTCTTTAATTAAATTCGTTCACAAGTAAACGGAACGGAAATATTAGTTCATTTTTAATCTGCCTCAAGCAAAGACGCCCAAGCCCAAGGCAGATTATCAAAAATTAGCTATTGCCCTAGACATCTGTCATCATCAATCATTAAACGAATACGCATTCCAAACCTTATATACTAAGGTTTAAAAGAATTCATACCGCGATGTAGAATTAACTATGCTTGCGTCATCTGTTGTTTGTTACAGGAGCTAACACCGCTCTGAATAACTTACGCGTTTTCAGGTAGTTTACCTTTAAACCGCGTTTAGTTAGTGATGTATATGAATTTCGGCTTTGATTAAGTTTCAGCAAATTCTTGTATATTTGTTAGTGAAATGATGATGAAAGCGACAACGCTTTCATCATCATTTCACTAACAAACAATGACAATGAGTCCTCCAGACGACAATATGTATAGAGGTATATTTGTAAGTTTGGTTTGACCCTTCAGTGTTGTAGAGTGTATTGTGGGATTCTATGGAACTGGTTTACTTACTTACTTATACTCACGCCCATTGTTCCCATTGGGGTAGGCAGAGACTATCGATCGCCACTTTGTACGATCCAGGCAAATCTCTTTTGCTTCTGTTACATTCATCATTCTTCTCATACATGCTCTTTTATTCTTCATACTTCGGACGCCGGTCTTTTTGAGCACACACTCTATTTGCTCCAGGTGTGTCCTCCGCGGTCGTCCTATACTCACATTACCTTCCACGTTGGCTCTATAGATCTCTTTCACCAATTTAGTGTCATCCATCCTCTCTATGGAAATCCTCATGGAACTGGTTTAGTTTTTACATATACGAGATGTGTTCAAAAAGTAAGGTGACTTTTCAAATTTCGCTGGCAACGTACTTTCGATTATCGTTTTGTTATGTTGGAACACTCTTCCCGAACATCTAAGCCAAGTTTCAAGTATAAAGCATTTATTGTTTGGTTGTGAGAGACGTAAAGGTTACAAGTGTTTTTCGTGCTCGGCGATTTCTTGCCTTCATCAAAGGATTTGCATCAAATTTTGTGTATAAAATTAAATAAAATGCTCCGAAACACTTGAAATGTTGACAATGGCATAAGGTGTAACTGTTCTGAGTAAAAAAAAATTTAAAAAGTGGTACAAACTCTTCCAAGATGGCCGGGAAGATGCCAATGACGAGCCTCGCTCTGGCTGGACGCCCAAGTACGGCAACAACTGATGAAAACGTTTAAGCAGTAAAGAGAATTGAAAATTTGGAAAATCGACGAATCACTACCAGAAAAGTGGCTGAGAATGTTGGTATAGCGCTGGACTCGTGCCATGAAAGACGTGTCAGCGAAGTTTCTTCCGAAGTTGCTGCATTTTGACCAAAACAACCGTCGCATGAGCATCGCTCAAGAATTGTTGAATGACGCCAACGACGACACAGATTTACTCAAAAGGGTCATAACTGGTGAAGAGTCACAGTTCTTTTAAGTACATTACTTAAATAAGTTAATCATAATCGCTTTACTGTTCCAGCGAGTCAAGTCAGAAAAGTGTAGTAGAGACTCTTACAAATCCAAATTTCAAAATTTTGGATAATTTTTACTAGCTTATGCGCTTTATTGAGTAATAAAGCATTTATTTCGGTCTAAAATGGTATGGTTAGTAGTAAATAACATGGAGAGTATTCACAAAATATGTTAGTGGTAATGTTGTGGAACCTTAAAATCATTGACATTAGTTAGTTAAGCGTCTGATCGGATAGCCTCAACAGCTGGACATTCATTATCATACAAAACACCAATTATACATCAGAAGCGTTTCTTTGCAACGGGAAAACCGGGTAGCTACTCTTTAGCACCGGCCGGTTGCAGATAATATTGATTATCTCATAGTTGTGAAATTCTTGTGAGATTTTATAAACACAACTAGCTGACCCCACAGACTTCGTACTGTCAAAAGTGTAGACTTTCACGTCGTCAAACTGAAATATTTAACTGACCTGTTGAGGGTCTCTGTCATGCGATGAGAAAAAAGGTGTTTTTCATAGCGTCCTCACAATTTTTTCACTTCATAAGTTTTAAGTTTATAAGTATAGTAGTTTCGGCTGAGCATTGATTATTAGTCAGTTAGTCTATTTAACCATTTTTTAAGAAAATCTATTGATCTCTTAATTTTTCTGGTATAAAAAGTGTCCTATTGTGTTAATTAGATCATTATCTGGCATCCTGTAAATTTTATTTTAAATGCGTTCTGTGAATTAGTCTTCATTTAGCTACAAACACACAAACATCTAAACTTTCACATTTATAATATTAAGAGGATTAGGCTTAAACATAAGCTTCTCGCGCAGGTGACCTCGCTCGCCGACCAGCGCAGCGTCTTGTCTTGCGCTTCATGCACGCGTGTAAATTTTGTTACGGAGTAATTTTAAAATTGTATTATCTTCTAAGATGTTTATTTAAGTTAAGTGATGTCAAGGACAATTTTGTTCTCAATTAAATACTCTCAATCAACAACATATTTATTTGGATAAAGATTAATATTATGTTGATAAAACCTTATGGCAATTATGCATTAAATTCGACCAAATTTATTTACCATAAAAATGGTTATAGTAAGTTAAACTTAAAAGTTAGACATATACTGTCGCGGGCATATTTTTAGATCATTTAAAAAGAAATAATTCTTTAATACATTTTTTTTGGGTAACTTAAACCGTTTACGCAGCGCACACAACGGAAGCCTTAGTATGAATAATTATCCCCGTTTTTGCAACATTATTCGCTGATAGTTTGCTCCTGTTGGTCGCAGCGTGATGATATATAGCCTAAAACCTTCCTCAATAAATGGACTATCCAACACAAAAAGAATTTTTTAATTTGATTGGGTAGTTCCTGAGATCCTAGCGTTCAAACAAACAAACTCTTCAGCTTTATAATATTAGTATAGATAATAAAATACTGTGTATCACCTGGTTTTTGTTGCATGGATTTAATTTATTAGTTATATAGATTAATATCTCTTTTTATTGTATCTATCCTCTTCTTTCATATTTTAATTTTCTTGGTTTCTCTATTACGCGGCCACTTTTGACTGGCTGCGTCTTGTCAGTGTATTCTCATATTCATAAACGTATGTTAAAATGTGTGTTTGACTCAATACGTAATGAACGTAGAGATTTTGCAGCGGGATCTTAACCTATATTCTGATATTGAAATAAACATAATGGAGCTGAGAGTTGTTAGATTGTATTTTATCTAAACTTTTCTTTATTAAACACCTCAGTTTGTTTGTGTATGGAGATTAAATAGTTACTAAATGTTTAATACTCGTTTTAGTTATAAATGATAGCGCAGGTATTAATTTTAACTATTTATATAAGTTTCGGGTGTTTTATCACTCAAATACACACGTGTTCATCCTTTGCTTTTGTAACCGATTTTTTTTTGTTAAATGCTTTTTTTGGGTGGGTTATAGTAACGATTTAAGATGTTATTTAAATTTTCAAATTTCTCTTCAAAATTAGAGAAACCCCGATTTTGGGGATAAAATGGCCACCAACTGCTATTTTAGGGCATTCTATGATATATTCATACATACATACATATACTCACGCTTAAAAATCCCTAATGGAAAAGTAGTAATGAGAACTTGGGAATCAGAAAATTCCTCAGCCACTTTTGGAACTTAAGTAAGGAAGAGATAGCAAAATAAATGTTTTTGGTGATGGGTCTCCAACCGCATCACCCAAAAATCACTTCAAAAGCCCCGATACCTTTAGTCGCCTCTTAAGATCGCCCCTGGGAAGAAATGGAGTAGTGCTTTTCTAAGCCAACACTACACAGCAAATATATTCCTAAAAATATAACATACTAAACAACCGTTTCTACAACGGTGTCATATTATTAGATCTTAAGAGGAGATTACATAGGGGATCATTATTTCCTAATATCATTCTATAGTGATCAGTAAATTATAATTATTAGCATTGTATTTAATATACTGCTTGTGGACGACTACACTGCTATACAGTTATTTTGCGGCAGGGGTACTTGAAGTCGATTTTGTATGATACGAGTGTGCTGATAACGGGAAAAATACCAAAACTGTCAAATTGACTCCAGTTTTTGAGATAAACGCTTCTAACATTTTTACTAAAAATGCCCCAATAAATTAAACAAAAAATATTTTAACATATTTTTCATTGTTTATCTTTATTATAAATACGCCAAAATATGAGTTTAGAATGCTCTTAACTAGAGTAAGAAACGAAGAGCATGGAAAACTTTGTCTTTGAGATTTTCTCTTATTTATTGAGTTTCTATTTACTTTTTGAGTTCCTCTTGAGAAAATTCAGGTTTCGTAGATACTTTTTCTTCGAACTCACTTCCACTGCTGCTCGATTGACCGCTTGATCCCACCAACATTTCAAAATCATCATAATTTGATGTCGGTGGTCTTCAAAACACAAGAATTGGCAAATCATCACTGTGAGATACCGGGGGTGTAGCCGATTTCACACTTGGGTAAACCCAAGTACGTTTTTGTATCGGTTAATACCTTTTACATTAGCGACACAAAAATAACAGTCATTGAAATGATTACTTGGCTCATTCCACATCATCGGCACTCCAAATCGTAACCCTTTACGTCCTCTTTGGCTCCAGTAACGCAAAGATTCTACGCACGGCTTGCACACGATGTTTGGCACCCAATATTTATTCTTTTGGACTAGTGGTATCCCAAAATATTCTTTGTAGGCTTTTTTTACAAACTCTGTGATCTTTTTTCTTTGCTTTTGTAAACTAAACTTGCCAAAAATAAAACAAAAACTGTTAGGATCGTTGACACAAGGTTTACGTGGAAACTCATGTTTTTGCAAGGTAAAATGCACTTTAACACAAAAAAATCGATAGGAACTGATAACTTTAGGGTCTGATAGCTATTAAGTACAGCTGTTGTAACTCAATTCGAGAAAAGATAACAAACTTAAGTAAAAGCAAATCAATTAACCACAATTTTGGTCGGGTAGTTTGATTTTTTCAATTATTTCTTACGTTCCGTTTATCTCAATAACCAGAGTGAATCAAAATTAATTAAGTATGCAGCCTGTATGTCTAATATAAGTATTAACAAAAACCATTAACAAAATCCCTGCCGCAGATTTTTTTATTTTTTTTGTATAGCAGTGCTATCCACCAACAAAGTGTTTTTCAACAAATGATCTCCGGACCTGTATTACTTTCAACTGGGCCCCGTTTTTTGTGTGAACTGTTGATATCGAGGATATATTTCATACTCACGCCATTATTTCCCATTGGGGTAGGCAGAGACTATTGATCGCCACTTTGTACGATCCTGGCAAACCTCTCTAGCTTCGTGAATACCACTAACCACTATAACCATGACGTGGCATTTATACAAGACCAGTTTCGCAGCTGGGGGACCATATATAATAGGTACGACTAAATGATAAAATAAAAGGGATTTAACATTTTTTGAGTTGTGACACTATTTGAACGAAGGTGCGATATCTAACATATCGTTATTTATATAAAACAATAGTTGTTTATTTGAGTTGAGTGTATTTAGTTTTTAATAAACTGGTCTTATCTTACTTCTTTCTTTTTTTTCTTTCTGTTGTTCTCTGTTCGTATACAGAAAACAAAAGATAGTAATAGTAAACTATCGTTGGTGATGTCTCTCCAGCCACATCGCCCAATATCCACTTATAATTCCCGTACCCTCGTAAGTCACCCGTGAAATGGGGTCGTGCTACCACTACACTAGTACAGTTGAACAAAGAAATTGATTTAAAAGTTGTTATAAATATTTTAATTTGAAGAATATATTTTTGAAAGGTTAGTTTAAATTAAAATCCAGATTGACTTTACAACATTTTCGAATGGAACTTTTGCTGATTTGTTTTTTCATGAGTCCTTCCAAGGCTAGCACGAAAAACTTTTATACCAAGATATAGGATTTAACTTAAATATGCAAAGAACACAATTCAAGAATATTTTAGAGAAAAAATTAAAAATCGATATCAAATATTATAAATAAAGGAAAGAAATATTTCGACACAGGCGGGGATCGAACCCGCGACCTCGGGTATACGACCCCGACGCTCTGCCAATTGAGCTACCGTGTCAATGGCTGCCAGTGCCAATTTTTTCTATTCCTTGTTTCTTTTACACTTTTAAGTAGTGTGTGTGTGTTTTTTTTCCTTTATTTATGCTTTATTTATTAGTAATAAACTAATAATCCCCACATGAGGTTTTCATAAACAAAAACATTCAAACAAATATTATAAAATTTATTAAATTTTATATTTCATTAATGTCCACATGTGTTTAATCTGCAGAATAATAATGATATATTCTTAGTAATTTCTAAAATAATTTTACTAAATAATTAAAAAGTATCTCACTTACTTTAAATAAAATATATTGATAAATGTAACCGTCTCAACCAAACAGTCAATAATGTACTTATACTATACTTGTAAATAATATACTTGTATAAGACATAAATTACAAAAAAATCGAAAAGCTTCAAAATTCACAATATTTATTTCATACACTTTAACATAAAGTAATGATATGGATAGTATCATAATATTATGTAAATTAACAAAGATTTATCTTTTAATTATATTAAACTAAAACTATATATTGGTACAACATTTGGCAAATAAATATAATGTTCTAAACTTAATATACTTTGCACATGATATTATTATCTTCATAAAAATTTCGACATTCTGTGTAATTGTAAATATACTATGCAGTTAAAAATTAAAACTACAGTTTTTTCGATTTATTTTGAAAATATTATGGCTGCTGGATGAATCCATTGATACATACGAGCATCCTCCGTAGCATGAGGCATGTGAGAGCGAGTATGTCATGTGAGAAGTGAGATACTGACAGATTTTGTATGAGCAATCTGTCAGTTTCTCACTTCTCATGTGTCAAACGCGCTCTCACAAGCCTCATGCTACCAGTGCATATTTGTATTTAGCACCAAACATCCTCACAATATATGAAAGTTATTGACATTTGCCATTATCTATTGTCACATAATTGTCGATGAAATTATAAAACAAATAAATCCACAGCCAAATTTCATATTGAATATGTTCAATCAAAGATGGTCAGTTAATCTTTGCTTTCCTTTTGTTATAATCGTGACGAATCTCTAGCGCTTCCTATTTATAGTAATTTTTAATTAACAGTATGTTTTCTTTACGTATCGCACAGCGACATCCATAGAGACGATCTCCTATATATGAGTGTAGCGGCCATCCTCACGCACACATTGACAGACTCCCTCGCACGCATAGCGGCATCTCACTCTGACTCGGTCAAATCCTACATCACAGTTACAGCGTTTAATTTAAAAAGTATGTATGTTACTGATTACGCCTGTAGTGGTATCTTAGGATTTGCTACTAGAGCCTGACTTTTTGGCCAACAAACGGGCTTTTAAAGTAACACATATAGAGAATCTAAGTTAACTTAATTAACAATTACATCGCGGATTTTTTTTCCCAGTTGCCGGCGTTTGAAAACTACGTACCTACAAAAATCTCTTTATTCACTTTACCCTCTTAAGCCTTTTAAATAGTCAAAACAACCTCGACATCCATTTTTTCAGTTAACCCTTTATCAGGCCAGGTATGATCAAAAATTCATTGTATTTCACTTCTATTTGAAGCTAGGTAAGGTTGAAATTATGGTGGTCGCTATATGCCCTCTGCCTTATAAAGGGTTAACCAACCACATCCTCTGTCAAACAAAACTTTTCTTGAACCATACTAAAGTATATTTTTATTGAAATAAAAATACGTTTTGGTGTGATAAAAATAAACGTAAAAAATTAGAGCCTATCTTTTAGTTGGTCACTACATAACGATCATTTCTCCTGGATTCAATTGACTTCAGTTCATCTTCTGTCACCTCAAACTCTCTCGACCATACATCAACCTATTCAGCGAGTATCATACATCGTTTTGTTTAAACATTAATTATTATGTTTAATTTCATATACACACTGTTATGAGCGTTTTAATTCCAATAAAAGGCACAAGTTTTAATTCTTCATAAATTATTACACAGCACTATATTTCAATCTGTTTTTATCACTTGCACTTTTTATAACTTATATTTAATGTTTGAGTAATAAAAACTACAACAATTCGGGCGACATTTGCTACTTATCTTTAAAAATAAATTCATTTATATAAACATTTTATAAAACTTCATCTTATTAACATCCTTCCTATTCTGAATTTTTGTAAAAGCACTATGGTAACTTATAATATAATACGTTTAATCAATAAATCAAAATATTTTCTAAATTTCTTAGCCTTTAATATTTTTTTGTGAGATTTTCTTGTACGTTTCATTTTCCTGATCATTTCTGTGTATTTTGGTAATTATTTTAATACGGTTTGATTAGCACCTTCTCAGACTTATCTAAAACTGAGTAGTTCAGCCAATTTGAATGGAATTTCAAAATGGCGTTTTATCATTAGGCAGCAAACAAGACATCACAATTAATAATGCCTATTAAAGTACAGTTCTCCAAAATTAATAATGCGCATAGAAATCTTCGTCCCTATTCGGCAACGATCGTGTTCCCCGAGCGTCTGAAGACGATATTTATATAGAGTGGTTAAGTACATGTTATAATTTTTCAGTAACGGAATTTGATTCGATAATTCCATGTCAATTTTCATGATGTTCGATAAGTCCATAATGAGAGGATATCTACACGGTTGCGAATATGCTACACTTATAATGTATACAATCTTTGTTGGATTGATTTACTTCGAAAATCAGGGAGTATCTCTATTCCTGACATTCATCAGAACTTTCATTATGCTCTGGTTCATTTTCACTTTCTTCCCTGCAACCAGTGTAAATAATCATTTCATCGGAAAAACTATCGATTCTTGGTTCAAATTTTCTATGTTCATCTTCGCATTTAACTGCATGAAAACAAAGTTTTTTTCCCATTCTTCTGGACCAATATTATTGCTTTTTTTCTAATATGGCATCTTTACTTTTTATAAAATAAACATTATTGTAAGATATGAATAATATAAATAAAGTAAAAAATTAATTCACCTTTGAAAACAAACCCAAGAAGGGTTAATGATACCAGCTCTACATAATTCCACCAAACGGTTACCAACAATTTGTTTCACGACGACGTTTGACGGACCTTTGACAGCCCGGCGACAGCCACCGCCCGCCGAACGGTTTTCGTTTGAGAACACATGATATTGATTCGTATTGCTTTCACACAAGATGCAAAATGCAAGTACATAGTTTAGGGCGCTTACGATTCAATTGTTCGGGTTTTTCCGGAACACGAGAATTACCGAAGATCTTTATGCGCATTATTAATTTTGGAGAACTGTTACATCTAAAATATTTGAGTAACACTTGTAACTTAATTCCATAGCCTAGTGGCAGAAGGCAACGGAATGAATGACCGAAATGAACGAATGACACATTAACTAAATGAATGAAAAGTATAACTTTTAATTAGTAACATTGTAAATTCCTGAGTAGAAAATAAAGTTTTAGTGAGTCACATGTAAATTCATAGGTAGAAAAGAAAAGTATTAATTCTCTTAAGTAATAATCAACCGCGGAGTGGGCAGTATAGTTTTGTGTTGAGCGAACATGATGGCACTGGACCATCGCAACTGATCTTCTGAGACGGATCCTCCTATGATGGCTCCGAACCAAGGTCGCTCTTTCGTTCTAAAATAAAACCATCAAATTTAACTACACACATTATTTTTCACCTTTCATAATAACTGCAAAGCATCAATTAAATATATATATATCTATATTACACACACACACCAATTTGTTCCCCAAGTCAGAATGCGAATATTGGTGAATGTGTGACGAGAAAAGTGTAATCGGGTGAGACAATCCCATACTAAAGGATAAAGGTACGGTAGTTAGCTAACGACTATGAGGTGCGAGAACACATTTTTAAGACCATATAATTATGTGTGTACCTAGCTTTATAAATTATATTTTTATTCCTTATTACTATGTAAAATCATTAAAATTTACAATAAATCGTATTTTTACAAGATCGTTATCTTACTTCGTCGGAAAGTTTATTTTCAACTATAGTATTTTATTACAAAATATGATATTGTTACCTCGTCTGCCTATTCTTATGTATGAAGGTGATGGCCCAGCGCGAGTGCGGGTTCCGCAGCAACTCGTGTCCGTGGTACCACAGCATGTCGCTCACTTGCCACTCTTCTAGCTGCTGGGATCCCTAAATAAATAGGTAAGTAAGATAAGATCACGTGGAATTCAGAAAGACTAACCTTTGGGAGTTATATCACATCAGAGTTAAAACAATGGTCTGACTTTAGTTGTGTAGTGTCGGCCTGGAATAGCAATTTTTTTTTCCCCTCTGTGGGAGTACTGTTAGAGCGCACACTACAGCGGACTCACTTACACATAGCAGGGTCTCACTCACATCCTACATCACGGTATCTAAATGTTTTTCGAGCTAAGCATAATGCAAATTATAAGTTGGTACACAGCAGGGTGTACTGGCCAGTATATCTTTGCTGTTTCATCACCATCATATTTGTCAACATACAAAAATTAATACCAACCTCTTTATCTTTAAAATAGCACAACTTCCCATTCTTCAGTTCAAACATATGGCTCTTAAACGTTTTGCTCGTCTCCGGTGCGTACTTTAGCTTTCCACAAACTAGTGAGATGCTGCACTTGAGTGCGTCCATATCATGCAGGGTTTTATTATCCACGATTATCAGATAATTATCTTTTCTGTCTTCTTCATCCCAGTAGCTCCATCTAAGGAATACGTCTAGAACTATTTCGTCGTTGTGTACGATTCTACGCAGGCGCTCTCCACAGATTACTTCTTCTAACATCAATAAATGCGCGTCCGCTGAAGCCTTTTCGCATAACTCTATGCAGATGTCGGCACAGGTCTTGCTTGGTGTTAGCTGAAATGAAAATGTTTTATGTATGTTATTGAGAGAAAAAAAGTGGATAAAGCAGTTCAAACGTAAGTTGTGCGTTTTTTTTTCTACTCGGACATATCGGCCAATGAAGAGAAGATAGATGCGTCACAAGACCTAATTAGCAGTTTTCATCAACTTATAAGCAAAAGAATTATGTTATGTTTGTTTCCATAATTAAAAATTCAAAGTGCGAATTAACCAAAAAATTATAAATATTGAGTCCGTTGCCTTTTGTAAATATAACACGATGTGTGTATTGACCAGACTATCGTTAAGATAAAATAATAATCTTTAAAGCTCCAAAACGTCTGAGGCATTCCAAATTACGGGGCAACCGTGAGAAATTAATAGATAGTTCAAGGAGTAATTCTTTTACACACAAACAAAAAAAATACACAAAATCTAATTAAAATCCTTTATTTTAAGTACTTACTAACTACTATCTAACTACTAGTTAGATAAAAGCGACTCACTCACCGTGACCTGATGGCAGGTGTTCCGGTCGCGCACGCTCACCCAGGCGCGCAGGTGGCCGGCGGGCGCGGCGGGCGGGCCCACCACGCTGCGCTCCAGCACGCGCCGCACACACAGCTCGCGCGCCCGCTCGGCCTGCGTCGGCTGCCAGACAGCCTCGTACGACGAGATCAGCTCGCGGACTACGGTTAGCTCGCGGGTTAAACCGTTTGTCTGGGTAAAAAAAAATATTGGTTTGGGTTAATCGTAATATAACATCGTAACGCCCGTTGTATCACTAGAGAAACAAAACTCCTGTGATCAATAGTAACTATTAAAAAAAATAAAGCCATAGGAATAGTTCTTGTTAAAGATATCATTAATTTTAATAATGGGCAGTCAGCATTTTTTTTGTTTCATTAGAGATACATCGGATAGAACTTACAAGTCATAACAATTTCTATACGGGCGTTACGAGGTTATATAAAGAATAAATAAAGGAGAGAAAAATTTATACGCCCCCGTCATTGACACGGTAGTTCAATAGCAGAGCGACGGGGGCGTATACGCTTCGATTCCCGCCTGTGTCGAAATTTTTCTCTCCTTTATTTATTAGTAATAATCCCCACATGAGGTTTTCATGAACAAAAACATTCAGATTAATCGTAATATAGTTAGCCATCCTTGTTCAGGACACTTTAGGGCGCTAGTACTTATTCCTATTTAGATAGGACTTCCATGCTTTAACCATTCGCTGCTTTTTGGACTAAGATTTAGATGGTGCGGATGCCACATCGCGGTATCAAAGTGTTAAATTTCTAATGTATAAAATATCAATTGGGACTGAGATGGACTAACCAATATTATCTTAATAGTCCTATAGACATTACCTTTGTATATGTGTTCCATATTTGTTTCTG
This sequence comes from Bedellia somnulentella, assembly GCA_963576735.1. Classification (NCBI taxonomy): domain Eukaryota; kingdom Metazoa; phylum Arthropoda; class Insecta; order Lepidoptera; family Bedelliidae; genus Bedellia; species Bedellia somnulentella. The sequence goes on from OY755170.1 coordinate 27,406,699, forward strand.
TTTTTTTATTATTGTATCCCGCTTTACAATTTTAAAATTTGTTATTATACTATTTTTAGTTATCGGTATTTTAAGCGAAACATTTCAGTTGAATACTGCTTCTCTATTATGATGATCACATGTTGTTACTTATTTTAATAATTTACTATATTTTTTAATCTATGTACATTTTATTTGACGACGAAAGAATTTCTGCCTGCCAAAAATCTAGCATGATTCACTCCGTTCCACCGTTCCACTTCCGTTCCACTTCTCATTTAAAATCATATTGGCGCTCCAATTGTAACTTTAAACATTTTAACACTAAGAATCATACTACCAACTACACTCACCACAGCATAAGATTAGGCGTCCAAACCGCCGCCAAATTATCGGCGGCCATCTTGTTTTTGTCGGCCATGTTGTGCAGTAAGTGCAGGTGCGCGAACATCTATTTGTGCTCAATCAACCAACTATACTCACCACAGCTCCCGGCATAAGATTAGGCGTCCAAACAGCTGCCAAATTATCGGCGGCCATCTTGTTTTTGTCGGCCATGTTGTGCAGGAAGTGCAGGTGCGCGAACAACTTTCGAGCGGTGCGACGCGCGACTTGCGACTGCGACTGCATCAGGCGGCGGTAGGCGGCGTGGCGGGAGGAGGAACACTCGATATCTGAAGGGGTTGGTAGATAATTAAAATGTTTCATTCATGAAAACCTCATGTGGGGATTATTACTAATAAACAAAGAAAAGAAAAATTTCGAAACCAGCAGGAATCGAACCCACGATCTCCGGGTACACGCCTCCGTCGCTCTGCCAATTGAGCTATAGTATCAAGTGGCTACTAGTGCAAAATTCTTCTTTCTTTTTTTAAGTAGTGTCAGCGTTCCCTACCTCCGAATTTTTTACAAATTCAGAAGTCGTAAGTTTGATTCCCGCTGGTGTCGAAATTTTTCTTTCCTTTATTTATTAGGAATGTAAGATATTAGAACTACTTCATTAAAACAACTTCACAAGTGCTATCTGCGGTTAGGTAGTACGTTATATAGGTGACGGTAGTATGACAGAGAATAGAACAACTTTCGTGGCGGGAAGATGGGCAGACGATGTCTAGGGGGGGGGGGTGATAGACATTAGAACAACTTAATGTGGGATGTCTGTGTATGATGATCATAGAGAACTTAACCAAATAGAGAACAAACAAAGAATGCCACTACCCGTAAAAGATTCAGTGTATTACCACTGACTTAAGCGAACAAATGTAGGAACAACTAAAGTCAGAACATTGAATCAACCAATCACAGCGCAGGAGCAATTACTTTTTGGCGTTAATCGTTAATCGTTTTTGTAATGAACTACGGTTGGTTTCTGCTCTACTTAGTTAAGTTTTCTATGTTGATTATCAATATTAGAGCAACTTGACATGAGATGTCTGTGGTTCGTTGGTGGTAGTTTGATACAGTAGAACAATTGAGACTGCGACTGCTGCAGACGGCGGTAGATGGCGTGGCGGGAACATGGACATGGAAATCTGTGTATGGTGATAGATATTGAGCTACCTCACATTTGATGACTGCGGTTTAGAGGTGATGTCTGCGGATGTTGTAGGTGTTAGTCGTTAGAAAGTAATATGTCCATAAAGAATTCGAACTTGAGTACCCTGAACAATAGATGAGATAATGTGCAGAATTATGATTACCTCAGCCTATTTGCTTAATAAGGTTTTGAATTTACGACATGAATGTGAGATTGGGTTAACACAGTAACGAGAGAGTGTGGTGTAAACTTAGCAGCACAAGACAGAGTGAAGTATATCTTTTAAAGATAGAGAGAATTGTGAAATCAGTCGTTAATTTGATAGTTGCAATAAAAACATGCCTCGACGGCTCTCGACCCGCGAATAGCGAATATTTATAGTAATTTTAGTGCTGAGAATAGTACGACTTTATTTATTTCCCGCTGGTTTCGTATGAAGAGACTAAGGATTTAGAAGTGATCAACTTCTAAAAGTATCTGCAAATCGACCTGGCGACCTCTAGCGATCTCTTTTAAAATTAATACCGTATTTATATACATACATACATACACATACCTATACTCATGGCCATAAATACCATAAAGGGGTAGCCAGAGGTTCTGAGCTAGAAACTACTCAGCAATATTTGTAAGTTGAAAGGGGATAAGATAGTGAAAATAAAGTATAATTGGTGATGAGTCTCCAACCACATCACCCAAAAAATACTTAAAATTAAAAAAAAAGCCCCATACCCTACGACACCCATGGGAAGAAAGGGGTAGTAACATTCTAAGCCGGCTTATACTACACGGCTATTACATATTCATATCTATAGGAATTAGGATTAGGATTACTCACCAGTAGCTTCAACAAGCTGTTTATGTAGTTGCGGAGGAAAGAGAGGCGTCGGGAGGTCCCTAAAGAACCTCTTTAAAACTCCGGCCACATCGTGCTCCGTGTGGTGGGTAGTGCTAAGTTGAACCGACCACGCATCACGGCGGAATTTTGCCAGAAGGGCAGTCAGAGTTGAGTTGCTGCCGGAACGACGGTATATGCCTTCTGACATGCTACCTGGATATAAACAAGTTGTTTGAATTAGTTATTGTAAGTTAATTTCGTTATGTGCCAAAAATAAGTGTATAAGTAAGTATTTTTAAATAATAATGAAAATCTGCCTTTGTGGCTCAGTGAAAAAGCGCTCGCCTTACAATCCAGAGGTCTCAGTTTCGTTTTTGAGTGGGGTAAACCCACGAATTTAATTAGTAGAATTCAACCCAGTTTACTATGAAACTGCAGGCTTGAATCATCTAATTACTTTTTAGCGATGTAGTTGGAGACACATCACCAGTCATCCTTCACTTTACAATCTGCTCCCCACTCAACTTCCGGAAGTAGCTAAGCAATTTCTAGTTCTGCATTTCTGATTACCACTCATAATAATGTCCAGGCATGACTATACCCACATAACATACAACCCCATACCATAAGCATATATCGACAATGGAGGGCACGTCGCCTATGGTGATTAATTTATGTGGATACTGTGATGTACATTTTGTGTTATGTGGAGTATTAATTAGAACAGTTCTTGATGTTTGACTTACCCTTTTTATCAGACACTTATTCTGAAAAGGACTTAAGGAAAATTTAAATTTATACAACGTTGTACACACATATTTTTTTTATTTGGATTTCACAGATCGTAATTCACGTTATATTATTCGATACTCGAAAATAACCATTCTTATTGTCAGAATGGTTATTTTTGAGAAAAATCTGGAAGCGATTGGACATAGGCTCAAAAATAAATGAGTGTAGAATACTCTACTAAAGTAAAGTAAAAAACAAAAAAAACTATATTTTGTGTAAAAACACGACAGTGCAGTGAAAATGGTGTGTGTGTTTAAAATGTATCGAATAATATAATGTGAATTACGATCTGTGAAATCCAAATAAAAAATATATGTGTGTACAACGTTGTATAAATTTAAATTTTCCTTAAGTCCTTTTCAGAATAAGTGTCTGATAAAAAGGGTAAGTCAAACATCAAAAACTGTTCTAATTAATACTCCACATCTCACATACATAACACAAAATGTACATCACAATACCCATCACAAACCATCCTTGATTTTATCATCTATTTCCTATTCAACATCCAAAGGTAGCAAAGCAATTTCTATTTCTGTATCTCTAGCTACCCCCCCACTATTGTAATTCACAGACATTACTACAATCACATACATAACGAGTGCTACAATAGTGGGCCATTCGGCTGCGGTCAGTTGCTGATGATGAGTAAATGTAAATAAAATCATATTCATACATACATACATACATATACTCACGGCTGTAAATCCCTAGAAGGGGTAGCCAGAGCTAAGGAATTACAAATTCCTCAGCAACTTTTGGAAATGATAGTGGGGAAAAGATGGTAAAAATAAAGGTTGTTGGTGATGGGTCTCCAACCGCATCGCCCAAAAATCCCTTATAAGCCCCAATACCGTTAGTCGCCTCTTACGTACACCCACCGGAAGAAATGGAATAGTGCTATTCTAAGCCGACACTACACAGCTATCATATAAATCATATTCATATATCTTAAAATCACATACCATAACCGTATATATATAAAGCTGATGCACTTATCAACAATAGTGGGCACATCGTCCCCAGTCAGCTAATGATGATGATGAGTATATGTGTATAACATACAAACACATACCTATATCTCTATCCGTGTCTCTAGCTATAAATTACCAGCCGTGAATACACAGATCGTTCATACCATAAGCATATATAAAGCTGATGCATCGACGATGGCGGGTACATCATCCGCAGTCAGCCACTGATGATGAATATATGTTGTTAAGATTGCATCACCATACATAAGATTTTACATTGAATATATCATATATTGTAAGTCAGCAGCTTATGTAATCAGTCAATAATTTTTACTTTACTCCACTTTACATACCATAAGCATATATAAAGCTGATGCCCTTATCAACAATAGTCTGCACGTCTTCCACAGTCAGCTAATGATGATGATGAGTGTATGCATATAACATACAATCACATACCTGGGTGAATATTTTATAACTGGGCAAATTCAGATCATTTTTAAAAAAAAAATATTTATTAGTTTATTACAATTAATGACTATGTTTAGATTGAGCATATATTTACGGATATAAATATGTTTGAGACCCGCAAGTTTAATGGAAAATTTGCCTTTTATAAGCAAATTTAAAAAATCTGTATACAGGAAAATGACAGGTCCCACAGGAAAATGATGAATGAACGAATAATCATGTAATTCATTCATGTTTTTCCTGTTTTTCATATCATTATACTATAAGTACAATAAAACTTTGTTAATGCTTATTCTTGACTTATTACAAGTAAGCAATACTCTCAATTCAGTTCCTGTTTGAATAATATATAAAAAAAACATGGTCTCCTCAAGAAATGAATTCTTATTTATTTTCTGAGTAAGACTTTATTATATTCCACGGAGTGCCATTTAGTCACTTGTTTATGTTTCTGAATGCCTTTTGTAATTTCTTTAGCTGTTGTTTACATACATATACCCAGGTGAGAATAAGAACATGTTTGAAAAGATTAATGGATAAAGACAGGGAGGTTTGCCAGGATAGTTCAAAATGAAGTTATCTGCCTATCCCAATGGAAAATAATGGCGTGAGTATATATATGTAAGTACATCCTTAGTATCTCTGTTACTAGTCTGTTCAGTGCCATTAGTTCCCATTGAAGAGGCAGACACCTATCTCCACTTTCTAAGATCCTAGCCAACCTTACAAGATTTGTCTATATCATCTGTGTTTTAATACATGCCCTTTAATTCTACACACTTTAATCTGCAATTTTAAGCCAATTCTCTATTAAATCATTTTTTTATCCTGTTTTAAAATTACCATCTACATTGGCTATAATCTCCATATTTATCATAATATTTAAAATTAACCATCCTGTACCTGTATCCAAGCGCTTTCCCTTGTAGGTTCCTTTTATCGGAGTATTTATTTAACTTCATTTCCTCCTTCAGAAAATCTAAGGGTAAGGTTTTCTTAACCCTTTCACAGTTTGAAAAGGAACCGTTTTCCCTTTCGAATGTGGCTTTGGGAACGGGATAGAAATCACCTTCTCTTTGAGAGGCAAAAGCTATAAAACCTTCATTTTGTTAAGCTTTCTTTTTCGCTGGGTTACTCTTATAAATGGAAAGAAAGAAGAAGAAAAGAAAAAAAAAGACATTAAATTTAGCTGCTTCTCTAGTTGCTGCCGTTGTCTGAATATCGTTATTCACACTGCACCTTTTACGAAACACACATTTTGTTACGCGATCAGATAATCTTTTATTATTATATAATGAGCTGTTTGTGTTTCACTACTGGGCCAAAAACCTTTTTTTCTGATAGATCTCATCTCTATTGCTTTCACTCTGCTTTCAAGCTTCTTATGCCACACCAAACATTCGCTGCCATAAATAAGCGTAAGAATAAAAAAATGCACCATGCACTGCTATTCAGTACCCCATTTACGACATTACCCTTTTTCACTTTTCTTATTGCATGATAGTCTTAAATTTTTGGAGTGATAGTGATATTATTTTTTGTACAGGAGCCTCTGGCAAATGCTTGTGATATCTGATAAATTGTTACTCATTCTTATTGTTCATGCTGTACATCCTCAAAATGGTGGTAGTAGAGTTTAGAACTTGTGAGAATTTTTAAATGTGTTTCTCTTTTTAATCTCTTACACTGCGATATTTTAGCTTTACCTGCCAACCCTCATTAGGAAAAAATATCGTGAATGTAGGTATTAGTTTTTCGTGAGTCTTCTTCTAAATATTAGAAAAACTTAATATTCTTAACGTTAATAAGTGAATTGATTTAAGTTTGTTATAGGCAATATAATGTCCCTGAAAGAAAGGTAACGCAGTATAGAACCTTGAATTCATCATTAGTTTAAAACAAATGTGTTTACCAGCTAGCATCACTGTCTGCATAGCTAAATTAAATCATTCACTTGTATGCACTTGCAATTTTGGGTTAATCTTTGTTTTAATACTTAAAACCCATAAAATGTACTGTTAATTGTTCTACAACACTAATACATTATATCCATATCCCTGGATAAAAGGATGATATTCAAAAAGTAGCACTATGCAGTTTTTCTTGTTCATTAGAACCATAACTAGTCATAATCCTGGCTGCATGTCATTTTTCTGATTTGAATATGACAGGAAAATGACGACAATAAATGATTTTTTAATATAAAAGTTTAGTTTACACGTAAAATCATGCAAAAAAAGAGGAAAATGTATCAAGGCATAGGGTAGTTTAAGTAAAAACACCACAAAATGTGAATAATCATGTTATAACTTATTCTTTGATCAAAATAATTGATGACAGACTAATGACTAAAATGCCGGTCACGGCAGGAAAACAAATGGTTCAGATAGATTATTTCCATCAGGGAAACGAAAACGCGAAACTTGTTAGTGTGGCGGTGGTCAGTAAAGTAGCACCTATACCATGCACTATGGCATGCTCACCGTCATTTTGCTTATAAAGATTCAAGTTCAAACAAACTTTACACAGGATAATGACGCGCATGAGTGTCGCCAGAACATTTTTTTAATAAAAACTGGAAAATGTTTATGCACTATATAAAAAAATACTCATGAATTAATATGACATATTTTGTCACCAGAATGTTGAAACGCAAATATAATATTTATATTCATATTAATTATTTTGTTGGCGTAAAGTTGAGAACCAAGTAATGTCCCCTGACAGGAAAATGACTAATTACCCTTATTTTTGAAGTTTTCACTTAATTAGAATCCTGTGAAAAGCTCCGAAGTTTGGTGCGCAAGTAGAATATTAAACTGATTTCCGGTGTTTAATGTTATTACAAACACTACTTAGAAATAAATAAGAAAAATCCCTCGGGCCCCGTTTTGGCCAGTTATAAAATATTCACCCACCTATATCTCTTATCTTTATCTACATATATGTATCTCTAGCTACCCCTCTTTATAATTTATAGTCGTGAATACATAAATGGTACATACCATAAGCGTATATAAAGCTGATGCACTTATCCACAATGGCGGGTACATCATCAGCAGTCAGCTGCTGGTGATGAAGTTGAGCGCCGTTGTTGTGCGCCGCCAGACGCAGCATGTAGCTCCAGCCCTGGAATCATCATCAGAGAGATATTTCATCATCGATGTGTCAGTGATGGAGACTTTGATAGGGAATGTTTGATTTCATTCATTTTCATGACATAAGAGGGTGTAACAATAGTATGCGTCCTATTTTCAGAATGGATCATGCCATTCCTGAGGAGTTTTGTTACTAACACTGTGTCACGAGAAAGTCTCATAAGAGACTGGTGAAGATTGGTGAAGTTATCAAATTATGCGACTAAGGTTAAGATAGTAATTTAAATTTGCTGTAACAATAATAATGATGTACGCTCAATCGGAATTTGGGCAAAATATCGCCTTAGATATCAATGTTTGTTAATGCTTTCTTTCTAATTGCTGTGTAGTGTCGTTTTCCTTCAAAGAACATACATACATACATATACTCACGGCTATGAATCCCATGAAGGGGTAGCCAGAGCTAGGGAATTAGAAATTCCTCAGCCACTTTTGGAAGTTGCGTGGGGAAAAGATGGTGAAATAAAGGTTTTTGGTGATGGGTCTCCAACCGCATCGCCCAAAAATCCCTTAAAAGCCCCAATACCGTTAGTCGCCTCTTACGTACACCCACCGGAAAAAATGGGGTAGTGTTATTCTAAGCCGACACTACACGACTTCAAAGAAGAAGAGCACTAAACCATTTCTTTACGCGTTTGAAGTAAAAAGCGTCTTATTTTATTTGAGTGCGGTTGGACACGCATTACCAACATTTATTAAAGTGCTTCCTCACAGGAAACATTCACGTGTAACTGTAACATTATGGATTCGTCTTTGAACATTTCCTTACAATAATACCTCCCCGACTGACGAGCATTCGCGTGCAATTCATACAATCATTCGTACAATCAATACAAGGTGCGCATTGTAATGCTGGGTTCTCCTTCACTGATGTAATGCTCAAATCTGTAACTGAGGGAACACCTTTACCATCTTTTCCCCATTCTACTTCCAAAAGGGGCAAAGAATGTCTAATTTTGAAGATCTAGCTACTTCTATGTATTTAAAGCCGTGTGTATATGTATGTATGTATGTTTTCCTCAACCAATAATTACCTTCAGTTCCCTCTCATGCGGAAACCGCAGATACAGCGTGTTGTGCGGACAGTCCAGCAGCAGGTTGGCGCAGTCGGCCGGGCAGCGCCGCTTCGACTCCTCGTCTGGGTCTTGGCTCACTGGAATGGAAAGATAGTTTAGATACACTGGAATGGTATACACATTAGGCCGTCGGTCCAGGCTACTATCACGGTAGTAGTCGTTAGTCTGCCAACCCGCAATTGGCCAGCGTGGTGGACTATGGCCAAATCACCCTATGTAGGGTAGGCTCAAGGCTGCCAACTCCTTTGGGGATATACGGCTTGAACGTTTGAGTTTTGAGGTAAGTTAGTTTAGATACAGCGTGTCGTGATAGTCCAGCAGGTTTGCGCTATTTTGGTTCACTGGAATGGTTTTGTTAAAGTGAACATGTTTGGTGTTGTGATGTTATTTTCTTTCAGGTAAGTACTTGGGGAGCAGCGGTAGTGAATATAGTCTGATGTTAACAGTTATATGTATTGTTAATTAAACTTTTGATTTATGAACAACTAGTTTAGTATAATGATTTTGATGATGAACGCCTACGCTGCGTAGGGTTAAGGGTCGATGAATCTAAGTAGCGTCAGCGACATCAGATGTCATAGACAACGGGGATCAAATATACCATTTTTTTTTAGGTTGGCCATGGTCGAAGAAAGCCCAAGAGCTGATACTGCCTACAATAATGACGACGAAGCGTAAGAGGATAGCGGCAAGTGGTAACCGTCGAAAGGGACGTTTTAAAGAGACAGACGAATTTTATCAGTTATTTACACTTTTCATTGTTATAATTATTATATACGACTTATATCTTGTTAAGATGTGTCGAGTTTTTTATAATTGGTTTCCGCGAAAATACGCCCGCCGCGTCACCAGTCCACTGCGTAATTGGCTAATTTAGCGGCTGAGTTGAAATTAATTAAAAACCACGAATGAATGCGAATTAATCATCTTCTGCGGTTTCCATACAAAACAAGTTTTAAGGCAACAAAATATTTACTTTTTTACAATTATGACTTGGGATTGTTTAAATTCAAACGAAACGGCACGACAGATTAAGAAATTTCATTGTGTCGTAATAGTGTGTCTGATTTATTATAGATTGCATATATTTTTTGCTAGCCTACCAAAAATCTCCATTTTTTATGGGGTTTTGGTTTTCGTATAAAGATCAAGAGAAAAGAAGTGGGGATCTAAATAAATATGACTGAGTTATTGATTTGCCCCATCTAAGTGCATCTTTGTGACGCTTGCCTTATTTTACGCAGATACATCATATCTAGCCAAAACCTCACTAATCTAAACTTCAGATGTCAAATTCTAACTTACTTTCGTATGATAGTATCCTCAAGAGTTTAACTAGCTAAAAGGCCCGTCAATAAATCGCCGGATGAACGAAGTAAATTCGTTGCTATTCCATCGCGAAGAACACCTTCTCATTGAGATGAAATGAAGCTGATATAGGAGAGATTTAACCACTACTTAGCTATCCGAACTGAACTAGTACGGAGCGAATTTAAATGTGAACGACCTAACAAACAACATCAAACGAGGCGAGTTTGATGAAGGTATAATAGACTACTCCGAGTTATGTAACAAGGACATACGTATTCCTACTACTGTAAGACTAGAAAAGGTAGCCAGAGCATCGAATGAAATTAAATCTATGAATAAATACTATTGAAATTTTCTACCCATATTGCAGGAGTAACCCATTTCTGAAAGTCGCTCCCTTTAATGGCAAAATACATGTATATAAAGATTGTCATGTGAATATAACCAGCTATAACACAATTCAAATCAAATAGTGTTCTCTTATTTAATCGAGATATTAAACATCTAACAGACAAAGTGCACAAGCACAGAGATAACACGATTGCGTACTCAGGAACGTGTCGCGCCGCGTAGATCGGAATACGCGGAAGTGGCTGCTCAATACATTAACGATTACTCACGCTCCATAGGGACGACAAACACTGTGGAATTTATGTGATTATTTTCTGTACAAGTCGGCGGTGGGTGGGTGGAAATGAGATCCGTCATAAATAAAAGGAATGTTTTAGAATAAACAAGAATAGGGTGTTTTAAATTATAGATATCTCCTATTTGAAAATTATATACGAATTGTATACTGTTTATATTTGTATATCTTTGAATTGAACTCCACATAAAAAACGTGTTTTTTTTCTATTGAGCTATTCTGAGTCGATAAATGGTTTATGTTTAAATGCGCTGACTACACTGAGAGCGCGGCAACCCTAATGATTACCAATAAATACATCCCGTACACAATGTTGACATAACACGGTGTAGCTCGAATATTTCTACGTAAAAACACATTCCATGTCCACGGATGGATGAGTCGTCAGCGTGGACATTCCAAGAACTATGATGTGGAATTTCGGAGTTTATTGGCACTATGACATTTCGTTCAGAAGAAGGCGTTAAGCTGGATAAGGCAACGACCTTGGTAGATCAGCGGGAAAAATCTTAGCCTTCAATGCAAAGGCATGATTTCTAGTCTTAAATTAGGTTTATACTATTGTATCTTTTCTTTAATCACATGTATGGATTATGGCAATAATAATTATCAATGAATCTATGAGGAAACCTGCAAGGCTAGTTTTATACTTTGTCCTGCGAAGTGACGTAATTTTTTCTACTGTAGACATTTTTTGTGTTGTCTTTCTAAAAAAAACAAAAACGGGAATTTGAACCAAGACCACTTCAAGACGATTTAAAATTAAAATGATGACGTTCTTTGAGGTTTTTATCGTGATTTTTTATATTCTATTTGATCCATAAACAGGGAAGTTCAAAACAAAGTAATTAATCAGAATTTATGAGCAAGAATCACCGGGTTTCACGGTTTGCCTTAAATAACACCAATCACTGCCAAGAAAGGTAATGTTAATCACATCCCTCTTTAATATAAGACTTATACCAAATGAGTAAATTCGACTTACCAATACACCTGGTCTTCCTGAGGTCAATACTCTTGACGGCATCCTCATCGAAGGTGTAGGCCAGCACCCGCCGCACCAGCATGATCCAGGCGCCACGCCACTCGCCACTTATCCCCTCCTGATAAACATTAATCATAGTATGATCGGGTAGATCGAAATAATATCTAATTCGTGCTTAGCTATTTAATTTTCGCTATAATTGTTAAAAAGCATAGAAATAAACCATAAATGGTTGTAAATTGTTTAGTAGTGCGTATTTCATCCACACAAGTGTTATCTTAGAGTAATATTAAGTGAATGTGACAAAATAAGTGATTAAAGTTTGTGACGTTTTAACGGCTGAAACCAAACAAAGGAAAACATCGCTAGATAGGAGAACCCTTGCCGAGTAAACCAGCTAAGTAAATTTATGTATTTTTGAACAATAATAGGTATTTCAATTTAATAAAAATCCTATATTAGTTATAAAACAACGGTCTTCATTTGATCACCGCTTCAACTAAGTAAGAGTGAGACAAATAGCTGGTTTCTTATTACTTATTATTACTTACTATCTTTCAAACACGGGTTCGATTCCCGTTATTAATTATTATAGTTTATAATTATATATACTTTTCTTTTCTTTATATTAAGTGAATTTATCATATAAAAATCTTTTTTTACTGAGCTATTTAATCGCATTCCTTCACTTATTATAATATTAGGTACTTATTAGAATTTGTGAGTACAAATTGTTTGTCGTAAAGGATATAATAAATAGTAAAACGTTAATATTTAAAACTAAATTAGGGTAGTGATAACACTCGGGATCATATTTTGAGTGTTACATTTATGATTATATTGTTTAGTTAATAGAAAACAAACGATAAATAATAACTTTATATCTTTGTTGTAAGTAGGCGCTTGTGTGGATCGAAATATCTTAGTATTAGGATTATCGTTCGCTATAGTAACGTTTTAAACTAGTATATAATATTAAGACTGTTCGTTTCGTAAAATGGACTCGATTACAACTCGTAGAATGGCTGCCGAACAAAAATATGAAAAATTAAAAAGAGAGTTGAATGATGCAGAACAATTAAAAAATAGGCTTTTAGAAGAACGGGACGAAAACGTTTTAGCTATTCGTAATTTAAAGTTGAAAAATAGTAATCTTTTAGAAAAAATTGTGTTGCTTCGTGAATCTTACGACATTTCTCAAGTGGAATTAGAAAACCAGCAGATATTAATATTAAAGCATGAGGATCAGTGCGCAAAGCATGAAGTAGCTTTAGAGCGAATTCATATTCTCAATGAGCAGTTGGCAGAAGCACACGCTCAATTGGCGGAATTCCATAGAATAAAGAATATTCACGAAGACTCTCACGCAGTTTCTTTATGTGCCGAACTTGAGGCAGAATCATTATCTTCTATGACCTCTTTTAAATATTCAAAAACTTTCAGTCGTAAACAGTGTAAAAAATATAAATTAGTTAAAAAACGTATATACAACACAAACAAAAGTCTTATAAGTATGAAAAATAGTATAAAATTCATAAACAAGTCTTACAGAAAAATTGATTTACTAAACCAAATAGATAGTTTGAATGATAAACTGAGTGAGCTGATTGTTAGTCAGGAAGATCTGCATTTAAGATACAAACATATCGGCAGTCTTATAGACAAAGAGACGGTTACTCTGAATAGTCATATTTCCTCAAATAGCGTTATATCTCAGTCACCCCAACCAAGTAATGGGATTACATTACCAACTGTTAGCACGCCGCCGCCGGCAAACAGAACATTAGTATTTTCGGACGGCATGGCCGTAGGTTTTGGCGAAATACTAAATAAGTATCTTAATCAACAGGTCATTAACCATTGCTATACGGGTGCAAACTTTAATTATATAGTAGAACGAATATTATTAGGCACTTATGACGAATATACAACGATTGTCGTACTGGTCGGCAATAGTATAGGATTAAATAAGTATTTATTAAATAAAAGTATAAATAAACTTTTGGAAATACAAAAAATATATAAATGTAAATTTATATTTTGTACCTTTCCATACTTACTTAATATGAAGCAGAATGACAATATTCATATTATGAATAATTTAATATGTCACGTGACATGTTGTCAAAGCGACAATTTGTTTTGTTTGGATTTGAATAAGTTTTTACCTTATTCAAATTCTCGACTGGGTACTGTATACATACCCTTAAATCAAAAGCGGAACATTGCTAAATTATTAGCATATAATATATCTGACCCCCATATATTTAATATAAGGGGAAACTTACTTCTAGTATGCGATGGTGGAAACCATAATTTAAACTTTTAAGAGTGACAATGGAAGAGCCTCCTGTCGTCCTTAAGTCGTCACCTAACATCAATATTGTAAACAAGGAAGGAGGTTCTTCTGGCAATATTAATAAAAAGAATACTTTACAAGGAGTCTCCCAGTTTAAACTTGTATGTCAAAATACTCAGGGGTTTTCTTGTAAAGAATTAGAAATAGAACTGTTTTTGGAAAAATATGAAATAGATTGTTTATGTGTTACTGAACACTGGCTTAAGAATTGCGAACTCATATTTGGTTTTGAAAACTATTATTTAGCTAGCAACTACTGCCGCAATTCTAAAGCCTGTGGTGGCTCCGCTATATTTTTAAAAAATAATATTAAATCAAAAATTCGTAATGATATTGTAAAGTTAAGCGTTGAGCAAGTCGTGGAATTATCCTGCATAGAGTTAAAAAACTATTTCTTAGTATGTGTGTATCGACCCCCTTATAACCAAAATTATGATAAATTCGAAAATGTAATGGAAGATGTATTAAGCAAAGTTTTCAGGAATAAAAAACGTATAATAATATGTGGAGACTTCAATGTGGATCTCCTACAAGACAGTTATCTTAAAACACGGTTGATGAGTTTATTCCAATCGTTCAATTTAGAAAATTTATTCTTGGAACCGACTAGAATCAAAACATGCTTAGATAATGTATTTACTAATGCAGATTTTTCAAGTAAAAGTGTTATAAATAAACTAAAGTCTGATCACAGCGGCCTTTTTGTTAGCTTTCCTCTAGAGATACCAGAACCAAAAATTGTTATTAAAAAAAGGCATATTACTGCTAGTAAAGTAGAAAAATATATAAAAGCTCTAAGTTGCCTACATTTACAATTAATAAAAACTCAGATACTAGCTATGAAATCTTTTATAATGTTTTGATAAATGAGTTTAATGAAATTTTCAATGTAAAAAATTTAACTATTACCAGTAAATTTAAGTTTTGTGAGTGGGCAACACCAAGTATTTATAGATCAAGAGAAAAACTCTTCGATTTATATGATCAAAAAGCTTATAGTAATAATAATGAATTGAGTGAATATGTAAAAAAATACTCAAAAATATTTAATAAAGTATGTAAAGAGGCTAAAGCCAGATACCTAAGCCGACGTATCCGAACATCCGATAATAAAGTTAAAACAGTGTGGAATATTATCAACACCCAAACAGGCCGAGGTAAACCATGTGATCAGGAGTTCTGTGTTCGATCTGATAAAGGTCTGACTACCTCTAATGAGGAAATCGCTTGTATTTTTGAAAAATATTTTACTGACATACCATCAAAAACAACTGAATATTTAAACACATCGGTCATAAAAGCTCAACACTTGTTACAACAAAATGTTGATAGGTGCGAAACTTTGTTTTGTTTTAAAGATGTCAGCCCTACAGATATCGAAAAATGTTTTAAATCATTTAAACTAAAAAGTTCTGAAGACATTTGGGGTATGTCAGTAAAAGTTTGCCATAATTTTATTGTAACTTTGGCTCCATATTTAGCAGATATATTTAATGAATGTATAAGAAATAAAATCTTTCCAAATCTCATGAAGCATAGTAAAATTGTACCACTTCTTAAATCCGGAGGAGATAAAATTAGTCCTGATGGTTATAGACCCATATCAATTCTGCCAGTTTTAAGTAAAATATTCGAAAAACTAATGTTCAATCAAATGCTTTTGCATTTCGCTTCAAACAAATTGTTTCATCCAAAACAATTTGGCTTTACGAAGGGCCGCTCTACCACCGATGCAGGCGTTACCTTAATGAAACACATTTTTGATTCGTGGGAACGCAAAAATGATGCTATTGGTTTGTTTTGCGATCTTACGAAGGCATTTGATTGTGCAGATCATGAAATCCTTTTTATTAAATTAGAACATTATGGCATACAAGGTGACGCACTTAAATTAATAAAGTCTTACTTTTCGGATCGGATACAGAAAGTGCAAATCAATAATGCAATATCACCTGGAACTCATGTAAAAATGGGTGTTCCGCAGGGTTCTATTTTGGGCCCATTTTTATTTTTAGTTTATTTTAATGATTTGCCGTTCATGGTCGAGAAAATGTCCGAGATAGTGTTATTTGCTGATGATACTTCTTTAGTATTTGACGTTGAAAGAAATAATCAGAATATTGACGAGGTGAATAACACGGTTTCACAGATTCAAACATGGTTTGCTTCCAATAATCTTGTACTGAATGGTAAAAAAACCAAATGCATTAAATTTGTATTACCTAATGTTAGGTGCGTTGATAACGAAATAATTTTAAATAATGAAAAGTTAGTATTTTCGGATAACACAGTTTTCTTAGGGATAACTCTGGACTCCAAGCTCCAATGGGGACCCCACATTAGCTCACTAGCTGGCAGGCTAAGTAGTGCTGCATATGCCGTTAGGAAAATAAGACATTTGACAGATGTACAGACAGCTCGATTAGTTTATTACAGCTATTTTCATAGTGTAATGTCTTACGGTATTTTACTCTGGGGCAGAGCAGCTGATGTTGGTTCCATATTTATTCTCCAAAAGAGAGCAATAAGAGCTATATACAATTTGAGATCCCGAGATTCCCTGAGGGAATTGTTTAAAACAATAAATATAATGACACTGCCATGTCAATATATTTATGAAAATATTATGTATGTAAGAAAGAATCAGGCCTCTTTTGTGAAAAATTGTGACAGACATATTCGAAACCTGAGAGACAACAATAAAATATCAGTACCAAAATACAGATTGTCAAAAGTAAATACATCTTTCATGGGGTTATGCGTAAAAATGTATAATAAAATACCTGAGGACATTTTAAATTTAACAGAAACAAAATTCAAAGCAGCAGTTAAAAAAAATCTTAGTTCGAAAGCCTATTACAATGTCAATGATTACATTAATGATGAAGTGGCTTGGTGTCATCAGGGCTCTGTGCAGGATGTTTCCGGGCTAACACCAAAATTGTAATGGACGTTAAAAAAAGATGTGTGTTGACGAGTTTCTTACGGGTTCTTCTCTCAACAAAACACCTTCCGAATCCGAAGTAAACTTAGTATTAAGTTAAAATTTGACGTTCAAAAAACAAAGATTTATCTTTTTATTTTGAAATAAATGATTATTTTATTTTATTTTATTTTATAAGTAACACTAAGAACTGTAAACCCGCACTTCACCTAATCTAGGCCATTAGGCCCTAGGTTGTGTAATAATGAGGCCAGATCCCCCTATACAGTGTAGGGTTCCAACCCCTTGGTGTAGACATAAAATGGCTGTGAGAAAACACTACCCCATGAAAGCGATTGATGAGGGAAGCAAGTCGAGATATTTGGGGTAGGTGTATGTCCACCAGTGGACGTCTATTAGGTGGTGAGTATGATACACTGAGACATACGGATAGACAGGTATGTCTTAAGGACATTAATGTTGAGACGCATTGCGAATAAGAGACAAAGAATCCGTCAAAACCATATATATAACCATCCGATAAACTTTAATTGCGCACATACATTTAACTTTTGGTTCAAGCATTTGAAAAACTTAAAGACTTTTACTAAAGTTTTGTTTCAAGTCTAAGATGATGGCTATTAAATACAAATCACAAATATATTTATGAATTACAAAAAACAATTCTAAATACCTACAATACTAAAAGGTTATGCACATACAATTGGGAACAAGATGATTTTAATTAAAAAAAAGATTTTTGAATAATCATAAGGCGGTTTTTTTATTTATACTTTATTAAATAAACAAACACAAATAGGAAAAGGATTTACTAATAAAACAATTATAAACACTTAAATCGCATACTACTTATTTTATAAAAGAAGTATATCTAAACCATCAGGCAGGCATCAGCAAAATATGAAAAAGAGGGTGATTTTTATTTACATCATAAACGAAGTCTTTCCTGAATATTTACTATTTTATAATTAATGTTGGATATTTATGTTATGAGCACAGTAACCTTACTAATAGTCACCGCTATAAATCCCAATGCGGAGCTTCAGAATTTAAAATTAATCAGCCTCTTTTGGAAATTATGTGGGGTAAAGATGGTAGAACAACGGATCGTTTATGACGGGTCTCCAGCCACATCACCCAAAATTTACTCAAACAACCCCAACAGCTTTAGTTCCCGATGCCTTTCGTGGGAGAAATGATTTAGTGCTATTAGAGCCCGCGACTGCGCCGCAAAGTAAATGACATACAAATCATAAAACATACACGGCATCAAAATATACAGCTATATACAGATATAGTCATCAATAAACAGAGTACATGAATGATTCTCAAACGGTGCAAACATCAACCTTCGCATAGCAATGTAATAGTCAGCAGTAGTAATAAAACCAGTTTGGCAGCGACACCATTCTAAAACACATATTCGCGACTCGATACAAACGAGTAAAGCACGTAGCTTTATCGAGTGCATGCTCATTTTACGTTGTCATTGCTCAGCACAAAAGTTTTAATAATTTTATATCTGTTCGGAACATCTATACAGTGGCAGGGTACTAAACACCCCATGACATTATGTCACCCTGACTCCAGAGTAGTCAGATTTTGCCCGCACAAGTGGAAGAACTTTTAATCTCAAGACTAATAGAATGAGGATATTCGCACGATGTTTTCCTCACCGCTTAGTTTTAATTATAATATAAGACACAAACGTCGCAAGGCGAATCCTTGCATTTTAGCATTTAAACGGTGTTCTTTCCGTTATTAATAGTAACTACGTTACTCAGAAAAGGGTAGAGAGAGCTTTTAAAATCAACACTTTCTCAGTTACATTTGATCACTTAATCGCCTTATATAGAAGCGATATATTATATAGATCACAAACACAACAAAATCGTTATATAACCGATTTTTGGTGAGGCAGAAGAGTAACTATTTATTTTATATTTATTTATTTATTAGTTGACCAGCAAAACATGGCACAACTATTAGCCTCTTAACAAACACACTCTTAAATAAATATGTACAAATTCAGCCACGTGAGTTTTTCTAACAATAGTTTTTCTTAGGGTTGATACACCAAGAAAAAAATTTAAATCTGAATTCGAAATTTTCAAGAGTTTCATTTGCAACTAAATCATTTTTTGATCACAATATTATCATAACAATATAATGTCGATTTCCACCTGAACCAAGACACAATCTATCCTTTTATTCTTGCGTTCATGAGGTACACACAACTATAAGGCTGCGGTTTTGCTATCGATAAATGAAACAGCTTATATCTACTGATAAGGCATGCAGTTCCATCAGAGATGTGTGAGGTTCATTTGTTTTTAAAGAACCAAGTCTTCTTGATGACCCAGGTTAACGCAGAAATTCTATTGGTTCTTTAAAAATTCATCAACCTCACACATATTTACTAGATTCCCAGCCTAGAGAATGACGAAGAATATTTATGAGTAGTGATCTTTAGACATCAAGTTTTCTTGTAACAGATAGGCAAGTGACTAATGCATATCGCAACCCGCTTCACTATAGGAGCAAAGGGTATCACGTGATCCGAATTCGTGGAATTAGTAACAACAAAGGCGTACAATCGCAATGGCACAATGAGTACAAATAAAAAACGAAGTCGCTACAAAACAAGAGCAGTACATATTTGGTGTTGAGGTGTTCGTTACAATGAGCATGAGCATTGTATGACAGTGCTGCTTAGCTGGATATCTATATATGCGTATGTGAGGCAACAGCTGCATAGTGTCGGCTTAGAATAGCATTACAGGCAACTAAGGGTATTAGGGATTTTAAGCAAGTTTTGGATGATGCGATTGGAGACACAACACCAACAACCCTTGTTTTACAATATTTACCCTTACAACTCAATTTCTAAAAGTGGCTAAGGAATCTCTTTCTCTGAAGCTCTAGCTACCCCTTATAGGGACTTGTAGCCGTGCGTATATGTATGTATGCAAAATTTTTAGACCCCCTTCTTACTTATATTCCGCGAGCGGAAGAGTATGAAATTTCGCATACTTATAGTTTATTCATACAGAGTGAGTGCAATATATCCATTAAACAAAAAAAAAACAAACATTACTCACATGCAATACTTTTACCGTTTTAGTCTATGGTCGCATTGAGAAAAGTTTTTTTTTATTCTATAGTATTTCATGAAGCAGGAAGTTTTATAATTTTCAATTATGGATGAATTTAAATCACAGGATGGCCTCGAGAATATTTTGTATGCAAGTGATGTGTACATATTGATGTTAGTTATATTAACATTATTCTTCAGAAATCTAACAATTATTACAATCTCAAAACGCAGTAGTTTCAGTTCAGTTTCAATAATTTAATTTTTAATAACTAACTACAAAGTAATACTAATAAATAATCATTTTTTTTCAAATGTAGAGGATTTTATTTTAAAAAACGAAAATTCTTACTTAATTAAAGGTATATACGCGCTATAAAAAATAATTTATATGTTTATTGGGAAATAATTATTTTTCTCTTTTTTTGCTGATAGTCCCTGACTTCCCTATAAGAAATTTCAAAGAGTGACAATCTATATGAATTTTATCAGCAAATCGAAATAGTGTTCGTTGACGTCTTGCAATATAAGTTTATCAGCTTCATTTCTCAATGGCAGCGCGTTGCGGCGCCCCGCGCGGGCGTGTTTCTTTATCTTTTACAAATACACGACGATTGCTCTTACCATTAACTAATCACGTCGATAAACTATACTGATAACATTTCTCTGTAAATTAGTTTTACTCAATTCTAGCATTTTACTAATTTGCTACGATTTATTTTTTGCTGGTTATTCTACAGGTGCTGTTAGGTTTATTGTATTAAAGTAAGCCAACCGTATTAAGTTAGTATTTTACTGTATAGCTACGTTAAAAATAGCATTTGTCAATTATATCGATTCGTAAAGACTCATAATAAGATGTTATAAGTATAAACAGTGCAATAGTTATGAGAAAAACGTGGAAGGTAGAGAGAGAGCGGGTCTATACACCCCTATACCATTTTATATTGCCATTTTTGGCAATATAAAATGATGGGGTGAAACATTTGGTACAGATACTAAGTATTGTTCCAGTGTGCGCATACAACACCGGTGCCTAAACAACTAATCGCATAGACCAGTTTATCGCAAATACAATCTTGCACTCAATAGCCAGTACGTCTATCACAATCGTTTGTTCTAATTCGTCGTGGATGCACCGCCTGCACCGCCTCACGTGGCCTTATTTTGACGCAAATTGACAATTGCTTCAATCGCTTACTTAGAGCCGATTGACCTCGATTACAACTAGTTATCTGAACCCCACATGCATATGCATATCGCTAGCAAACAACAAACCAATCTAGACCAAATGCGAACGCAACCTATTGGAAGCAAAAACAACACTTCTTATGCGTGGACACGCACTTTCAAGACCAAACTACACATGGGATTGACTGCCATAACACATTAATATACTCACCGCTATAAAACCCTTGAAGGGGTAGCTAGGGAATTAGAAATTCCTGAGCCACTTTTGGAAGTTTCGTGGGGAAAAGATGGTGAAATAAAGGTTGTTGGATATGGGTCTCAAACCGCATCGCCCAAAAATCCCTCAAAGCCCCAATACCGTTAGTCGCCTCTTCCGTACATTTACCGGAAGAAATGGGGTAGTGCTATTCTAAGCCGACACTACACAGCCAAAATACCATTACTTTTTATTTCAAAGTATTGAGATGTCAGCCGTGCACATACATCAGAACTTCCATTTACAAATAGGCGTCGCGTCTTAATCATTCTAATATTGAAAGTGTATTAACATATAGCAAAGAGGGATAGTTAAGCTTTAACAATTTTAAACCACTCTAGCTGGTATACATTGGGACCATATGGTGAAATTAAGGATGTTAATAGATAAATTATTAATAGGTACTTTTTTATTAGAAGTTCCCATATTTGTTTATGTATTCCAAAAAGAAAAAAAAATATTGTTTTGCATAGAATAAAGAAAGGTGCCTGCGAAACGTGAGCTGTTGTGCGGTTTATAGTCATCGTCAACTAATATTTTTAACACAAAAAAATATATTCCTATCTTTGAGAGACATGACAAAACATTTTAACATAGAAGATACCCAACATGACGGCCATGAACTCTTTACAAATAAGTTGTCAATGACTGTACAATGATTCTTCCTGTAGCAATAGTTGTTGGTGACTCAACACTTTCGCTGCGAATTTTCCACGCAACAGTGGTTTTCAGGGCCAGCACCCAAATGACACAAAAAATGGTAACAGCATTTGATCACTTTATAGGTTTCAGTTACAATCGTCCAATCACATACTTTTATTTCACCACATGACTGAAAGATCTGGAGTTGCAGGAGAAAGGTGAAAAAAAATCGCCATGTATGCGAATATTATGATAATTTATATGAGGGAAAAGTGCCTCTCTCTTGTCAGAATCGTACATAATTGCGACTACACTTCACCCTACCCTAGTTGCAGTAAGAGGGTAGTAAAGGGGATGAGTAGGTACTAGTAATTTAGCAGTTTCTCGTCTCTCGTAATTAAGATTTTTATAATTGTAGTGTAGTTTAAATGTGTTCCTT
This sequence comes from Bedellia somnulentella, assembly GCA_963576735.1. Taxonomy (NCBI): domain Eukaryota; kingdom Metazoa; phylum Arthropoda; class Insecta; order Lepidoptera; family Bedelliidae; genus Bedellia; species Bedellia somnulentella. The sequence continues at coordinate 27,429,391 of OY755170.1, forward strand.
AGATTCATGCGATCCAGGCAATGCCTAGTGCGTGAATCACTGTAATGTGAATTCCAATGTAAAGATTTTTTTTATAATAAATGTCTTTGTCTTGTCGTACATTGAAACTGCAGTTACTGATCTGTGTTCTTGACAGTCTAGTAGTAAAAAGTTTTTTATATTTTGATGTTGTTTCTAAGTTTATGCCTATCTTGAACTCGAACAGCTCGTTGCCTATATAAATATATAAATTCTGCAAGGTAATGCACTGATGTATAGCTTTAGCAGAAACCCGATTACTAAATAAAATGATGTATTATGAATGCTGTCTGGTAGCTGTTTGTATTAGCAGTACCCCATATTATCCCGTGGATGTTGTACAAGGCTACAAAGACAGCGAAACGATCCAAATTATTGAAGAGCGATGAGACTGGACACATCACCAAATATACTTTATTTTACCATCCGATCCTCACTTAACTTCCAAGTGAGTTTGGTATTGCTAATACAAGTCTGCCTAAATTATTCTGGAGAACCGTTAGTATACGTAGGTAAATAGTATAAAATATAGTATTGAGAACCTTTGTGCAAAACTTCTTCAGATACAGGTATAACAACTATTTGAGTTTGAAGACAATTAACCACATTTACCTTAAGATAGCACCAGCCAAATCTGGTGAACTCCGTCGTGTGTTTGTGCTGGAACCCCACGGTGATGTGCTGGGCCAGCTGCTGCGCCCAGCTCCTCCTTTCAGAGGCGCTGCCACACCCGAACACCAACTTGCGCGGCGCAGATTTAGTGCCACTGCCCACACTCACTTCGAAACTGTACAAGTTGTTACTGGTCCTAGATGGGAAACATTTAACATATTGAGCCAACTTTTGATGTACACCATGTCCTTAAAAGTATGAGTCTTTCTTCGACATTCCTCGCAATAACTGTCTCGTAAAGATTTGTACAAAAGGACTTTATAATTTGTTTTGGCTTTCTGAGATAGGTTATAAGATTTAATTATAATGGATAATTTATAAGCATTCGTTTGGTTATTTAGAATAAATAACCAAACGAATAAATAAATGTAATGAGAGGTTTTCCTTTTTTTCTTTTTTCCTTCTTCCCTGTTCTCAGGATAGATGGCGCCAGACTTACTATGTTAGTGGTAGGAACGGAACGTCACACCGTTTTTCACACTTGGATGTAATGATATCGTAAAACGGAACGTACATAAAAACGTTCTGATTTGAAAGTCTAAATAAATATCAGTTTAAGCCAAGATAGCTTAAAAGTAAATAAACAAAGACGGTATTTATATTTAACATTCTTTTTGTTGTTTTTACTCGCCAAAAAGTTACTCTATGGTGATGTGACACATGTTTTTAAAGTTGAAATTGGCGAAATTATTGTGGCAACACGTTTGAGGCCACGAAGAAAAAAATTAAGTAAGTAACGTAGTTACATCAACGCCATCTACAGAGCTCTAGGAAACTATGTTGTTTTTTTAATTCTCAAAAAGAAAACCCCTCATTGTAATGCAATGTTATATTGATTTAAAACATCAAAGAATTATGCTCATTGGTACAAAGATACAACATCTATCAATACAAACATGTTTTAAATTTTATATACTTCAATTATATTAAAGTTGTTAATACATAAAAGCATGTAATTACCCCATATGTTTAAAGTAATTAAAACTTGAATTAAGTAACAAAACTAATATAAAGTCATTATTTGCTTTCTTTAGTTAGTCCTAGTATCATTTAAGAAGTGTAATTTGTTATAGTTTAAAATTTTAATGACACCATACTAAAATAATTTAATAGAAAATGAATTGTTTAGTACTCATACTACAAGAAATGGATAAGTTCCATTGGATATCCAGCGACATGGTGGGACAAATATCTAGTATCAGGCTATACTGCTATACATTTCATCTATATTAAATATTGTTTAGTTTATGACACAAAAAATTATACTAACAATGGCCAGAAAAATTAAAAAACAATCAATCAAAATGTCTAGTTGTGGCAAACTATGGAATTACCTTTACAATTTTTGAATTTTGGCTATAGTTTATGTACATATTCAAAGATTACTTACGTTGCTGATAAAGGCAGAACTATTTGCAATGAATAAATGCCCTGAAGGCAATGTGTTTCTTTCAATACTGTAGTTGTGGAATCACTGTAGCATTTAAGCTTGTGTTCCGATAACACTACATATCTGGTCTGGCAGTTCTTGAACAGATCTTCAATAGCACTAGGTCCTGACACTATCCTTGTCAACATGCCACTGTGATACTGGATTTCTTTGTTTAGAGGTGGCCGTTCAACTATGTCTGGTTTAACTGTAGAAGTCTTGGCAGCTTTGTTTCGCACATTCTCCCATACATTAGAAAACCTCTGCATTACTGTACTACTGGAACTCTTACTAATTTCCTCAACAGGCTTTGAGACATCATCTGTTATAAACCAACTCGTATTGCCTGCTTTTGAGTCTGGGATACTTTTAGCATCAGTTTTCTCTTCATCAGAATTCAATAGACTGTCTGATCTTTCTGGAGGCGTGGGGGGATTGAAATAATCTGTTTCATAGAAGTCTTCTAAGGAATCTTCACTGGTGTCGGGAGCAGTTATGGTACCATATGTATCACCTACAAGAAAAGATTCAAGAAGAAGCAACTCATTACTTACACCTTCATATTTTGGTGCTGAAGTGTTGAGGGGATCAAATTCAAATATTGTGCTTATGCTAGGTCTAGAAGCAGTTTCAACCGGCTGAGGAGTTTCACTCTGAACTGGTAATATCCAGTTCTCATACATTGAGTTATGTCTCATCATACTCATTCTCTCTTTTTTCTTTTTTCTCTCTGGTATCTCTAATGTGGCTGGAGCACTGGAGATGCTGTTAGACCTGGATGCTTTTGGAGTATCATAAGTGTCACGGTCTGTGTGATTGTCAACACTATCAGAAGAAAATATACTCCCAGTATCAGTGTAGGAATCTGAGTTGCTGGAGAATAGTGAGAGTTCATCAAAGTTCAGAGGATTATTTGTAATAGATGGTACTTCTTGTTGTTTGAGGGCTGTTTCATCTGCTTCCTCATTTCTGTATCGTTTCTGTTCCAGCAAAGGAGAATGGAACTGGATGTTGTCAAATAAGCTAACATCTACTACTGGCAACGAAGCCGTTCTTGGCAATTCATTATCACTTAAACTACTAATAGATTTTCTGGATCTACGTAATTTCAAACCAGCAGTCTTTGTAGTTTCTATCACAGATTTTGTCACAGAATCCCTCACAGCTCTAGAAGATGACAATGTTTTTTCTAATTTCACTTTAGCATACCTGGAGCTATCATTTAAGGATTTTTCTAACAATTCATTAGCTGATTTAGCTGAGCTTTGTAACTTTTCTGCTACATCTTCAGTGAACTGCTTGGACGCTGTGCCAAGAGATTTGATGAAGTTAGAAGCGGAGACAGCGTCGGAGTTGGTTGGAGTCACTTTGCTGCGCGGGAGCGGCACTGGTTTCTTAGATAGTTCGGTTGGAGGTGTACTCACAGTCCGTGGTTTAGGAATAGGCGTTGAATCCATCACAGTCTAGTAAACGAAACTATGTCAGTTAAAAACCATTGTAAAAGAAGACATAATTCTGCGCGAATATAATAAAAACGAGTGAGTCACACGGCCGCACGCACTGTAGCCAAACAATGACTATGTTATGTACACGACCTATTTAGTTCGTAAGCGACTGGCTGATGTTCGAAACATATGTATACCAAACACTACAACACACGCGGCGTAACAAATATTTCTTGCTGCTACTTACACTATAATAGTTTGTTTACAAAGATTTAGATAAGATTTAAATAAGTTCTGCACCAAACAACGGGAAAGAAAACATTTAAAAGTAAACAGAGTCAGAGAAATAACTGAACATTTCCATCGCAACGATATGGAATAATTTATTGTGCTTGCTTTCGTTTGAAACAAGATGCCGTGATTGAAATAAAGTAATAAGAAATTAAATAAAGTAAAGACGAATTAAGACCATAATTAATCTAAACTAGTGATGTGTCATATCAACTAGTAGTAGTACTGACTAATCGCGAGTTACTGTTTAAAAAGATATATATTTATATATATCTTTCGAAAGAATTCTTTTGTCATTTCTCTTGTCTAGAATTGAATAAAGTTAAGAGTTGAAATAAGATTAAATCACAAGATCTTTGTTCAGCTTAACCATTGTTGGTAATATTAAAAGAGTAGCGTAGCACGATAATGTGTGTATCATTTGGTGAATAATTACATACAACTTGCAGAAAATCACCATACATACATGTACTCACAGCTATAAATCCCTAAAAGGAGTAGCCACAGCTTCAGAATCAGAAAACTCTTAGAATATAACTTTTAGAATATAATTGGGGAAAAGGTGTCTTCAACCGCATCGCCCAAAATTAACTTAAAAAGCTTCAATACCCTAAGTCGCCGCTTAAGATCACCATATGGGAAGAAATGGGATAGTGCTATTCTAAGCTGACACAACACAGCATAAAATCACGATTTAAAAAATGCATCACATTTTCCGAAACACTTAATGAAGTGTAATCAAAATTTCAAACCACAAGCAATGGACCGCACCAAGTGATTTAACAAATATATTTGTTACTCTCCCTATCCGTCTCTAAAAGATCTCGCTATCATGCTAAGTATAGTAGACATAAAAGATATAACAGAATGGACAAATTACTTTATGGTAGGTGTGTCCCAACTGAACAAATAGTCGCGGATATGCTAACCACTGCTATGACAGGCACGAAGATATCTGCTTTTCATGTTTTATTGAATTGAAAGCTTTAAAGTCAGGGTTTTTCTCATTCTTCACAGCATTTCATAAAAAAAAAATACATTTTTATAGAATGTCCTTCATATTATAATATTATTATTTATGAACCTAACTAATTGATTTGTACAAAATTATTTTTGAATATTTACATGGGATATCTCGAGTAAGTAAAATCCTATGTTGGCACATCACTAATCTAAACTAGTATTTAAAATAAAATTAAACTATGGCAACTGCAACACATATTTGCCAACGTCACGTCATCAGAGAGAAACGAACATTATGAAAATGACATAGATTTTGTATTAATACATTAAAATAACTAATTTACCGATCTCACCTTCCAAAGGTTGTCTGGAAGAGATCGCTTTTAGCGATAAGACCGCCAATTGTACCTCACTGTAAACTGTATGATAATTTCTTTTGTAAATTTGTGTTTGATGTGCAATAAAGAGTTATTCTATTATATTCTATTCTAATATCAATGAATTAAATGTTAATATAAGTCTTAATTTTGACAATATTTGCATGAAGAATAGAAAAAGAGAGAAGCCGTTAAAGACAAAAATATAAAATATATGATACAAATTACATTTCACGTATTTTATAACTAGCTACAAGTGGTTGTTTTCAAAGGTATCTGCCGTATCAATACGGCCACTGGGCCACTGGTTCCCGTAACCCATGGTGCGTATACATATAGTGAATATTTGTAATAAATAAAGGAAAGAAATATTACAGCACCAGCTAACCATGGTAAACTATGGTTAGCAAACTTGCCATTTATACTCCCCGGTCTTCAGAATGAACGGGCGTCGGGCACGAATTTAGTCCATTAAACCAGTATGCAAAACTTTTGATGCTGCAAATGATAAAATGACTATATCTACACAGTAGGCACCCTAAAATAACACGTTAAGAAGGCGGCGGCGTCTACAACTATTTTGCAATGAAGCCATATTTATCCTCCGAATATTTCAAGTTACTTTAGTCAAGATAACAGAAAGTATTTGATGTCTTTGGCTTTCTTTCTTACCAGGTTTTTAGCATTGTTTCATACGTACATACATATTATTACATATACTCACGGTTATGAAACCCAAAAAGGGGTAGCCAAACTTCCGAATCTGATATTACTCAGGCACTTTTGAAAGTTAAATAAGATAAAGATAGTACCTAATTATATATTTAGCATTGTTTCGTATAAAAATCATATTGAATATAAACTTTTTGTTTGTTTGTAAGTTTAATGGTTCCAGAAAGGATAAAAATATTGCACGCTGTCATAATAATTAAATCCGAAATACCTTATGATACCTAGACTAACGTAATATTTAAAAACAAAACCTAGTAACACCATATAAATATGGGAAATACTTGGTGGCAAAAAGGATTACTCGGTGAGCTGGTATCACTGCAATAGAGCAGGGCAGCATGTACTCTACCTAGGCTTGGGTAGATCCAGCTCCGCGAGGTGATTCGAATCACCAGGTTCAGGCTCAGTTCCGGTACTGAATCCTCTTAACCGGGCCGGACCGCTTATCGAATCCGGCTCGGTTAAGAAATTCAGAACTGAATTAAACAACCAAAAAATACCACGCTTCCTTCACGGAACGTAACGATTGCTATTGACATACATTTAAAAATCAATTAACTCATATGTATAATGATTCTGTTTGTGTACAGGCTAGGTTCGCTAACATACAAATATTCATATGTAAAAAATAATTAATATTTAGAAACATCTTAACAAGATCTTATAGCAATATCTACACATAAATATATACAAATCAGAAAGTTACACAACATAAAACACTATCGTATTTATAATATCACAATAAACACCATTATGTATGAAAAGATTGATAAATCTATTAAACGAAATTGGCAAACAAAGAACAAAAAAGGACAACTCTCTTTTCGTCTCTGTCTCCCGAGTTCAAATTGTATTACATTCTTGTCTCGCTCTCACGTTCAGCAAGCGAATGTAACGGTAATAAATCGAACCGATCCTGAACCTGATGCCTGAGCCTGTTGTTCGAAAACAATAGAACCGAGCCGGTGCGGAGCGGCCCGGTTAAACGAACTCGCACCTGATAAGAAAGAGTGGGGCCAGTTAGGCCAATCAGGCTCACGCAGAGATTCGAATCATTTGAATCCACCGAGCCGGACTTACACACGGCTACTCTACTCTACTTGAATTTATTGATTTTACTGACGCTTGCTGAGCAACAAGTGCGCAAGTGCCAAATATCCTCTTTTTTCTTATCGACCATTGTATGCTATGTCTTGGGTAGCAACAGGGTATTTTTAGTTATATAGTAGGGCTGCCATCCGTCCGGATTTATCCTAGTTTAAAGAGGGTCCGGGCGGTGGAAAGTGTCCAGATGAAAGCAGAACCAATGTTATTAGGGGATTCCACATTTATTTATAACCCAGCGATAAATTGAAAACATCCTCAATAAGCAACAAGTCAACGATCGAACGCCTCACCTGTTAATTATAATAATAAAAACTCTTTATTGCACATCACAAAAAAAAAACAAAAACATAAAAACATAAACGTTCACGCCGAATATCCCCGAAGGGGTTGGCAGAGGTACTAATACTTCTGAACATTACGTGACTTAGTCACCCGGTGTTCAGAGTACCCACGTTTTGCATGGACAGTGTACTCACGTGATAGGGGGCAGGCCTATCGCCGTAAAAAACAATTACAAAAAAAAAGATCGGTACACAAAAGCCAAAGTACAACTGGCGGTCTTATCACTAAGAGCGATCTCTTCCAGACAACCCATGAATGGAAAGATTTGCTGGATTAAAAACATGTTCGGTAGATGTCCAATAAATTAAACTGATTTGCTTAAAAACTAAAATTATTCGACAAACTATTATCTACCTATCTATTTTAAATATTACTAAATATTTATTAAGTTCTAACACACTTGCATATAGTATTCCATAAAATAAACAATATTCAATAAATACAATACATATGCAAAATATATAAAGATTTTTAAATAAAATGCATATATACATTTTACGACATATATAATAGAATATATAAACTTTTGTATGCAACACAAATAATATTATAGTGTTTCGGAGAGGAAGTGTTTTTTTACCATGTTCTTGAAAATAGGGAGAGACTTGGCTAATCGCACCTCTACAGGAAGACCGTTCCATAGTTGTACAGCCTGGACGGTAAAGGAGGAACTGTAAAAATTGGTGGAATGGGAAGGGGTACTCAACAAAAGATTGTGGTAAGAACGCAGATTGAGGTCATGTGAAGAGTGAAGGAATTGGAAACGCTCTTTAAGGTAGGAGGGGGTGGCAGGATTAAACAAGATAGAGTACAGGAGAGTATGTGCATTCCGGCGGAGACGAATTGGAAGCCACTGAAGTTTATTGCGATACGCAGAGACATGGTCATATTTACGCAGTCCGAAAATAACCCTAATACATAAATTTTGTAAGCGCTCAAGTTTGTTCAGTTGATCTTCAGTTCATCTGCTGTGTAGTGTCGGCTTAGAATCTGCTGTGTAGTGTCGGCTTAGAATAACACTACCCCATTTCTGCCGGTGGGTGTACGTAAGAGGCGACTAACGGTATTGGGGCTTTTAAGGGATTTTTGGGCGATGCGGTTGGAGACCCATCACCAACAACCTTTATTTTGCCATCTTTTCCCCACTCAACTTTCCAAAAGTGGCTGAGGAACTTCTAGTTCCTTAGCTCTGGCTACCCCTTCTTGGCATTTATAGCCGTGAGTATATGTATGTATGTATGTATGTATCTTCAGTTAGATCGAGATAGCAGCTGTCAGCATAATCAAGAATAAATAGTAGAAGAGATTGGGCTAACGCAGTTTTGGTAGCAGTAGGGAGAAAGTTACGTAGCCTCCTGAGGGACCCTGCTGACGCAAACAGCCTCCGGCTTACTAATTCCAGTTGCGGCACCCAAGATAAGGTGCTATCTATCATCACACCAAGGTTTTTTACAGCAGCGCTGAAAGGAATGGATGTGCCATCAAATAAAACAGGCGGTAGTGATTTATAGTCAATCTTGGAAACAATTCGTGAGCTACCAACTATAATTATTTGCGTTTTATTCGGATTAACTTGCAATCCATATGCTTCACTCCATTTCAAAATTTGCGTTAAATCATTATTAATTAAGCTTATGGACATATTTATTTGGTCAAAATTAGCCTGTGTGTAAATCTCAGAAGATCATCTGCATAAAGGTGGTAGGAAGAAGTAAGTTTATGAGAAATGGAGTTAATAAATATAGCGAATAAGAGAGGAGACAACACACCAACTTGTGGAACACCGGCATTTAACTCAATCCACGGAGACGTGGCATCTTCGAGGTGAATGCGCTGCCGACACGCCCCAGTAGATAACTACGAAACCAGTCAACTACCGTTGGAGATATGTTAAGAGAACGAAGTAAAGCATGTAATATTTCGAAGTCAACCGTATTAAAGTTCCTGTTCCTCCTCGTTTTAGAAGTTACTTAACACAACTCCAACGTTCACGCCGCATATCCCCGAAATTGGCAGAGGTAGTAATACTACTACGTCACGACGTGACTTTGCCATCTGGTATTCAGAGTACCCACGTTTTGCTTGGACAGTGTACTCACGTGATAGGGGGCTGGTCTATCGCTGTTTTGTATTCCGCTGACCCGGAATTTGAACCATTAACGTCTGCACGATAATCAGTTTTCTCGCACTATGCTATCACGGTAGGTTGACTAATAATAAACTCCTTAATTTATAATCCAGAAGAAAATTACATTTAACAACACTTATGACTCTTGTAAACTATGTATCAATTTTAATCTGAATAAAGAATTATTATTATTATTGGGAATACTTTTAGTTTCTCGCCTCTTCCATGGCCGAAACAGAAAATTAGAATTTTAAATGGGAGAGGCGGTACTCCCCGACAAGAGCACAGTCGGTCGGGGTCAAGGAGTCAGGTTCAAGAACCGACGCACGATCCGAGCCGTTTCTGCATTTGTGCTGGAACCGACACGCCACAGAATTCCAACCGCCTCAAGTTGGTCGCGAGGCTGGTTGGAATTAACCCGTTCGCGGACAAAACAATTGGGATTATTTCTGTCGAAGTCACACCCCACAAGTCGGTGATCTCGTGAGTCAGATCGAGATATTTCCGACGCTTCTCGGTGTCGGCTTTCACGAGACCCTCGTCATGAGGGATAGTGACATCCACTAGAAATACCCTCGACTGCAACCGATCCCATATCACGATATCAGGCTTATTCGCTAGAATAGTAACAGATCGGTCCCAATAGATTTTGGCACGGTCGTTTTCTAGGATTGGCTCCGGCCGATACTTGTAATACGGGCCTTAACGGAATAACAGAGGCCTGTTGCAAGAGTCCGTATTTTAGAGCGAGCTCCTGATGCACGATTTTGGCTGTTTGGTTGTGTCTGTGCAAGTACTCAGTGTTAGCAAGAGCCGAAAAACCGGAAATAACATGCCTAAGTGACTCTCTGGGACGGCCACATGCTCGACAAACGTCTGTGGCACCGTCCTTTAGGATGTATTTCCGATAGTTCCGCGTCTTAATAACCTGGTCTTGTATTACACAGACAAAACCTTCGGTTTCCCCAAAGAGGTCCCCGAAACGCAGCCAATGCAAGGAGGCTTTACGGTCCACGAAAGGTTCGTGAAGTACCTTGTAAAACCTCCCGTGCAGCTCCTTCTCTTTCCATACGGACTCGCGAACAGAGGTGCTAAGTACCTCCGGGGTTCGCCAATCCTGTGAGGCCAACGATAAGGGAGTCAGTCCTTTATCACTAGCGACCACCTCTCCCCGAATACAATCATCCGTCATCGTCAAAAAATAATTTCTGAGGTTGCATACCTCGCGGGTTGTGCATGGTTTTGGCACTCAAGAGGCCTGGACCATTACACTTCCGCGGGATATACAATCTCATAACCGACTAACTCGGATGATGCATTCGATGAGAGGTCATCATCGTGCGGACTCGTCTGTCCAGAGCGTCGAGTTCGGTCTGAGTCCATCTGAGCACGCCAAATGTGTACATCAGTACAGGCATGACCCAGGAGTTAATGGCTCGGATCTTTTTAACGCCCGACAAGTAGCTGTTAAGCACACTTTTCAGGCGTTCATAAAACTCCTCGCAAACACCCTGTTTCACGTCTACCACCTTCACACCGATGGTTTGTGACATGCCCAGATACTGGTATGTTTCAGCCTCGGAGAGTGCCCTCAAATGATTGGTGCCGACATCGACACCATCAGAGTGCACGAGATGCCCCTTCTCAACATGAATGACCGCACACTTATCGACCCCGAGCTCCATCTTGACGGAACCACTGAAATCGTTAGTGATCGTCAGTAGCTCCGCCAGTCAGCCGTGGGGGCGTAAAGCTTCAGGTCATCCATGTAAAGGAGATGAGGCAAGCGTGGTCCACCTCTCCGAAACTGAAAGCCTGTCCCCGAATTCTCCAAGAGTGTACTTAGAGGATTCAGGGCCAAGCAAAACCAAACTGGACTCAGGAAATCGCCCTGGAAAATACCTCGCCTTATATCAATTTGGTCATCCGCGTCGGTCATCCGCTGACCGTCTAAACTCAGGATCATTCTCCAGCACCCCATACATTGCCCGAGGAAGTGTCGAACTGCACTATCAATTTTGTACAGCTCGAGGACCCTCATGAGCCATGAATGAGGTACCGAATCGAACGCCTTCCTGTAGTCTATCCAGCCAGCGGAGAAGTTCCGACGGTTGCGTTTGACCAGTTGGCCTACGACCGCATCGATGAGGAGCAGCTCCTTGCTACCGCGACTACCGCCCCTACATCCGTTCTGAGCTCCAGAGATCACATTGTTATCAACAATGTGTTGAGTAATCTTGGAGCTCAGAACGGTTGTCAAGGTCTTGTAAATTGTACAAAGACAAGTAATGGGGCGGTATTGTGATGGATCCGCGGTAGCATCGCTCTTTGGAGCTAAATGAGTGACCCCAGTAGTTAAGAAGTTCGGGAGCGTCCCACTCTCGAGGGCGCTTTGGAACTGACGGGCGAGAGTAGCGTGACAGCGCGTGAGCCCCTTTAACCAGTAATGGTGCAATCCTTCCGGCCCTGGACTTTTCCAGTTTGGAGCCTTATGGATCGCAGCCAACACATCCTCGTCGTTGTGATGGATAATTGGCGATGGATGTTGACGGGGTTCATGGGCGCTATGGGCTCGCACGCTCCCTCGACCGTCTCGAACCATCGGCCCTCTTCGTGATCAACAGGCAGCAACCAAAGCCCACGCCAAAAGGCAACTACATCAGATTTTTCCGGTCGCTAACCTGTCGAAACCACATCGGGACGCTCCAAAGTTCTGTAGAAGTTCTTCTGGTCACTCATGAAGAGACGATTCTGTTGGTACCTCTTTACCCTTTCAGAATATCGCCTAATTCGCTTACCGTTAATTTATTATTTTTATTATATAGTCAAAAATAAGCTTCCAAAATATCTGCACAGCAAATTTGAGTGGTAGAGAAACGTGACGAAATATGAAACTAGGGGACTTTCATACTTGCTAGACACACCTTAACATCGTTCGACTACGACGGCTTTTCGAAACTCTCCAAATCAAAAACTTTGAATAACAAAAAAAAATAACAAAGAAAACATATACTGAACAAAAAAAGAAGAAAAGAAGTGTATAAAATTATTAATAACATTAAACAAGAAACGAATAAAAATAAATTAATTTTCCTTTTCATGGCTTGCGTCAGCAACAAATGAGCCCCTGACTCATCATTCTGTTTTGACTTTTATCCCACAACACCGATTTTCAGTTCGTACTCTATCAAACAAATGAAGTCACGGACACTACATACTGTACTGATCGGTCTAAGCCTATAATATATAATAATTCGTATAACTTCGTCCTAAGTAAAGTAACTAAAGAACTTGTGGCATGCATTATTCCATAATTCATGCATAATTTGATTTGATTTGATTTGATTTGAAATATTCATTACACACTAATTGATCAACAATACTTATGCAGATACGGTCGTTGATATTTTGTACTACCTTATCACGAGCACAACGATAATATTGATGAAATAAATATCCTTGAAGGTGTTTATTGTTAAGACCTAACCATTAGTAAAAAACTAAAATGTTGAACCGGCCCGGCTTTGCTTGGCACTCGACTTTCATCAGATACACTTGTTTTGCAGCAGTCGGTGCAATAGTCGGGCCAATAACAAGTATTCGCAAATAGAAGAAGCATTCTTCAGCCACTTTTGGAAGTTATGTGGGGGAAAAGATTGTAAAATAAATGTTTTTGGTGATGAATCTCTAACAACATCGCCCATAAATAATTTAAAACGCCCCACTTGCGAACACCCATAGGAAGAAATAGGGTAGTGCTAGTCTAAGCCACAGCAAAGCTCCACAATAAAGTAAAATTCAAATCATGACAAACGTATTTTCGGCAATCGTCTATCGTTTCGTTTAGGTTGATATGGACTGCACCATAAACTAATACAGTGCATATCTCCAAAAACTTGTTACTGGTAGTAACAGAAAACAGAAGTAGCCAGCTTTTTTTTTTTTGTTTACCGGAGGGGAAATCCTCTCTCGAGCGACGGGGGTATGTCGGACTTTTACCGACTAAAACCCCTCCGGCTCGGTGCTGCTGGCCCTGCGGCCTATGCGGCGTCACCTTGATGTGTTGTGCCGGGCGGCTGAAGGCCGCCCTGGCGGTGAAAGGGAGTGTACCTAAGCTAAGTCGGATAGGAAAGTAGCCAGCAGAATACATTGGGCAATATATACTTCGATTTAAGAGAATTCATACCGCGATGTACGAAATTCACTTAAAACGCCATCTGCCGATATTAAGAGTAAAATAGCCCATAGAAGCTTACACATTTCCAGGCAGTTTTCACATTTGTTTCAAATTAAATTATGACTTTAATTGTAAGGAATTTTATAATTATAAAAACTGTTTTTTGTAAAATTATGGGACATTTAGAATGCGTTAAAAATAAACCGTGATAGCCCAGTGGGTAGAACACTCGGTTATCGTGCAAACGACTAGTGTTCAAATCCTGGGTCGGGCCTACACCAATTTGTCTTTTCCAAAGACATATGTGTGGTTAATTTATCATGGTTGTTAACGGTGAGGGAAAACATCGTGAGGAAACCCACATGGCTGAGTTGTACTTAGTCATGTGACAGTGTATTCGTACAAAACGGCGATAGGCCTGCCCCCTATCACGTGAGTACACTGTCCATGCAAAACGTGGGTACTCTGAACACCAGGTGACAAAGTCACGTGATGTTCAGAAGTATTAGTACCTCTGCCAACCCCTTCGGGGATATTCGGCGTGAACGTTTATGTTATTTTATGTATGTTATGTTAAAAACAAACCTAATAAGGGAAATAAATTAAAATGTTCTCAAGAATCGTCGAGACGGGAATATGTATATTTATATGTTTGATTTATTTGTAGAAAGGCTGTAGGATGTATCTCGGAGGCTATGGAACTGATTTAGTTTTTACATATATAAGCGACATTTTCACATTATACACCTGAGTTTCATAGGACAGCTATACATAAAATTAACAAATTAAAGGTATTGCTTCTTAATAGTCGAACGCTGGAGCGTTCTTACAATTATGAAGCCGGATAAGGTTGTTTATGAAAAATAATTATATATTTTCAATTATGAAGAATGAAGAATAAAAGAGCATGTATGAAAAGATTGATGGATGTAAACGAAGCCAGAGAGGTTTGCCAGGATCGTACAAAGTGGCGATCGATAGTCTCTGCCTACCCCAATGGGAACTAACGGCGTGAGAGTATGTATGTATGTATTTTCAATTGCTTGAAATACTATAATAATAGTATAAAACATAAACTTATTCATTTAGTAAAATTTAATTGCTTTCCTGTCAATTTTAGAATAGGCTATTTGTCTAAGTTTTGAAAACTATGTTACGGTGTTAATTTGTTTATAAGGAGCTTAAAAAAAATATTTTTCTGTCTTCATTTTAGCTATTTTATTAAAAAATCGAAAAAGAAAATGCAATATTCAAATGTGCCGCGAAAACGCGACTTTAAGTAATATGGCGGCTGTAGCAAAAGTGACGTCAATTCCGCATTAAACACCAATGAGCGAAGTGAGCGAAGCGATACACAGACAGTTTATGCGCGATCTACGTCATTATAGAAATAGCCAATCACGGTCGTTTTTAGTCACGTGACAGTTGCATCAAAAATACTTATTTTAGAAGACGGATTTTAGTGAATCGACATGAGCGAAGTTGTTATTTTACGTTCACTGTGACTGTCGTTCCGGTATAGACAGAGTTATAATGCAACTTTGATACTGGACGAAAAGTAGATATTTTTATTTTCGAGTAACAAAATTAGTCCCGTATTGTTCGTAATCATGGGATGATTGAATGATTCAGTTCAAATAAGTTTGGAGTTTTCATGATTTAAAAAAACATGAATTCAATTTAAACTATGCAGACCGTCTCATTTTACTCGGTAGAATTGAAAATTAGCATTTAGTTTAATCTTGAGCAGCAAGTACATACCAAGTGCAAGTTATGTAAATATCATACGGGTCATGGGTATAGTGGGATCTATGTTTGTATTTTGAAAAATAAAAGACAGCACTATTTTATACATGAGTTTTATTGCATTACTAGCTTTTTGCCCGCGACTACGTCCGCTTTGGGGTGCGGTAAACAAGTATTGAACTCCTTTCTTACAAAGTCATACGCTTTTGGACTTACAAAGTGCAGACTTAACGCGAATTTGCGTAAAGCGGGAGAATATTTTTTGGATTTGTCCTTGCCTAGAAAGCGTTTTATGAAATCAACATTACCCCCATCATTAATTGTTTCTAAAATATCTTCTTGTTCGAGACCAATTAGAGATTCTTTTTTTAATTCAGCGATGATATTTTTTAAATCGGCATTTTTTTTCATGTACCTCATGCGAGTTTGGCGAACTGCACGTAACTTTTTATTTAGTGTTCTTGCGGATTGCTTCAATTTGGTGATTTGTTGCCGCATTTTTCGTTTTCTTGGAGTACATGTAGGTGTAGCAATTGAGCGCTTACTGGTCAAATGTTGAGGTTCACTCTGTAAAAGAGATTAATTTATATTACTAAGAATTACTTTTCATGAAACACTCGTTACTACTCACAAATATGAGTTCTATTCATTATCTATTGCACTTTGTGCCAAACAATAATTTACAAAAAAAAATATACAAAACGTCAGCGCTAGATTGTTATCTAATAAAAATTTACATGAAGCCCTGTCAATTGCTGTAGAAAAATTTCCTAGTCTATCTTTGCACAAAAATGTAAATTAATTTTACCATGTGACTTCTTTTAGGCGCAATAGATAATTTCTGATCTTCAGATTTTCTTTTTAGACTTGCAGGTGACTCTTGTGAAGAAGTCGAAGGTGCGATAGAATGTTCGACCTCCGAAGAAAGTGTCTGTAAAATAATATATGTAACATAACATAACATAAACGTTCACGCCGTTTATCCCCGAAGGGGTTGGTAGAGGTACCAATACTTCTGAACTCACATGGCAGCGCCATCTAGTGTCCAGAGAAGGTACCCACGTTTTGCTTAGACAGTGTACTCACGTGATAGGGGCAGGCCTATCGCCGTATTCGACCGAGTACAACTCAGTCATGTGGGTTTCCTCACGATGTTTTCCCTCACCGTTAACAACCATGATAAATTAACCACACTTTAGAAAAGACAAATTGGTGTAGGCCCGACTCAGGATTGGAACTGACTCTCTTCTGTTTTCGGGCGGGTGTTCTACCCACTGGACTATCATGTCGTTCATCGTCATATATGTATTATTCATTAATCGGCCTACTGAATTGGCCTAGACCTCGCTTTTTTAACATACCCTTTTTATATTATAAATCGATAAAGGACATCAAACTTAACAACTTTGCCTACGGAATGCCTATCTAAAATATTGTAATTTTCAAAAAATAAAATTAATTAAAAATTGTCGTACCTAGTTCAAACTGAGAATGTATAGAATGAGATTCCTTGCTTCAGTGAAAATAAGAAATTAAAAAAAAAACATCTGATCTAAACTTTTTGCTCTGTAAACAAAAACATAACTACTAACAGCGCTACTTGTAACGCAATATAACATGTCTACCAACACAACTTGTAAGGCATGTAGCAAAAAAATCATGTCACTCAACTATTTAGAGTGCGCGAAATGTAAGGGGATGTATGATATAGACTGCTTAGCGATACCTCATAGCGACTTTAACAACTTTTCGCAAGATTACTTAAAGACTTGGATTTGTCCGGAATGCGTATGTACAAAACGCAAAGGTGGTAACATCAACACGCCAGTGCGAAGCATGCTCAATTCGACGTATTCCACTAACTTGAGTACAAATGACAGCATAACACTGGAAAATGATAACTTCAACAACTATATAAATATGAATCGTGGAAGCAGAACACTCGATGAAAGCATATTACCAATCCACACGACCAGTGATACATGTTTACTGAAGGATATGTTCAGGATTATGACGGAAATGAGCGAAGAAGTACAACAGCTACGACAGCAAAATACTCAATTGGTACCAATTATTAACATGATTCCAACTATGAACCTGACAATCAATACTATGTCAGAAACTATAAATAAATTAAATAATACACTTAAAACTAAAGAAACCGTCATACACGAATTGCGTTCCAGCGTTAAAAAATTAGAAGACACGGTTTCGAAACTTTCGCCGAGAAATCTACCTATTGAGAACGCAGATCCACCCGGCCGGGGAACAACTCAGATACCCGTCTCAGCAACATCACCTGAACTACCAGTAATGGATAAAGCGACATTAAAATCTACCGTGCATCAATCTTTTTCCCAAATCTTGGCCAAAACTACGAGCCACGGCAAAGTGCCCAAACCATCTGAACTTTCAAATGAAAGAAACGAAGAAGCACAAGAGGGTACAAACGATTCGGGATGGACCATAGTAGAGAAAAAGAAACAGAAATCTAAATTGCACAAGGATCGTACCATAGTAGTAGGCACTGGAAACAACGACAGTCAAATAAAAGCGGTAGAACGCACAATTCATATCCAGGCGTGGCGCTTTGCACCTGACACTACAGAGGAAGCACTGAAAGATTACTTGATAAAAATTCACCCTACAGATCGATACTACGTATCAAAACGTGAAATCAAAACGGACAGGCATGCGTCGTTCATCATTGGTATACCAGAGTCAATATATCCCATGTTTAACTCACCCTCAGCATGGCCCACCGGGGTAATGATTGCAGAGTGGTTTCTCCGACGCCCCCGCGCCGATCTCCAGTTGCGGGGGAGGAACACCAAGACACTATCAGGTGAGAAACAAACACAATAACTATGACCAAAATGAGATCACGTTATACTACCAAAACGTGCGCGGTCTCAGAACGAAATTAGACGTCTTTCAACAAGGCATTGCAGCGTCGGAATTTGATCTCTTTGCCATCACGGAAACAGGGTGCAACGAGACAATCAATGATGCAGAAATGTTTAATAAGGGTTTTACAGTGTACAGATGTGATAGAACAGATGGGCGCAAGCAGGGTGGGGTAATGATTGCAGCGTGTTCTAGTTACGAGCTTAAACAAGTACCAATAACTGTCGACTTAAATAATTCATTATTCGAAATTGTGTGTGCCTCTGTAAACTCGAAACATAGACATTTGTTTGTTTGTTGTGTACTATATATCCCGCCATGTGCATCAGATATTGAGTATTTAAATATGTTTGGAATTATTGAGCAGCTATGTATAAAGTATAAAAAGATTTTAGTTATTGGCGATTTCAACTTGCACTCAGCCTCAGCAGATGTAAATAATTATTTTGAGTTTCTCGTAGCATATGGAGAGTTCAATCAAATAAACAATGTACCAAACTGTAATGGCAGACAACTAGATCTCGTATTGACTAATTTTTTTCTTTGCGATGGGAAACCATCAAATACAGTGGTGTCGGCCTCTAATATGCCATTGGTGCCAATTGACAAATATCACCCCCCCTTGATGGTAACTATCCCAAGGGGAAAGCACAGTCGAAGAAATCTACTGACAGTTTCTCATACGGCTTCAACGACTAAGCGGCCGACCGATCATAAATTACAACTACTTGAAATACCACGATGGAACTTCAGGAAATGTAACTTCCAACAACTTTACGCGGATTTGGCAGAATTTGATTGGGCTACTCTATACACCATAACCCAGGTTGAGGAAGCCCTGAAGTATTTTTACAGAGAGGTAAATAACATAATTGACCGTAATACTCCCAGGAAAAGCAAAGATACAAATGGAAATCAGAATTCATATCCCGAATGGTTTAATGCAGATATTATACGCGACTTAAAAGAGAAAGCTAAGCATCATAGGAAGTATAAGGAAAGCAAATCAGAAGATGATTATAACAATTTTTCCAATTGCCGTAGTGCCCTGAAAATTAAAATATCTGCTGCTTATAATCAATATCATAGTCGCCTTGAAACTAATCTTAGTAGAGACCCGAAATCCTTCTGGACAATGATAAAATCCAAACAGAAACAAGTTAACAAAATGCGGCTACAAAAAGACGGCGTAGAGGTACCAGAAGAGGAGGTTGCGCAAGTGTTTGCAGATTACTTTCAGTCAGTTTACGACCCGGCGAGACCAGATCTAAACGTTGAGCGCGCTAGTTCCACCTACAGCGCAGCGGACGGTGGCGGTGGCGCCCGCATACACATACCAAATCTTGATAAAGACCAGATATTACAGGCGCTTAATCGTCTTCCCGCCAAACACTCGATAGGTCCGGATGGTATTCCACCATTTCTCGTGAAGGATTGTAGTAAGGCTTTTGTCTCTCCTTTACACTTCTTATTTAACAGGTGCTTGGAGACAGGGCAGTACCCAGATGGTTGGAAAATATCCAAAGTGTCACCAATTCCGAAGGGAAAAATAAGCGAAGACGTACACAAGTATAGACCAGTAGCAGTACTCTCAACATTCCCAAAAGTCTTTGAATCTGCTCTACAAGCGTGCATTTTGAGACAGGTAACACCTCAACTAGTGGATGAGCAGCACGGGTTCCGGCCGGGACGCAGTACCAATTCTAATCTACTGGATTTTATGTCCGTGGTGGCCCCAGCGGTGGACTCCGGAGCGCAGGTTGACGTCGCTTACTTCGATTACCGAAAAGCATTTGACTTAGTCGATAATGACGTCCTGCTTTCAAAATTGGCAGCAGTCGGCTGTACTCCGCTTGTACTAAGATTCTTTTCAAGCTATTTAAAGGACCGACGTCAAGTAGTCGATGTAGGCGGATGTCTATCTGCGCCGTACTATACGCACTCAGGCGTGAGCCAGGGCAGCAACCTAGGGCCCCTAGAATTCATAATACTAATTAACGATCTCCCAAAATCAGTAGTTAACGCCAATTGCTTACTGTTCGCAGATGATCTCAAACTGTTACGAATCATAACCAATGTCGAAGATTGCAATCTCCTTCAAAGGGATATCAATAACGTAATGGATTGGAGTGGATTAAATAAATTACAGTTCAACGTCGATAAATGTGAGGTTATGAGCTATGGCCGCGGCAGAAATCCACTACACTACGAGTACAGAGTGGGGGTAGTACCACTGGCGCGGGTTGCTGCTGTGCGAGACCTCGGGGTGCAGTTCAGGAGTGATTTGAACTTCCGAGATCATATTACAAGTATCTGTAAGCAAGCATTCCAAAGACTGGGTTTCATTCTAAGACAATGTCAGAACTTTTCTAATACCGTGGCCGTCAGAACATTATACAATGCCCTGGTAAGAAGTAAACTGGAATGCAATGCAATTGTTTGGAGTCCTCACCAAGACAAATATATTGTGATGTTGGAACGCATGCAGAACAAATTCACAAGGTTCTTATACCTAAAACTGTACGGTGTATACCCTTTCTATCCACTCATGTACCCAACATTGTTTGTACTGGGAATGGTAGGGTACAACAAACTCGAAGTGAGAAGAAATGTAGCCCTGGTGATGTCTCTTACTAAAGTAGTACGTGGATTGGAATACAACCCGGAGGTGCTTAAACTGTTAAAATTAGTTGTCCCAAGCAGATCACTCCGCCGCCGCAAGAACAGAATGTTCGAGGTGCCGCTGGGACAGACGGCTCTGGTCAACGACGCACCCCTTACTAGAGGCATTCGCCTATTAAATATACTGGCAGATGAGGTTGACATCCTAGTATGCAACATGAGCGAGCTTGAAAAAGCAGTTACAAAATACATATGCTACGGTAATCCAGAGTAATATTTTCATTTTAAAAAGTTTTTTTTATGTATTTTTTTTTATTAGTGAGTATGAATATATAATTTATTAGATATTATTTAATAGTAAAATTGGTTATTTGTAGGTTATTTGATAGTAAATTTATCATTGTTTTTATTTTTAGATATAATTTTATTTTTTGTATTGTAATTTGATATGTATATTAATTAGCCATTTATGTGTACTTAGTATATTTAAAAAAATGTCGCATTGGTGTTCACTGTAATGGCATTTTTTTGTAAATGTGAATAAATAAATAAATAAATAAAATAAAATAAATAAAATAACCTCTTTCGGTATTTTCCAGTTCAATCGCTCGCTTACCGGTTTATTTTCATGATATTATTTTTCAACGACGATCAATACAACTGGAAAATACCGAAAGAAGTTATATTTTTGTTTGCAGAGCGAAAAGCATAGATCAAATGTTTTTTTTTATTTCTTATTTTCACTGAAGCAAAGATTCTCATTCTATACATTCTCAGTTTGAACTAGGTACGACAATTTTTAATTATTATATTTTTTTGAAAATTACAATATTTTAGATAGGCATTCCATGGGCAAAGTTGTTTAGTTTGATGTCCTTTATCGATTTATAATATAAAAAGGGTATGTTATAAAAGCGAGGTCTAGGCCAATTATTAATTTGAATTTAATTTGTGTTAAATACATAAAATAGTACAAAAATATTGACATGCACATTTATTACAGGTACAGAACCACGATCTAGTCTCTTTATTTTATTTTTCATTACAATTGAATTGTCATCAAAATGCTTGGAACACATTTTGGTGTATTTAGTTGGTTTCCAATGAGGGGTTTTCTTTTTGAGAAATAAAAAAACAACATAGTTTCCTAGAGCTCTGTAGATGGCGTTGATGTAACTACGTTACTTACTTAAATTTTTTCTTCGTGGCCTCAATCGTGTTGCCACAATAATTTCGCCAATGTCAACTTAAAAAACATGTGTCACATCCCCATAGAGTAACTTTTTGGCGAGTAAAAACAACAAAAAGAATGTTTAATAAAAACACCGTCTTTGTTTATTTATTTTATAAGCTATCTTGGCGTAAACTGATATTTATTTAGACTTTCAAATCAGAACGTTTTTATGTACGTTCCGTTTTACGATATTATTACATCCAAGTGTGAAAAACGGTGTGACGTTCCGTTCCTACCAGTAACATAGCAAGTCTGGCGCCATCTATCCTGAGAACAGGGATGTAGAAAAAAAGAAAAAAAGGAAAACCTCTCATTGCATCTTCCAGTGGCCGCAATCCATTTTTCTCGTAGATTCGGGTCTTTAGGGAAACTGTGTGTAATGAATACGAAGAAATTAAATAAATATAACAAATTTATTACTTACTAATTCCGTAGATAACAATTGGAAATCATTCAGCATCGCTATAGCGCGACGAAATACATAATATACTCACTCATTAACATCAGTTTACTAATTTGAAAATTTTATCCTAACGACAGGGTAGTATGAAAACGTGAATTATGGGAACACTGAGATACTGCATATTTTCAGGTTATGCTATTAAAAAATTGCTCAAAATAATGAAAATAATTAAAGAAAATGCCAGTAATCTAGTTCAACGTAATTAACATTTGAATCACTTATTTTCTGATCGCGCAATACAGAAAAACAATACAAAACTCACTCACATGTGGATGGAAAGTCAATCCTTCGATGTGCTTTTCGCTGCGGCTTCCGCAGCCAAGCACGCTACACCCAACCATACCTCACTAAATAATACAAATGAATAAAATCTGTCTCAAAATCAAAAGAAAACCAAAACCGCTCACACGTCGACGCTTTGTTTCTCACGCGTTAAAAGTGTGACATCAACAAAACGGGTTACGCGATAGAGATGACAATAGGGTGAATCCTAACTAGTTTTGGTTCTTTACGTATTTTTTATCAACCTACATTTTTTATTAAATAACCCTTGCATGTTCGTATTTATTCGACAAACTACACTTCACCAACATTTTGATAGTATTTGCATCACTCTGCACCTTGTAGATTTTGAGATATCCCATATTTTCTATTAATTGTTGTGAACGTAATGACAAATGAAGGAACTGAATGACATATACTTTAATATGAATGACATCGACCGACGTGTAATGACCATTGGTTTATATAGGTAATTTTATAATGAATGAAATAAAATTAACAACAGAAAGCAATTATTTATTCAGATTCCAACTAGATAAAAAATACACCTGGAGCATTCCACGACAATACGGAAGTTTTTGATGAGATACCAACTTCATATTTCTATATGGTGATTGCTAGATAAATAACTACCCTCCTTTAAACGACGCAAGAAAAATACTCTCATAATTACGTATTAGAACGCCAACTTCACTAAGTTGTTGAAGTCAACTGTTAAATGATACGGACAATCTATTTCGTGTTTCTAATAAGTGAGAAGGTGTACATTAATGCCAGATTCTAGATTTTGTCATAAATTTATATAATTTGTTGTAATTGGACTCCAAAATTAGGCAAGTTTGGGTGTATTTTTTTTATTATCTCTAATAATTTCAGTCTTTTTTTGCATTCTCTGTATTTCACCTTCTTGATAATCAATTTGTAAGGTGAAGTCACAGTCTGACCAGGCGAAGTTACTCTCTGACCACTTGATGTGCTAGGCCCTAGTGAGTCCTGTTTATTCTTGGTAGAAGTTTCGAGAATCTTTTTACTGTCTATAATGACTTTCGTTTTGCATTTCTAGTTTGTTTTTCTCTTCGGCTAATTTTTGTCTATACCTTCGTGTATTCTCTCTCCACTTCTTGCGCTTTAAACGTTGTTCTCTTGGGCTTAACTCATCTATACTCGAGATCTTTTTATTTTCTTTTCTTCTCATATAGTCCGCATGATTCTTTTGTTTTTGCTCTTCATACAAGACGATGTTGCTCTTTATTCGAAGATACTTTCGTTTTTTAGCTTGTCTTTGTTGTGCTAAAATCTCTTCTTTCTTTTTATTTGGTTTTGCCATTGTGACCTAAAACAACGAGAACACATTCATAAATCAAAGAACCAGCAGTCAAATTAAATATATTTAATATATAACCTAATTAATTTAATATGAAATTCAAACTTATATCACGACTGCATTATCTAAATATAACATCTTTTTCACTATACACTTCCAAAAATGACTAAAGGTTAGATTATTTACAAGCTTTGGCTAACCCCTTTCGGTAGTTAAGGGATTTATAAATACAGATTACAAATATACAGATTAATATTTGCTGTCATTACTTTCATAACCATGTCATTACATTCGTGTGATAAATTGATGAAATATGAGCGTAATGACAACGTGTGTAATGACATATTTTACGACTTTAATGTATATTTACATAATCGGTATTTGTCTAGCCAATATGAAATACACATTATATATTTGGTCCTTATAACGTGATAAAACATTAATTTAAATTAACTTACCTCTATCCGTTTTGTCATAACTCACTTTATTAAAATGACGTAAAGTAGGTGACAAATCACTGCGAACGTAAATTGCATAGCAAAATAATCAGAACAAAGCACAACATACGTACGACTCAAGTGCTAATCGCCGAAGAATGAAAACATGTGCAGGCGGCGGGGTTGGGACATGTCATAACTTTTTCATGGAGTTCCTCTTTTGCAGGGGTTGTCATCGTGAACTGAATGACTATTTTATGGTGACAAAACTTTGAAATAACTTAATTCTTAAAATAATAATAATTTCACAGCAACATTTTAGCGGATGGCAAGGCACTTTACCTTACAAATATTACATATTATCAATATATGTTCTCAACGATTATTTAATTTATACGATAATTATTTTTGCGTTGTTTGATCTTCAAATGAATGACATGAATGACATTTTGATACATTTTTATTTTTTCTATTATTAATGAGTACTATGAATGTTAATTTTGAATGAGCTCCAGTTGGAAAAGCATCAAATGAATGGTTTTAAACGAAAATGCATTTGTTTTTATTATTAGTATCTTAGTTATTTAATGGTTAACCAGTTTTTATCGTCGTTGTAGGATTCACCCAATAACCCCTTTTTCCCTTTTTAACATATAAGAACTTAAATAAGGGCTTCTCTTTTTAAAATGGATGATGTAACATGATATGACAGTCACGCTTGGCTACTCAATACTAATATAGTGACTGTCACTGTTTAGTGATTTCAGTGACTTTGTAACGTTATTATCAAGTCACGAAAATATCTCAGGACAATAATAATTGATTAAAAATAACCTTCACACTATAAATTAAATCTTTTTGTTCATGAAAACCTCATGTGGGGATTATTACTAATAAATAAAGGAAAGAAAAATTTCGACACAGGCGGGAATCGAACCCGCGACCTCGGGTATACGCCGTCGTCGCGTCGCTCTGCCAATTGAGCTACCGTGTCAATGGCTGCCAGCGCGAAATTCTTCTATCCTTTATTTCTTTTACACGTTTAAGTAGTGTTTGCGTTTCCTACCTCCGAATTTTTACTAATTCGGAAGGCCACTTGTCTACCTTTTCAGATAGAAAAGCGACGGGGGCGTATACCCGAGGTCGCGGGTTCGATTCCCGCCTGTGTCGCAAATTTTTTTTTCCTTTATTTATTAGTAATGGGGAATGAGAAGTTTTCTTATAGTTAAGAAAAAAAAAAAAGAAAAGAGATTTTTATTTGTTGCTGACTAACAAAAAAATACACAGAACATATACAGAAATTACAAAACAGTACAAAATTGATTTTAAAAAGTAAAATAAACAAAATAATACAAACAAATATAACAAAAATTGGTCATGGCTTACGTCAGCAACAAAAGAGCACCTGACTCAGCATATTGTTATGAGTTATATTATAACCCACAACACTGATTTTCAGTCAGTACTCTTTGTAACAAGTGATGTCACGGACACTTCACACTGTACTGATCAGTCTATGCAAACTATACAATAAAATAACCAATATATATGTATATTCATTCATTTACATACATGTACATATATATATATATACATACACACACATAGGTACATATATACACATACATAGTTGTGCTTTATACGGCAATATAACCGAATTCCAGGTGGGCGAAGCCGTGGGCAGGAAAGCTATTTTATAAAATAAGACATCTTTCAATCAGATATATCAAAAATCAGCAAATTTTAACAGTCTTTTTTGTGTAAATGTATTTTTTTCCGTAACAATGACCAATTTGGCCCATTCATTGACCTCCCGTGATTAGCAAACAAGTATAAATAAAAATACTGAGCTTAGGAAAATGCATTTATTAGTATACTAAAACAATTTAAAAAAACCAGCGAATATTAATGTAGAGAGAAGTAGTACATCAAGATTCCTAGTTAGGCTTCTGTAAGACATTATATTATTTTTAAGGCTTTTAAGTATCTTATATAAATTAAATATCCATCTAGTAATGCTAAAGTATTTTTGTAATTGCCATAACTTGATATGAAATATTTAAAGAAGGTTAGACGGATTTCTGGTCAGGCAGCTAATGTACGAGTCAGACAAATACAGTGGGTTCCTCAAAGCAAAATAATAAACCACACCAATCACAAGAAACACAAAAGGTCCTGCCTTATTCAGCTACGATCACAGTGATGTGCTTTTATTGACTTTTCAATTATTGTTGTATCGGTCGAGACCCATGCTGAAGTAATGCTTTAAAAATATTACTTTACTTGAGATTCATGCCACGGATAGTTAAGATTGGGCTCGCAGGTGATGAGACAGGTGCATATAGTAAGTATAAGTGAGGATTCTTGAACAAACCCTGACCAGCATGAGGAAAAAAGGAATAAAGACTAAGCAAATCTAATGTCAATGACAAAGAAAATAAATAATTTCATGACACAATATTTTACACTCAGTTCCGATATTTATCTTGCCCCGTAAAAATTACAATCAAAATTAAGACATCAATATATATATTTTTAAGACAATTTGATCAAAATATATACACACACAGCTTCTAACATAGATAATAAATTGAAAAAAATCTTAACGAATTGTAAATTATTGTCTGATATTTCAAAAAGACGTATTGCAAAACTCCATTTTAGGTTACCATATTAAAATATATTATTTACTAAATATCAAGTTTAAAATATAACTTATATTTGCTATGCTTTATATAAAAAAGAAATATAATCTATGATCGTAAATAGGTCTTAAATAGTTCTGGCAGGAGTTGAATGAAGTGTATATTTGTAAATATTAAGTATACCACATAAGTACAAATTTTCTTTTCAGTACATTAGTGAAAGCAGGAAAGTGTATCTAGATGATATTCGTTAGCGTGATGCCCCCATCTTAAAACCATTAAACGATTCATTTATTAGGTGAGGGACATTTGTGGCGAAATGGAATGTGTTACGAAATTTTTCTTTAACTTTGCGTATTTGAAGTTCTATTTTAGTTGTGACATGTTATAGTTGTTATACAATCTATCATATTTGTTTCTCTTTATAAATTCCACTTAAAAGGCCATAATTTTAACTTACGTCTAATGTTAGTAGATCTTAAACTATCTTTTGAATTACTCTAAGTAATAAAAAACTACAAAATGATAAATGTGTATTATAACACGTAACCGTTAACAGTGCGAAATAAGTGCTGTAAATGCAAAATGAACGGAATTGTCAGATCAAGCTCAATAATAGCTAGTATAAGTGTAAAAATTCAGACTTTTCAATTTAATGGAACAAGGCACTTGCTCATATTTCTACTTGAACACAGAATATTTGTTAATTAATAAACTTTTCCAAAATTGATATTACCTGCTATAATTGAATTTTGTAATTAAAAAGAAAAAGTTTGGAAACTTGTTGAAATAAATGACAACGTGAATAAAACGTCTGTTTTGAGTGTCAACAAATTTACACCTCTAGTTTTGAAATACAAAAATATCAAAATCTTAGTTTCAGATGTTTTTATTTTAAATATATATTTAAATTGATTGCCTCCAAACTCTGTGTTCAAACTTAAAATTATTTTTACTTTGAGTTCCGAATACAGATTTTCAAAAACTGGCGTCTGGAAACTTATAACAAAGACAAAAGCAAAACCTTACAGTTTCTTGAGGCTTGAAATAGCTCGTTGGTTAGCTTGAATATATCGTTAATCAGATCTTGTTTCCCAATTAAAAAGGGAAAAATAAATTTTGAATATATCAGCCAGTTGATTAAAAGTCTGCATTCCACTCCTACCCTATCTAACTAACCTACTTAGTGCAAGTTAATTCTACATATTGTGCGAATCCAGTTGTTATGCATATGACACTTTTTGTTCGTAGGCCTCGTCGTCGGTCCAGTACTCCTGATCGTTGAAGGTGGTGTGGCGCAGGTTGCACCAGCGGCCGCCGAACCTCAGCATCATGATGATGACGACGAAAACGAACAGTGTGAGCACAGCGACGGCCGGGTACATGAGGAGGAACGCCATATCTATATCTCGCTCTCACGTTTCTGCAGCTCAAGATATACCGGGGAGGTCAGCGGCTGCTGCGAGATAGATGGGACCACTTCCGACTCTCTCTTCTGCACCTGCTGGTACTGATTGGGGTTCGGGTGCACGTACTCGATGGTTGTGTGGATGTTCTCGAGCTCGGAGAAGTCGAGCGGGGGCTGCTTGTGAGGACTCGTTGACCAGATTGACACGATCCAACGGTTTCCTGCAACAAATATGTGCATGTTTATTATATATTATATATTTTGTAAATATTATTTATTATTATGTTCTGTTGTCAATCACTTGTCTCGCGTAATCAGCAATAGGCTTTGCGTGGACTTAAGATGTGAATGCTCCATATCATTGGTCATATTCATCAGTGGTTGAGTTACATGCATCTTGGCAAAAAAGCAGGTGAGTGTAAATACAACCCAAACCATTTCCGTTTTCGGATAGAGGAACACATGCCGGAATGTGTGTAATTGAAGGTAAGAAATTCACACAAGTTGAAGTTGTATATCTCCGACGTAAATCATAAAATTTTGGTGTCCAACAGTGTGGGGATGATACATAACATACACATACTCGCGGCAACAAATTACAAAAAAGTAACCTGAGCTTCAGAATTAGGACTTCTTCAGCCACTTTCGGAATTAGAGTGGGGAAAAGATTATGATGAGTCTCCAACCGCATCGTCCAGAAGTCAC
Source organism: Bedellia somnulentella (assembly GCA_963576735.1). Taxonomy (NCBI): domain Eukaryota; kingdom Metazoa; phylum Arthropoda; class Insecta; order Lepidoptera; family Bedelliidae; genus Bedellia; species Bedellia somnulentella. Next base: position 27,458,845 of record OY755170.1, read on the forward strand.
TTAAAAAGCCCCAACACCTTAAGTGGCCTCTTCCAAACACCTATGGTAAGAAATAGACAGCAATGTGTGGAGATGATATTGTAAATAAGATAGAAAAGAATACCCTAAGATGGTTTGGGCACATAAAGAAGTGGTCAACACATATACAGATCTTACAAAGTAGAGAATAGGTACCGAAATATATAGAAAATTTGATTAAAAGGGCGCTCAAAGTATAAAAGAATAAAAGCGTTTACATACACACTACTCACGGCCATAAATCCCAAAAAGGGGTAGCCAGAGCTATAGAGCTAGAAACTCATCAGCCACAATTACGACACCCGTGGGTGTAAAGGGGTTGTAAGCGATGGCGGCGCGCTTTAGCGTTAGTTTTTAGTTTTAAATTTGAATTTTTATGAATGTATAATGTATCTGTCATTTTTATAAATTTTGTGGGTGTTATGTATTTTTAATGTAAAATGTCAGGTAGTTTTGCTAGGTCAGTCTGCATCTAACGGTTGTACGGCGAAGTCTTTTGTGTGTTTCCAAAATCGAATAAACGTTTTGTGATATATTTTGGACTTTGATTTGGGTGATCCCGGAACTAGCTTCAGTAGCTTACATTGGTCATTCGAGCCGGATCATGCCAAATCTTTTTGATACTCCGCCACAGAAGAAAATGAGTGCCCGAGAGGAGCGTGCTGCGAGGCGTACGGAAAAGCAGGAGGAAGACCTTGCTGCAGGTTATCTACGTCATAAACTGTCCTGTGGTAGCAGTAGAGCTTCGACAAAGAGGTCATCGGCTTCCGTGGAATTACGGAAGAAGCAGGTGCTGTTGGAGGCAGCGACCAAGAAGGCGGCCATCGAGATGGACCTGATTGATAAGGAGGCTCAAGTTCAAATGGCAATGGCAGATGCAGAACTCGAGGATAAAAGTTATTACAGTCCACAAAAAGAAGGCGACTTGGATAATTGGTTGGAGAATCAGGCTAGTTACACTAGGTCACGTCAGAAGGTCTCCGAGCATGAAGAAAACCCGGACGACAATTTGTCAAAAAGTATGGCGGTAGAACGACCGCGCGTCTCCCATGGTTTACCCGGGCCCCCGGCACAAGACGCGGCGGCGACATTTGATGTCAACTACACCATACAGCAATTGACTAGCGCGCTGAAGGATATTACCAAGTCGGTTGCAGCGAATAATGTACCTAACGGTCATTTACTTGGTCGATTGAGTACATCAAGAGATTTACCCGACTTTTCGGGTGATTCGATGGAGTGGCTTTATTTTAAAAAAACCTATGAAGATTCTACCCACTTATGCAGATATACGGAGGCTGAAAACTTGGGGCGATTGAAGAGATGTCTTCGAGGTGCGGCAAAAGATGCGGTCAGTGGCTTATTTATCTGTGCTACATCGCCAGAAATAGTTATGGATACTTTGGAGCTTCGTTTCGGTAATCCTGACTGTATAATAAACCGAATAATGTATGACATAAAAAAATTAACACCACTGCCTAACGAATATCATAAAGAAGTAATTAGTTTCTCAGTGAAAATAAAGAATTTTGTGGAAGCAGTGAAAGCGGTTCAGAGGGACGAATATTTACGAGGTAACTCTATTACTTCTATTATTTTGTCAAAACTACCCGCTGTGTTAATTTCAAAATGGTCGGATTACAGTTATGATCGTATCATGCAAAGCAATGAGTCACGCTTGGTCATTTTGTCAGAGTTTTTAACGCGAGAAGCAGTGAAAATATCAGCTACGGCCAGTACAATAAACATCGAAAAACCTCTGCAAAATAAAACATTCTTGATGCATACGGACACTTCCAGTTTATGTTTATTCTGTCGAAAAGCTAAACATAAAATATCAGAATGTAAACAGTTTAAAAAGGCCATGCGAAAGACTAAATGGCAGTTTGTGAAACGTAATGGCTTGTGTTATAAATGTATAGCTGCTCGACACAGCCGCGATACATGTTCAGCTCCCGTGTGCGACAAGGATGGGTGCGGTCGAGAACATCACCAGTTATTACATTTCGCCGAAGATAAAAACCGGGCGACCTTGACATTGCAAGACAGCGGACAACAGCAGGCAGTGTCGACGGCGGCGGCGGCAGCGCGCACTCCATCTTGTACGAGCGCGAACGCCAGTAGCTCCGAAATACAAACTGTTTCCCATGTAAACACGAACGCGCCAGTGAAAGTGTTGTTAAAAGTGCTGCCTATTCGTATATATGGCAAAAATGGCTATGTGGATACTACGGCTTTGCTCGACGACGGGTCCACGGTGACATTAATTAGTAGTGAACTAGCAAATCGTCTGAATTTATGTGGTAAACAAAAAACATTACGAGTGAGCGGTGCATGGTGTGATAACGAACTAAAATGTAGTACAACTGTTTTGAATTTTAAGCTTTCTGGCAAGGATAATAGAGTTCATAATATTGTAGCTCAGAGTATTGATCAGTTGAATTTACCTTACCAGGATATTTCGTGTGTAGATATAAATAAGTATACTCATTTAAAAGGTTTGCGTTCAGAGTTTATAAGTTCAAACATAAAACCTGAAATACTAATAGGGCAGGACAACTATCATTTAATGTCGCCAATGAAAATACAATTAGGTAGATCTAATGAGCCGTCCGCTACGCTTACTCCCCTAGGGTGGTGTTTACATGGTGTGGTACGTGTTCCGCGGTGCGCAGCAGGTGAGTGGTCATTTTTTACATATGACAATTCTGCCACTTTTGTCACTCAAAACGACAGCCATCCAAACCTCGAGGAGCAATTATTACGTGAGATGTACAATGAGGTAAAACAATCCTTCGCTTTGGACTCAATGGGTATATCATGTAAATCTCGCGAGAACGCAAATGATGCTCGCGCCGTGGCTATCTTGGACAAGACTTCTGTGCTCGTTAATGGTGAGTGGTATGTTGGTTTGCCGTGGAAAAATGAAAATTGTGAGCTAACTGATTCTTACCCTGTTGCGTTGAATAGGTTAAGGAATATTCACAATAAAATGAATAAGGATCCGAAGTTTGCTATAAGATATAATGAGAGAATCAGTCACTTATTAGAAAATAATTATGCGTCAATAGTAGGAAACAATGAAACAGTTGCGGGGTCTAAGGTTTGGTATTTGCCGCATTTTGGGGTTGATAACCCAAATAAGGAGAAGCTACGTTTGGTATTTGACGCCGCAGCTAAAAGTAAAGGATATAGTTTGAATGATTATCTTCTGACAGGACCAGACCTTTTATCATCACTATTTGGTATTATGCTTCGTTTCAGGGAAGACAGGGTCGCTGTAACAGGGGATATAAAGGATATGTTTCTCAGGGTGAAGATACGAAAGGAGGACCAGCATGCCCTGAGATTTCTGTGGAGTAGCAACAGCTGTGATACACCTAAAACGTATGTTATGAATTCATTAATTTTTGGAGCTAACTGTTCTCCCTTTATTGCACAGTATATTAAAAATAAAAATGGCTCACGCTATTCATCATCCATGCCGCATGTGGTTGATGCAATATGTAATTATCATTACATGGATGATTATATTCAGAGTTTACCGAACGAGTTAACTGCAATAGAGATGGTAAAAAATATATCATTAATTCATAAAGAGGGCAATTTTGAGATAAGAAATTGGATAAGTAATAGCGCTGCCGTATTAAACAGCGTGCCTAAAGAGACTTGGGGTAATTCAATATGCAAATTTAATATAGAAGGTAGTATTTCTGAAAGAATATTGGGTATGATTTGGTATCCAAAGGATGATCTATTAGGTTTTGATTTATCGTTAAAACGCATCCCACAGAGTATCATCTCTGGAAAACAACGACCGAATAAACGCGTTATGTTACGTGTAATTATGTCAGTATTCGACGTACTTGGTTTTTTGACCCCATTTACTGTCCAAGGTCGTATAATGTTACAGGATACATGGAGACTCAAGGTCGGTTGGGACGAAGACATACCAGATGAAATATATAGAAAATGGTGTCAGTGGCTCGACCTACTTAAAGAAATGGGAAATGTTCGAATTCCAAGATATCATATGAATATGATGATGGGCGATGTTACGAGAGAGAGCGAGATAGCTACTATTGGCAGAGCTACCGCGACGTTCGAGCCTACGATGCACGATGCTACGCAGGAGGCTACGAGCGCCTACGACGATGGCGTAGCAGCGGCTAGGAATACGCAGTATAACAGGTTACAATTACATATTTTTAGTGATGCGTCTAGTAAAGCGATGGCTGCTGTAGCCTATTGGCGTTGGGTAGACAGTAACGGAAAGATATATGTTTCGTTTATTGCAAGTAAAAGTAGAGTAATGCCTGTTAAACCCCTAACAATGCCGCGAGCGGAACTTCAGGCTGCTTTACTGGCAGCACGATTAGGAAAAACATTAATAGAGGAACATAGACTAAAACCGCAACAAAAATTCCTATGGTGTGACTCGACCACGGTACTTCACTGGATCCGTAACAATGAACGAACATATAATACGTTTGAAGCCAACCGATTAGGGGAAATCGACGAGTGTACCTCTATTAAGGAATGGCGTTATGTTCCCACCAAATGTAATATAGTTGATTTGGCTACAAGAGAGTCGTTTGAGATGAATATATTTAAAACAAGATGGTTTAGCGGTCCCGAGTTTTTGCATTTAGAGGAAAGTTTATGGCCAAGAGACGTAATCGAAACAAAAGGTAAATATTGTGATAATATTTTAGTGACACAGTCATCCCCGTTACCGGCTAATAATTTTCCTATACCAGATGTGTGTCGATTTTCATCGTGGTTGCGCTTAGTCAGAAGTACTGCTATGGTTTTATTATTTATTGCTAAATGTAAAAAACAAAGTGTAAAATTGGATTCTGCTATTCTCGAGCAAGCTGAACATTTGCTACTAAGATATGCGCAACAACAATCATTTGAAAATGATTTGAATATTATAAAGGACAAGCGTTGTTTGCCTCGTTCGAGCAAGTTGCGAATTTTATCACCTTTTTTGGATGGAAATGAGATAATGCGTATAGATGGTCGAATAAAAAACGCAGAAGTTGATATTCAAGTAAAAAATCCCATCATTTTGGATGGACGTCATTGTTTAACTAAACTTATTGTGTCCCACTACCATAGAAAAGCTGCGCATTGTAACCAAGAAACTGTTGTTAATCAGCTTAGACAAAAATATTGGATTATTAAACTAAGGCCGACTGTTAAAAATGTTATATCAAAATGTATGTTATGTAGAATACGTAAGTGTACTCCTCAGGTACCCAGAATGGGTGACTTACCTGCTGCGAGAGTAGCTCATCATCAGCGCCCCTTCACTCACTGCGGTATTGATTTGTTTGGCCCCATGGAGGTCACTATTGGTAGAAGGAAAGAGAAACGCTATGGTGTTCTATTTACTTGTATGACGGTACGTGCGATTCATTTGGAAACAGTTTCATCTCTTACTACAGATGACTTAATTATGGCGTTACGACGTATGGCGGCGCGTAGAGGGTGGCCTCGTTTCGTTTATTCTGATAATGGAACTAATTTGAGAGGGGCTGAAAAGGAACTAAGAAAGTCTTTTCTAGATTTAGATAATACTTCTTTGAGGGATGAAGGTCTAAACAATGGATCTGATTGGGTCTTTTCACCCCCAGGAAGCCCACACTGGGGTGGGGTATACGAGAGGATGATACGAGGGGTAAAAACATCGCTACGTGTAATTTTAAAGGAACGTTCTCCGCACCCTGATACACTTGCAACATTGTTGGCTGAAGTGGAGTCTATTATCAACAGCAGACCATTGACTTACGTAAATACAGATGATCCTAGCTGCCCAGAGTCGATTACACCAAACCATTTTTTGATTGGAACCTCTGTCAGTGGACCCACAATTGGAAAATATGATGACACTGATCTTTCTTTACGAAAAAGGTGGCGATCAGCTCAAAGATTAGCTGATATGTTTTGGTCCAGATGGGTCAAAGAGTATTTACCCACATTACTTCCCCGTCAAAAATGGAACAGCGAGGAGAAACCACTTGAGGTAGGTAACCTGGTTTTAGTTGTCGATCCTAATAGTCCCAGGTGCTCTTGGCCCAAGGGGCTCATAGCGCGAGTGTTCCCAGGTAAGGATGGTCGGGTGAGAGTGGTGGAAGTGCGCACAGCGAGTGGTCTCCTGCTGCGCGCCGCGACACGCATCGCACCTATTTCTGTAAGTGATTCGTGCTGATAGCACTGGGGTGGGGAATGTAAGCGATGGCGGCGCGCTTTAGCGTTAGTTTTTAGTTTTAAATTTGAATTTTTATGAATGTATAATGTATCTGTCATTTTTATAAATTTTGTGGGTGTTATGTATTTTTAATGTAAAATGTCAGGTAGTTTTGCTAGGTCAGTCTGCATCTAACGGTTGTACGGCGAAGTCTTTTGTGTGTTTCCAAAATCGAATAAACGTTTTGTGATATATTTTGGACTTTGATTTGGGTGATCCCTAGCTTCAGTAGCTTACAGGGGTAGTGACATTCTAAGCCGGGAATACACGGCAATCTAAGCCGGCACTACACGGCAAAGCGTTTAATAAAAGATATTTCAATGTAATTCAACGGTGAGAGATTTGCCAGAGCCAATTCACTATTGCTGCCTACCACAATTGGAACTTATGAGATGTGTTTATACGAACGGCAGTAAACCAAAGAATTCTAGTTAAAACAGTAATAAACAACATAGAGGTTATCACACCTTCTCGCCTTACAATATCGTATTTAGTTCTAAGAAATTGTCAATAACATATTTTGTTGCAAATAGGTACTTATTTTATATAACTTCATTAAATTGACAATAAAATATTACGTACAAGAATATCTACGATGTGAAGTGCAAGTATCAATACATATATTAGTTTATTCACGATGTTAGTTCCTATTTGAGTAGGCAGAGACTATTGATCGATTTTTTTACTATCCAGGCAAAGCTCTCGAGCTTCATTCACGTCCATTATTTCAGAACACATTTAAGTATAACTTATAATATTTTATAATCAAACGATGTTCCTCATATTTTAGAAAATCCCAACAGACAAATATCCGCTAATTAAATAAAATTTTATATAAAATTTTGCTGTGTAGTGTCGGCTTAGAATAGCACTACCCCATGTCTTCCGTTGGTAGTACGTAAGAGGCGACTAAAGGTATTGGGGCTTTCTATGGATTTTTGGGCGATGCGGTTGGAGACCCATCACCAACAACCTTTATTTTTACTATCTTTTCCCCACTCAAATTTCCAAAAGTGGCTGAGGATTTTCTAATTCCTTAGCTCTGGCTACCCCTACTTGGAATGTATAGCCGCGAGTATATGTATGTGTGTATTTAAATAAAACTAAACTGACCATATCTACAATTTATAAGTACTGGGCTTTACCTGCTCAATAAAAGTTAATATTATTATAATATACCCTGAAGAATAATCTATATCTATACATATAATAAATCTGTAGAAAAGTAATTTTTGTACATTGAAGAAATTGAAAAAAAAAATAGCCAGCGTGTGAACAGATAAGTAACAGAACTAATTTCCATCATTTTTAAATTTTTTGTCTGTTTGTCTGTTTATATGTTTGTTTGTGCGCGCAAAACGTAAAATCTACGAATTTAATGCTGTAAATGTTTATATACAAAAATTAAACGTAACTTGAGGTATAACTTAGTTTTTGTTTCATCGAAATCGGTTCACTCTATCAAAAGATATGATTAATTTTGTGAGTTCAAGAAGAAAAATATTACGTTACGCAATTCAGTATAGTACTTGCAGCGACATCTTAAGTCTAAATATAGAACTAATGTTGATAGTTGGAATCTAAAGTCCGATAGATGGCGTTGTGCAAAAATAAAATAAAGAACCAAAATAAAATAAAGCAAAAATAAAATTTGCATTTTTTTAAACCCTTTAACCCCTTATTTTAAAGTCGGTTAAAGTAATAGAAGCTACAGGAAACAAGCTAGGCGAAATTAATACAAGCTGCCAATATCAAGTGAATTCGCCGACTATGAAAATAACTGAAATGCTTTTAAATATTATCTTTACTTAGTTTCTTAAATTAGGCTTATTAATATTAATATATTATGTAAATAGTCTGCCTATTAATAAATCCAATTTGGTGAGCATAATTTTGAAATTCTTAGCCATTCTTCAAATGCACGTCACTTCACAACCAGTTTTCGTGAACGTTTATAATAAAAAACTGAATTTTGGTCTACATTAAACACCAAACCTCTCTGGCTTCGTTTACATCCATCAATCTTTTCATACATGCTCTTTTATTCTTCATACTGCGGACACCTGCCTTTTTGAGCACGTTTTCTATTTGATCCAAATCTGTCCTCCGAGGTCGTCCTCTACTAACATTACCTTCCACATTGGCGATAAAAAAAGTGTCAAGTACAAAGTGGCGATCGATAGTCTCTGCCTACCCCAATGGAAACTAACGGCGTGAGAATATGTATGTATGTATGTATTAAACACCAGAAACATAAGACATCTTTTAAGTTCTACTTTTTTTAACACTAAAATGATGTAGTGACCTTAGTGACTAACCTTAATTTAGTTATATTTGCATATTATACATACATACATATACTCACGACTATAAATCCCTAGAAGGGGTAGCCTGAGCTAAGGAATTAGAAATTCCTCAGCCACTTTTGGAAAATTGAGTGGGGAAAAGATGGTAAAATAAAGGTTGTTGGTAATGGGTCTCGAACCGCATCGCCCAAAAATCCCTTAAAAACCCCCAATACCGTTAGTCGCCTCTTACGTACAGTCGCCATCAGATATATCGGAGCGGCCGAGGTACTCAAATATATCTGAGCAGCAATAAATTTCAATAAATTCTTTACGGTAAATAAGGTCAATAAGATCTGAACATCCAATTCGCCACAAATATATGAGCAGTGGTTTTTCAATTAAATCTGAACACTCAAAGAGACAATAATATCTGAAAGCACAACTCGTCAAAGTTATCTGCTCAGACAGGGTGATCATAAATATCTGAACATTTAGGGAAAATATACCTTAAAGCACTAGGCATACAGTTTAAATGTAATCGTATCAAAATGAGTAGGTATACAAAATAGAAATCTGCGTAAAGCAACTTTACAGTCTTGTAACAAGAAACACATTTAAAGAAAATATTTGCCAATTTACAAAAACGATAACATAACTGTCATTGCATATAATTCACTGCATGTATTTTATCAAATACTAGTGGTCCGCCCCGGCTTCGCACGGATGGTGTAAAGTTTTTATACTGCTTACTCCCTACCGATATATGATATCTATACTTATAATAAATCTGTAGAGAGGTCAATTCTGTACATTAAATATATTTTCAAAATAACTATCAGGGGGTGATTAGTGATCGATACTGATGCCAAAAATGCAATCAGTAAAATTTTGGTCTGTCTGTCTGTCTGCCCGTCCGTCTGTCTGTCTGTCTGTCGGTTTGTATGTTCCTTATGGAAACAAAAACTACTCGACGGATTTTAACGATACTTGGTAGAATTATTCTTCATACTCCTAGGCAGGTCATAGTGTACTTTTCAGCAGAGTAGTGAAGTGAAATTTTGGGAAAACGGGAGAAGTTACTCCATTTTTTAAGCTTCTGTCGCGTGTGCAGCGTTAATGGATACAGTTACATAGAAATCATGTATCACGGAAATATTTGCCATAAAATTGTCTAAAAAATATCATATGTCTATCTTTTATGGTTGACTCACAATAACACGTGTAACTCCTGATAGCTTAGCAGTTCTGTGCATCCTGATTATATTTATTTACTCTAACATTTATAGTTCTCTCATTCATCTATTATTTAAAAAAGTTTACATTATTACCTATTCAATAAAAAAAGAATCATAGAAATCGGTATAGAAACACCAAACTTATACATGAAATAAGCCATCGCGTCCTGTCGTCGCACGTGAATACTGAATAATGCTGGATTATTTTTGGTAATGGTTGCGCGGGCAAAAAATAGCCGTGAGTATATGAATGATGTATGCAAAGTTTGTAACTCTGATTGTTTGTTTGCATGGTTTTATTTTCGGAGATACTGAACCGTTCATTAAAGCGCTTTCACAATCACAAAGCTAAACTATCCAGGAGTGCTATAAGTGGTGCTAAATTTCACAAAGGTTGAGCAGCGATTGAAGAAACCTCAGATATTTTTAAAACTACGCTACCCGTGTAAAGCTAGGCCAATCCATTAGTATATCCTATGTCCTTTTCCTGGTTCTAAGCTACCTCTCTAACAATTTTTAGCCAAATCGGTTCATCCGTTCTTGAGTTATAAATAGTGTTACTAACACCACTTTCTTTTATATATATATAGATTCGCAGATTTATTATGCTATAATTACGTATATAGACTGGCAATACTAATACGACAGGCGAGACCAAAAAAAAGTACAACGGTGTGCGTAAATGAATGTGTGTGCGTGACATTAGTATGGCGGATCCCATACTAGCCCTATTAAAATTAATAAAAATTCACGTATTTGTTATTTTTGCCCAATTGTAAACTTTACGGTAATTGTAGTACTATGATGACACAAGATATTTTTTATCATATATTTGCATTGAAAACTTTGGTTTAAGATCATATAGACCTATAATTATTTATTACAGTCTTAGTTTGGACATAAATGGCTAATAATTTTGTGTTTGCCAAAGAATATGTATTGATTTAGATTTATTTTTTTTCACTTTGATTAAGTTATTAAATATTAATAACTTAATCAAAAAATCATTAAGGTTAAAATAAGTCCATTATTTTCTTTCATGTTTTATGTCAAAATCGTTGTAGGCCTTTATCGTCTCTGAGAGGTCCTGCCTTTGTTGACGTTTATGCTATGACGTTTGTCACTTACTGCTAATCCATGCGCTTCTATACGAGTATCTATGGTAATATAACAGCTGCCAAATTAAAATAAGTACGAATGCTTTGCAATATTTCATCCACTTTCGTGTCAGTCACCATGGCCAAGCGGTTAAGCGAATAGAAATCATAATTGTAATCCGTTGCGTCAGGGTTCAAATCCTAACTTGTATTTATTTTTATCAAGAATTCATGTTTTTTTTTTTCTATTTTATTTATTAAGCCTTTAGATTTATTGTCCTCATTTAATATAATGCTATATATTACGTTATAATTATATTTATATATGAATACGTATAATACGTTACAGAAAACCGCAGGAAAAAGTACAATTTTGCAAAAACTAGTTTATCCTTTTATTTTATTAAAGCTGCATTTATATTTATACTACCCTGGTACATACAATGTAAAATTGGCATACATGTTTCGAAAATTCTAAGTTATTTTACCTCTTTATTTTTTTTTACCGGTGAAAATTATACAAATACAAACCCATTCCTCTATTAACACCATGTACTTACCTGTTTCTGTCAAAAAATGGAGTTAGTCAGTGGGGAACGATTTAGTATTTTTTTTCTAATAATATACTAACCGTAGAACTAGTTGGGACTTGGGACCTTACAACCAGTGGGGCATACCTCCCAGCAGAAGACTCTTTTTAGTTTTGACATTGATAAAACCAAATGGTGGTTGTGTAGAAAATGTATTCCAGCGTAGCACGATTAAGAATTTTAAACTGTATGCTTAGTGCTTTAAGGTATATTTTCCTTAAATGTTCAGATATTTATGATCACCCTGTCTGAGCAGATAACTTTGACGAGTTGTGCTTTCAGATATTATTGTCTCTTTAGGTGTTCAGATTTAATTGAAAAACCACTGCTCATATATTTGTGGCGAATTGGATGTTCAGAGCTTTTTGACCTTATTTACCGTAAAGAATTTAATGAAATTTATTGCTGCTCAGATATATTTGAGTACCTCGGCCGCTCCGATATATCTGATGGCGACTGTACATCCACCGGAAGAAATGGGGTAGTGCTATTCTAAGCCGACACTACACAGCTACTACAGTGCATATTATGCCACTGATAAATCGATTTAATTCAATGTATTATCATAGTACAACCAACAACCGTAAACCCTAATAATAGTAAAGTACCTTTTTTGAGCGGTTTTATTTAGCTTACCCCGTTTGTTTTATTCTTTCTTGAGTGAAATTTAGTAATTTAGTTTTCACCCCCTTCCTGTCAACCGGTTAATATTTCTTTTCGGAAGGAAAAGACGTGATGAGCTCGAAGCAAAGAGTGATGAGCTCAAGGCCCGACCACCTGCGGCCATCAATAATAACTACCTATATATTGGAGGGGTACTGATTTTTCAACATACGTCATAGAACATTTGTCGGAAAGATTGGCTATGTCAGTCACATGAGAGCACATGAACACACTCTTAATAGCCGGATACCAGAACTTGCTGTGGCCGAAATCGGGCGGGATTGATATATGATCTATGTGCAAAATTCCGAAGTGTTAAAAACAAAAGGGCTTTATAAATATATTGATGCATTATGCAGATCTGCTAGGATCGTACAAGGTAGCGATCCTTAATCTTCGGCTAACCCTGTAACTGTATCTAAATAAACACTAATTCAAATGAGATACACACAGTTACGACCTTTTATTATTTCAACTGGATAATGGCTACTGTAATTAATTAAATATCATTATAAAATACTCAATAGTTCCTACATCACAATAAGTGTGCGCATTAGATTTCATTGGTTCTTTATTTTATTTCAAAAAGGTGATATACTCTTAACTAAACGACGTTTTTTTGTTCTCGACAATCACGCGAACGAAGTCGCGGGCACAGCTAGTGAAGAATAATAGGGCATGTACCATTATATTGATGATTGTAGACGAGGCTGGAGAGGTTTGCCAGGATTGTACAAATTGGCGATCTATAGTCTCTGCCTACCCCGGGAAATAATGGCGTAACTATATGTACATATATTCTTTCACGTCTATGATACAAAAATTCAGGCCCTTATAATTTATATCTAATAATAAATTGAATCAAATTATGTTTTTGCTACTTTATAGAACTCATAAATAAAGTAATGATTAAATTAACTTTGTTGCAGATATGTGGCTCTGTCAGAGTTCACTATCATATCTAATTCCGTGACGAGTTTAATTTACGACTTAGCAGGCCGCTTACTACGCGCAACTATTATGGAACAATATAGTTTTTGTACCAATACTTTCAATTTTGAGAAAGGAGAATCTAATATATACTAAGGATATACAGAGGCTTGCATAGTATATGTATGACGGGATACTGAACAGTTTTACCCACAACAGATACACTTAAAGTAAGCTAATTATTTAGCGCTTGAAAGATGTTGTTTCCATGCTACTTTGTCGTTAGAGATAAGAGATCTTTATTACTAGCATGTGTGACTTATATGTCATTATACAATATATTTAATGTAAGACGCAAATAATTGCATATGAAACAGTAAAAATTACAAAGTAAGAAATAAGCTGAATATCTTCAATTTGAAAAGGAGACATGTATGGAAAATTCCAGAAATATCTATTGAATGACGATCGTAATATCCTGTACAAAATTAACATAAACCAACCCATATGAACATGAATAAATGTATTGTCTGGAGGTTACCCTGAATAATTTTGAATAGGATCATGGTTGTTCTGAACGACCGTGTCTTGAACATTATTGTATATATTGTTAGTTGGTAGTACTGACTCACTGCTAACAGCAAAATGTTTTTCCTAAACTTAAAATATTATGCTCACTTAAATAAATAATATTACAAATTTAAAATCAAGGTGAGTAGTGCCAGCTTGGAATAACATGAACCTGTTTAATTCCAGATGTGGTAGACTTGGGAATTTGGGCTGATAAAAGTTATTGTTGAGCTATAAACCTCTAAATATTATTTCCTTAATAAACATTTACGGAAAAAATAAAATAACTATGGCATCATTGTAACAATTTACATAGATAAATCATATAAAAGTAATAAAGCAATAAAATTATAGTAAAGCCAACACTGTTTGACAGTGGCACCTCATTTCATTCTGCATATTAGTTGGTGACATAGTTCTTGGTTGGCATAAAAAGTGTAATTGTTGATATATTGCAAAATGTTAATTTATTGCATACATACATACAACTCACATTATTTCCCATTTGGGGTAGGCATAGACTGTAGATTGCCACTTGGTACGATCCTGGCAAGCCAACCTAGCTTTGTTTCATACATGTTCTATTATTCTTCATAATTTAGGAAGCCTGGCAATTTATTACCAAGGTATATAGCTGCATTTTATGGATTTTAAATAGCACTAGCCGATTCTTCCTGAGGATGTTCGTAAGAGATCACTTAGGGTATTGGGACATTTTAAGAGACTTTTGATGTTGTGGAGATGTGGTTGGAAACCATCACCAACAACCTATTTTTAAAATAAAAACGTACTATAAATACCAAGAAGGGCTAGCTAGCCAGAGCTAAGGAATTGGAAATTTCTAGGCCACTTTTGGAAAGTTGAGTGAGGAAAAGATGGTGAGATAAAGGTTGTTGGTGATGGGTCTCCAACTGCATTGCCCAAAAATCCCTTAAAAGCCCCGATATATAGCCAGAAGAAAGAAAAGCCCGTTTCTATTTCCAAAAGGTGCTGGGGAATTTCTTATTTTGAAGATCTGGCTACACCTTGTAGGGATGTATAAGTAAAAGAAGATGGACCATTCTGTCTCTGCCACCATTATTAATTTTTTCTAGCTTGATATTGGAGTAATAGATCTAAAAAATCATAAGTTCCTACCTGTATGACGATCAAGCCAGTAGTCCGAGTACCTGGAGCAGCAGCAAATTACATTAAAAGCAATGATAGACCCAAGGATAATGGTGCAAATTGCTATGGTGATATAGAAGGGTGTGAAGTCACCAGCCTTGCTAATCAGGGGGTTCACAGACTTGTAGGTGCCGTTTCCTGTAAAGTAATTGTGGAGCTCAGACGACATTCTATCTGCAGAAGAAGAAAAGCATTATTGTATTTTTATTGCTCTCAAAATCCACAAAGATGGTTTAAGTAGAAATACTTTACTTATGCTTCATCATGAGGTTTAACTACTACCAAAGCAATAAATGGATATTCTAATCACAAGAACTCTTAGAAAAGGCAGGCATCAGTGTGGAGATAAAAGCAAATATGAGATGATTCATGAATATAAAAATATACAAGAGGTTTGCAAGTAGAATAAGTTTGTTACTAATCTCTGCATATCCAATAAAAACTAAAGGCCAGAGTATATTTGTACTAGCAGCACAAGCATTCAAGTTCATGGAGGTTATGAAAATTCTTCAGTTTTTATCAAGTGTTCTCTGATGTTATATTCTGCCAATCAATGTCCCCAAATTGTAAAATTGGGCACATTAGAGCTAATGGTATAAGAATAAAAATAACTAGCCATCATCAATTGTAGCTTAAATAGAGCCCTTAAAGAAATACTTGTTCTCACATGCTCACGTCATTACTTACTTACTTATACTCACGCCCATTGTTCCCATTGGGGTAGGCAGAGACTATCGATCGCCACTTTGTACGATCCTGACAAACCTCTCTAGCTTCGTTTACATCCATCAATCTTTTCATACATGCTCTTTTATTCTTCATACTTCGGACGCCAGCCTTTTTGAGCACACTCTCAATTTGGTCCAAGTGTGTTCTCCGTGGTCGTCCTCTACTCACATTACCTTCCACGTTGGCTCTATAGATCTCTTTCACCAATTTACTGTCATTCATCCTCTCTATGTGCCCAAACCACCTTAACATTCCTTTCTCTATCTTGCACACTACGTCATCTTTCACACCTAAACGTTCACGAATTACACTATTTCTCACTCTGTCGCACAACCTTACATTACATATACTTCTGAGGGATCTCATTTCCACTGCATTCACTCTACTTTCATGCCTCTTTTGCCATGCCCAACATTCACTACCATACATCAGCGTAGGAACCAGTACAGCATTGTGAACTGCCATTCGCGCCTTTTCAGACAGGAACTGGCTCGACATTAGACTGTTTATGGCTCCATTTACCGCATTTCCCTTTTTTACTCTCCTTTCAATATCTTCCTCGAATTTTCCGTCCCTTGTAAACAAACTTCCCAGATATACAAACTCTTTCACTTGTTCCACTTTCTTGCCACCTATTGTAATCTCACATTCTGTCATACTTTCCTCTCTCTGGAAAACCATTGTCTTGGTTTTGTCCACATTCACTCGCATGCCCTTTCTTTCAAAAGACTTACACGCAATATTCACCATCTCTTGCAACTCATTTACCGTTGATGCAAGTAATACTTGATCGTCAGCGTATAAGAGGCATTTAATGATGAATCCTTCCATTCTCAGACCATAATCACTTTCGCGTAGTTCTTTCAAACAGTCATCCATGAACAGATTGAAAAGCCACGGAGAAGCTACACAACCCTGACGTACACCCCTAGAGATTTCAAACCAGTCCGTGTTTTCTCCGTTTATTCTTACACATGCACTGGAACCCTCATAGAGTGACTCCAATGCACGTATAAGTTGGCTCCCCAAACCGAACTTAGACAACACCTCCCACAAATTCTTTCTTACTACCCTATCATACGCCTTCTCCAGATCAATGAAGGTGCAATACACTTTTTGGTTCTTTGCTAAGAATTTTTCTGTGATGCACCTTAAGGAGAAGATTTGATCCATGCATCCCATTCCCTTTCTAAACCCTGCTTGCACATCCCAGATTTTCTCATCAGTTTCTTTCATCACTCTTTCAATCAATACCTTAGCATACAATTTACCGACAACACTAAGTAGGCTAATACCACGGTAGTTTTTTGCTACCTGGCGTGACCCTTTCCCTTTATATAGGGGCACTATCACCGCTCTGCACCAATCATTTGGTACTTTGCCAAGTGCCCAACACTTTCGAAAAAGGAAGAACAGCCAAGAAGCCACTAACCCTTTACCAGCCCTTAGCATTTCGATATTAACTCTATCATACCCTGCCGCTTTCCCTAATTTCATACATTTCATCGCTTTTACAATTTCTTCCATACTTATCACACTTTCACACATATCACCCAACACTTCGTTACAATTAATATTAATATCAATTGCTGAAGTAGTGGGGTCATCCTCTTTTTCAAAGAGACCCTCGAAATAATCCTTCCATACCCTTTTTATTCTAATTCCATCAGTCATTAATTCACCTTTTTCATCCTTCATAACATTTGTACTGGTGTTTTGTGAAACTCCCCTTTCACGTCTGATATATTTCCAAAACAATTTTTGATTGTTTTGGAAATTATTGGAGAGTTTCTTTTCACTCCATTCTTTCAGATCTCGCTTTTTCTGCTCTATTTTATTCTTAACCATTCTCTTTATACTCTTATATTCATCTTCAAATCTCTCAACTTCATCATCATTTATACACACATTCATCCGTTTACTAGCTTTGATTGCTAGTAAATCGAGCCAAGCTTTCTTCTTTTCATTCACTGCATCTTTCACATTTTTATCCCACCAACTAGCTGATGGTCTAATTTTCCTTTTGCTCACTCCACAAACTTCCGTCGCACATTCAACTAACGTAGATTTGAGCACACTCCATACATCTTCAATTTCCATTTCATCCGTCATTTCTACGCAACTCAGTCTTTCATCCAATTTCTTAACATATTCATCTCCTATTTTTTCATCTTCTACTAAATTTCACGTCATTAGTTCCTCTTAAAAGAAGAAACAAGAACAAAATACAATTTACAGTATGAATGCAAAGTATTAGGTATATAACAAAAATATGTACTAAAATAAGGTAATTTTAGAACGTAGTAACCTGTTTCAAAACTTAAAGGTTATATTCTCACTTACATTTTTGTGGACTTCGTCAAACTCGAGAACAAAAACTAACGAATTGGCTAATTTGACGAGCACTTATACAGAGTGTCCTCTTACATGTACTCAGTGAATACCGGCACTGTATTGTCAATGATGTTACTATTTATAATTATAAATGAAGTCAGTCAGCAATACGTCCCTTTCGGATCTCAAGCGTTGAAATAATAAAAACAATTTATACTATCATCCAACAAAGAAATAAATACGGCGACTGAAAATTTATTCCACTTAGATTTCAGACAAGATCTTTTGTCATGAAACAAAATATATGGAAATTGTATTCGAAACCAAACAATTATGTATATATGGTAAATAAGCTCAGCCAGACAGGTCGACACACCCAAAATAAAATATACAATCGTTACAGGGCGTGGTTCGTCCTGGCTTGTAGTGGGCCCCCAATATAAAATATAGAAAAAATCATATAACTTACAACTTATGTCCACTTGTTTTAATTAGTCACTGTAGAGACATAAATATAAATAAAAATCGGATCAGCACTTTAACTTATTCGGAACTTAGAAATAGAAAGAAAAGCAAAGCAGTGCAATGGAAGGAAGGAAAGGGACTTTAACTTAACTTGTTTTTTTGTTTGAGTCGGCCGGAATTCACAGCAGTGTGACCATCTCAAAAATAGCGAATCTGCCACACATGGACCCAAAAATCTGCCAGAATCTGCCACCCTCGAAGTTATAAAATGCCAAAAATATGCCAACATGAAAATAAAAAAGAAGAACAACGTAAAATAAGGATAAATAAAGGAATGAAAAATTTCGACACAGGCGGGGATCGAACCCGCGACCTTGACGCGTGGTCTTTCCTTTATTTATTAGTAATAATCCCCACATGAGGTTTTCATGAACAAAAACGTTCGAATTATAAATAATCACGTATTTTCATATTTTTTTAATTAACTACTTTGACATACATACATATACTCACGGGTATAAATCCCTAGAAGGGGTAGTCAGAGCTAAGGAATTACAAATTCCTCAGCCACTTTTGGAAGTTGAGTGGGGAAAAGATGGTAGAATAAAGGTTGTTGGTGATGTGATGAGTCTCCAACCGCATCGCCCAAAAATCCCTTAAAAGCCCCAATACCGTTAGTCGCCTCTAACGTACACCCACCGGAAGAAATGGGGTAGTGCTATTCTATGCCGACACTACACAGCCATAACTTTAACTTTAGCCTTACACTTTAACCTTACAAAAAAATACACCTAATCAACATTGGCTTCAAAATTATCGTCTTCATTTTCTTTGTACATGGATTTTACCGACATACTTTTTAGGATTTCCTTGCGTGGTTTAAAGGAGGTGCAGTCTACTTGTTCCTATATTCCAGAACTGCACTTCACAAACGCGCTAAGCTCCGTAAGAGAATTAAATAAAGTAAAAACAATACAAAGATAATTGAGAACCCAATCAAGAAAGGATATAACCATTTGAACCCTATGAGTTATCATATCACTTAAAGCCCACAATAAAATGTAAATATCTATGTATCAACAGATCAAGCGGGAAATCCCCGTGTTTTCTGGGCTGGGTATTAACAAAGGCGTAGGAACAGAAACAAAGTTTGCCAGATTCGGAATTAATTTTCTAGTAAATATTTTCTAATTACCTTACTTAAAATATTTATTGTTCATTTTCATACAATTTTATTTAAAATTAGCATGATTTTCTTAAAACCTTTGCTATCTGCCAAAATCTGCCACATTTTGAAATCGTCAGCATAATATGCCACAGCTTAAATTTTGGGTCCAAATCTGCCAAAATGGCAGAAATCTGCCACAAATGGTCACACTGATTCACAGATAAAAAATATGTACGTGTGACTTTTGATTCTGAGTCGGTAACGTGAATGTGGGAAACCGAAGTTTAGTATAAAATGTTACCAACTAGCAAAGTAGATAACATTTCGGAGCGATATTTTCATTAAGATATCTTGGTAATTGGTTAATGAAAAAACCATCTCTAGACATTAAATAAATTAAATATAAACGCTAGCTCAAAAGGTCTGGAAACAAGATTCGAAAAACAATTATTAAAAAATATGAAAAAGAAGAAAAGCACCCAAAGACGTAAAAAAATATTTATAAATAAAAAAACATAGAAAAACAAACCTTGTTTTGAAACGAAATTGTAATAAAGTGAATCGACTGTAATTTTGTAAGAACCTCACCGATCGTTATAATATAATATAATTTGTTTCAGTTTCAGTATAGTGTTTAAATAATCATCCAATCAAACAACGATAATGTTGAACAAAAAAGTTTTAGTAAATATAAGTGTTTACTTCTTGTTTATATATAATAGCAGAGTGAGTTGTGAAACAAACAACAATACATTTTCACTAGGCAAGAAATATATATTTAATAATATGTTGAGCTATAATTTTTAACTATATGAAACATATATTGAAACTATGTTTTTTTCAGAAGAATTCAAATGTTCACTACCCGATGTGACGAGCTTAGACAAAGAATTGGATCTTACACGCTTCAGAGCCGACTTCTCTAAGATATCTGAGGTTAGTTGTGTTGAATTTTTTTAGTTTAATGTTCATATTTTTTTTGTAGTCACATTTCAACTCCTGCTTCCAGGGTAAGAGGTTTATGTAGATTCGATTCTTTTTTCCTCTCTGAGATGTTAATTTCAGTAGTTTAGGACTGGACTTTGTTGTAACTTACCTATATATGTTAACAGGTGTAATATTGATATTTCATCTGGGATGAATTTGCTCCAAGAAAAAATATAGCAGAGAATATATTATGCATACTGTCAAGACATAGTTTTACCTGGATTCCAATCAGTGCTTTGAATAAATATATTCAACATACATATAATCTAGACCATAAATCCCAAAAAGGGGTAGCAAGAGCTTCAGAGCTAGAAACTTCTCAGCCACATATGGAAGTTGATAAGGGACAAGATGGTAGAAATAGAGCATCGTTGGTGATGGGTCTCCAACCACATCGTCCAAAAACCACTTAAAAAGCCCCATACACTTAGACACCTTTTATGACACCCTCAGGTAGAAAGGGGTAGTGACATTCTAAGCCAGCACTGCATGTCAAATGTGATGTGAAAACTCAAAGACTATTAGACACAATTATCATCAAAATACATTTTAAATTCAAATAAATAGATTTGGTTTACATGTTCAACACCTCTTGGTATACCTAATTAACAAATTTATGTTTATAAATAAGGTTTGAAGTTAATTCAATACTTGTGAATGAAATTTATTGAGCCAGTGTGGATGGCATTGTTAGATGAAGATTTACATAGAGGACACACTTGGATCAAATAGAGAATGTGCTAAAAAGGCATGCACCTGAAGTGCAATGAATTAAAGGGTTTGTATGAAAAGATTGATGAATACAAAAAGCTTGAGAGATTTACTGTGATTGTAAAAAATGGCAAATGATAGAATCATTCCCAGTTTATTATCACTTTCACACAGTTCTTGTAAACAGCTACATCAGGGCTGTCCAAACCATGGCCCGCAAGCCGCACGCGGTGGGTGGGTTGGGATTATTGTGGCCAGTAGAATCTTTTTTATTATCTTTGTTTATATACATTAATGAGCAAATTATTTTTGTCGCGACGAAATTCAAACATTTCTCCAATGTTGCATTGTATCATACATTAAAAAGCCTTGTGTGGAAATCTTTGCGTCAAATGAATGCTACAAAAGTTGAAGGGTATTGACACATAGAAAATTAAGGGATTTGCTGTGTAGTGCCGGCTTAGAATAGCACTACCCCATTTCTTCCGGTGGGTGTACGTAAGAGGTGACTAACAGTATTGGGGATTTTTGGGCGGTGCAGTTGGAGACCCATCACCAACCACCTTTATTTTAACATCTTCTCCCCACTCAACTTTCCAAAAGTGGCTGAGGAATTTCTAATTTCTTAGCTCTGGTTACCCCTTCTAGGGATTTATAGCCGTGAGTATATGTATGTATATAAAATTAAGGCACTTTTTAAGTGAATTCGATGCAACCTATGGAGATTTACTATTGCATTCAGAAATCAGATGACTAAGTGCTGGACAGTGCTTGCAACACTTTTTCGCCAACGAAAAGAAATACCTTTATTTCTAAAAAACACAATATCATCTGACACTTCCGAACTACAAGATAAAAAGCAATATCCTCAGTTTCTGGTTGATCTTGCGTTTTTAACTGAATGAAACTAACACTTGAATAAATAAAATTTAAAATTGCTAGGCAAAAATCACAATATATAGCCAACATGTACGGAAATAAAATGAAAGCGACATAATAGTCCAGTGGGTAGAACACCCGCCCCAAAAACAGAAGGGCGTGAGTTCCAATCCTGGGACGGGCCTACACCAATTTGTCTTTTCTAAAGTCATATGTGTGGTTAATTTATCATGGTTGCTAACGGTGAGGGAAAACATCGTGAGGAAACCCACATGGCTGAGTTGTTCTTAGTCATGTGACAGTGTATTCGTTCAAAACGGCGATAGGCCTGCCCCCTATCACGTGAGCACACTGTCTAAGCAAAACGTGGGTACCTTCTCTGGTAACTAGATGGCGCTTGCCATGTGAGTTCAGGAGTATTGGTACCTCTGCCAACCCCTTCGGGGATAAACGGCGTGAACGTTTATGTTATGTTATGTACGGAAATATGAATGGATTCAGAAGTAAACTGAAATTGTTCAAAATGTCTCTACTGCATAATAATTTATCTTTTTTTCAAGTTATAAAGAACATTATTTAGAGATAAAAAAATTGAAGAATGTAATTGTCGAACGTGAACGGCGTTTTGCAGATAAAAAAAACATTGTTACACTCTTCACTAATCCATTAACGATCGCAGTTGAGAGTGTGAAGATTCATTATCAACTGGAATTGTATGATCTGCAATCAGACCTCTTTTACAAGGGCAAAACTGAAATAGGACCTTAATCACGCACTGCGTCTAGCTACTACTAATATTGAGGTTGATGTTGACATAATTGTAAAAGACAAATTCTTGAAAAAGTATATAATAAAATAAAGATTTTATTATTACCACTATTTTATTTTATAAATATTTTGCGGCCCACCAATGTATTTAGTCATTTTTATTGGCCCTGTGTCCCATCTAGTTTGGACACCCCTGCCCGGCTAGCACGAGCCGTGTTTAAACTAGTTATCGCGTGGGATAAAGCAGCCATCTCTTACGCACTTACTTAGTATCGTATACTGCCATCTCATTCTAACCGTTATCGTGTCGATAAAATAGCGCTCGTGCTTGCCTTTCTGAGCTACATAACCGTGTTGAAAACCTTGAAAAATCTTGTACACTACAATTTTTGGTTCTTTGCTAAGAACTTCTCTGTGATGCACCTCAATCGAACACTTGATACATACATCCCATTCCCTTTCTTAATTCTGCTTGCAAATCCCATATTTTCTCACCAGTTTCTTTCAGTACTCTTCCAATCTATACCTTTTCATACAATTTACCGACAACACTGAGTAGGCTAATACTACGGTAGTTCTTGCTTCCTGGCTTTTACCTTTGTATAGGGACACTATCACCGCTCTGCACCAATCATTTGGTACTATGCCAAGTGCTAAACGCTTTTGGAAAAAAAAGAACAGTCAAGAAGCCACTAACCCTTTACCAGCCCTTAGCATTTCGATATTTAACCTATCATACCAGGTCGCTTTCTAAAATTTCATACTTTTCATCGCTTTTTTACTTATAAGATAATTTATTTCTAAACCTTTATGAATGTCATAACTCATAACGTATTTGTTAGTGATATTTTATTTATTTTATCCTTACTTACATTCTTCATTCCTAAAAAAATATAATTATATCCAAGTTTGTTAAATAAACCAGCAAAAACCCCTTAAAGTAATACTTGAAGTCGATAATTAAAATTCTCTTTTCAGGTGAAATTTCCGAGCTTGATTGGACCATTGAGTGAAAAACTTATATGTAAAATAAAATGTATAGATGGAAACTGGGTTGGCCCACTATGCTCAGAAACAGAAGGTAATAGCTGAGTATAGTTACATATATAATATATTTATTATGAGTATAACCAGCTCTTAACATATTATATCCTGTATTTAATATGCTTTCGCTTTATTAACAGATGGGCGCTTTCAACCAATACTACGTAAATGTGCTTATAAAAAAGATCATCCATTACTCTCTATCACATTCAAAAACTCCTCTATTATTGTAAGTATATAAATAGTATATTTGGCCAAGTTATGTTTTGATTCACAATTCACTTCTATGTAGACTTTTTGTTATCATAACCATATAATTATAATCTATTTTGTTGTATATTATTAAGCCACAGTGATGCTAATATGTAACGGATTTCTCCAAAATATGGTGACATAGCATTTCCAAAGCTTCCATGTTTATTTCCACCGAAAAACTGTTACTAATTTTATCAAGCTATAGAATGTTAACTAATGTTTTATTAATGACGACGTCCGTGGTCCAGTGGATAGGTGACTAGCTTCTCGTTTCGGAGGTTGCGGGTTCGATCCCCGCTGAGGGCAACATGTATGTGCTGAGCATAAATTATTCTTCTTAGTCTTGGATGTTATTTATAAGTGTATCATATAATATTAAATATATCGTTAAGTTAGTATCCCATAATACAAGTTATACTTAGTTCGGGGCTAACTTGATCTGTGTATAATATGTCCGTGTATATTATTATTATTATTTTGGCTTTTAATAATATGAGGTGTATCTACAGGAGCCGACGTGGTTCCCCCACGGGTCCTTAATTGTGGCACGGTGCAAAGTGTTTGGGCTGTACAAGTTGCGCGGAGAAAGTACCCTGCGCTGCGAGAACGGGGTGTGGACTCCAAAGTTTCCTGATTGTGTACCCACTACCCTCATCACTAACTTCACTGGTAATACATAATGTGTTTCTTCACTGCTAAATTGACAATTTATCATATTGTGCTTATTATCTTCTTTTTACTTATCATTTCAAAAAAGGTTTAACTGTTTCATCATATAAGTAATTTGTGTAATTCTTCTAAGTAAATAATTTAGACATTTTATCTGTTCTTGAGAAGAACTTGACACTTCATTCCCTGAATAAATAAATCATGAGTGACACACAATGGGTATGGGGATGAGAATGGGTAGCTCGAAGCCACTTTTGGAAGTGGAGTGTAGGTAAAAGAAAATATGGTTCGGAATATCTGACCTCATAGCCAAAAATCATTGAAATCCCAAGGCCCATTTTTTATCCCTATCGATATATAGATAAAACATTTCTTTAACTAGCTATTAAATTTCATTGTGAAGCATTTGTTTAGCAATTAAATGTTTTCTGTTTAAGACGACGCTCCCCCGACAATCCTGTACACGCTGACATCTGGCTCTGCTGGCGTGGAGCCGTCCGGAGAGCTGTACGTGTTCCCGGACAGCTCGCTGAGACTCGACTGCGTGACCCCCCGGACGCGGGGGCAGCCCGAGTGGACCTGGACGCAGGCGCTGGGGCACTATTCTGCTGGTAAGATTATTAGAGAAAAATGTCTTGCCTGTTATGAAATGGATGTTTACTATGGCTAGGCTTAAATTTGTAAGTGTAGAGGGGTTTGTTATCAGATCATATTTAGTAATCGAATTTGTGGTAAGAAGATGCATATAAGAACCAGGGTAACAGTATTGCGCAACTTGGGTGGCAATAGGCAGATCATGTAGGGGCGCCACGTGTGGATAACATGCCACAAAGTAGGCTTATGAGAAAAGATAACATTTTAAAAAGAGGTCTACGTCAAATAGTAGACGTCAGCTGGCACGAACATTATATGTCTTAGCATTGAAAATTTCTTGTTCATTGTTGTATTTTATCAAGCAATGCGCGTCAAGTAATACGACATAAAAATTTTTTGCTTATGTTTATAAAATAATTAATAACTATAAGTGTCTTGCTGAATAGCAAGAAATGAAATGAACAAGCTTATTTTTCACAGTTAGCATAGTTTCTGTTATAAAACATACTACAAATGCTCCTTTTGTGAGGTTGGCATAGGTATTGAATAAAAAATATTTAGTTGCTAAATATAAAAGTTGTATCCATATAAAAGTTACACCTTTACACTTCGAGACGTATATTATTATATTAGTAGTAGACGTACGTAGTAGTATAAAGTATGTGTGATCAATTAAGGAAAGATTATTTTTCGACAGCAGCAGGACTCGAACCCGTGACCTCTCTCTCTCCGACGCTCTGCTAATTGAGCTATGACGTCCAGTGACTAGTGATGCGAAATTATTCTTTCCTTTGTTTCTTAACACCTTAGTGATTTCGGCGCTCCCTACCTCCTGTCTGTGGTTCGAGTCATGCTGGTGTCGAAAAAAAAATCTTTCCTTAATTGATTAGGAATAACCTCCCCACATGAGGTTTTCATTCTAGTTGTATGTGTGATTGTTCCCAGACTGGTCAACGGACGAGGCGGAGTCGGGAACCCACTACCGGCTGGCGCTGAGCAAGGCGTCGGCGCGGCACAGCGACCACTACACCTGCACGTCCCCCACGGGACACACCAACACCGTCACCATTCGCGTTGTTAGTGAGTTTGCACACCTACTATCACATACTTAATAATAATAAAAGATTTTATTTCTCTTTAACACATACAAAAAATGGTGACATGACAAAAAACAATAATTAAGAAGTATTAACAAAGCAAACAATAGCATATATAAAAGACAGCAAAATAAAAGACAAAATGGTACAGAGCTCGGTACACTACAAGCAGATAGCTCCGATTTTCAGCTCTGACCGAACCTTAAGACTACTTACACTTAAAACTAACTTAGAACTAATTTCAATACATACTTCGTGTAGTATTGTAACATGTGCTTTGAGTGACACAAACATGGGGAGTAAATAAACTATAGTTTATAACCAACCATTCATGTCAAGTTTGACAGAACTGAAAGATTTATTAGATAATGTTCAAAAGCAATTCAAATATAAAAAAAATACTTAAATATTCTTTTACAATTCAATCTTTCGCCAATCGTTGTAATAGAGATTTTTAAACCAAAGTTATATTTTAATTATGGCCGATAATTTTATTTCGTCAAATGAGAATTGATTTTAAAATCATCTATCATGTTCTTAAACAGAATAGTGGGTATTTTATTGAAAACAATTGATATGATATGTATTACAGTTTTTTGTCGCAAAAACCTAGCAGAGAAAGATTGATTTTTATAGATGAAAAATAAATTTATAATTTGTAATTGAGTAATATTTAAAATATCTGTATTAACTGCCATAAATCCTAAAGGGGGTGGCTAAATTTTAAACAGACCTTTCTTCCGTTCAATGAACGGTATTCCCGGTGATACGGGGGGGGGTAGTGATTCGTAATTCTAATAATTGTTTCTCAGTTCTTTCTATACTCAGAGTAAACTTTTCCCCCAGACGTAGTGTGTCCACCAATGAATGGCAGCGGCGCGCACCTGATCGTGTTTTCAGAAGGAAGTCGTCTCGGCCATTCGGTGCACTTCAGCTGCCAGCCTGGGTACCATCTGGAGGGAGACGCTGTCATCACGTGCATGGGGAACAGTATGTTTGCGATTTTATTTTTGAGATAAGGTTTCTTTGCCCCTTTTGGTTTAAGGTGACCTTAAATACCTTAGAGAGCCGGTCGTGGGCTTGTTCAACTCACGCTGAATGCTCCTATTTAAAGATGAATAATAGTATAAGTAATAATAATAATAGGCTATGAAATAACTAATGTAAAAACGCACGTCTATGCTCAATCAACTTACACCGGTCCATTTAACTACCAATCTGACAGTGTACGCTGAACTGATCCTCGGCTTAAATATAGTTCAATAAAGCGTTTCCCAATTGATAATAATTTAAAATTAATCTTAAACTAAAAAAACATGACAAAACTTTATTAACAGTTTACAAATATCCTTTAGAAGAATTAGCAGCTGTTATCTGTATAGCGAGTATGAGTTCTTGTTCGTTGTGTTCAATCTGTGAAAGATATTCCGAAAAAGGAATCACTTTTACTCTTAATTAAAACACTAATCTTACATCACCAGGCCAGTGGTCAAACCACCTCCCGCGCTGCGTCCAAACGTACTGCCCGCTCCTCCACGTGGGCCTCCACGTGACCATCGAAGAGTACGACCGGTCGGCGGGCGGGCGAGCTCTGTTCGCGTGCGCGGCCGGACACCGACTGGCGGGCGCGCGCCATCTCGACTGCGACAAGCACGGCAACTGGAGTGGGGGGACGCCCGACTGCATACGTTAGTAGCGCTGTACTCTTCAAACGCTTATACATATTCATTATTTCTAGTAGCGCTATACTCTTCTAACGCTTATACATATTAATTATTTCTAGTAGCGCTATACTCTTCTAACGCTTATACATATTCATTAGTTCTAGTAGCGCTGTACTCTTCTAACCCATTAGTTCCGATTACGGTAGGGAGATATTATTAATCGCAACTTTAACGATCCTGGCAAACCTCTCTAGCTTCGTTTACATGCATAAATATTTTCATACCTGCTCTTTTATTCTTCAAATGCCTACATTTTTGAGCATAATCTTTATTTGGTTGAGATTTGTAATCCGAGGTCGTCCTCTACGAACATTGCCTTCCATATTGGCTGTATAAATCTCTTTTACTAACTTACTATCATCTATCGTCTCTACATGCCCAACTCTCTAACGCTTACCAATATGTATTTGTGTCTCACTCGACCGAAGACACGCCCTCGGCAAGAACCTCTTCTGTCTCGCTCACACAGCGAAGATTCGCATCTTGAAAAGTTGGATTCATCAAAATATCACCATATATACACGTATATGCCATACATTGTGTATACATCTTGATATTCGATTAATCCAAGTATACTTCCACCGCTGTCGTTGGTTTCATCAACTAGTAAGTACTATATACTAAACATTATTAATAAACTTCGTTTGATGTTAGATAAGGTACGGACGAAATTATTGTTGTTGGTTCAAAGAGTAGAACTCCTGGTAGTTTTGTATGCATGTGTGTGTATCACTCACTTGTAATACATTTTTGTTAGTTCGTTCATGTATTGATACTTATTTGATGTCGTTGTTTTTAGTCGAGATTGGTTGGCCGTGTAGTGCCGGCTTAGTATGTCGCTACCCTTTTCTACCCACGGGTGTCGTAAGAGGCGACTAAGGTTATTGGGGCTTTTTATTGGATTTTTGGGCGATGCGGTTGGAGACCCATCACCAAAAACCTTTATTTTTACCATCTTTTCCCCACTCAACTTCCAAAAGTGGCTGAGGAATTTATAATTCCTTAGCTCTGGTTACCCCTTCTAGGGAAATATAGTATAGTTATATATATGTATGGTTGAACACTCACGAGTTATATTATCATGTTTTCTGGGTATCCCCAAAGAGGTGGCATAGATTTTTATTCAATATACCTGATTATTTTATTTTGATTTTGTACCAACTTGTGGACACAATGGACCCAGGTGATATAAAGTTTAACGATCACCGCTCCTTACCGATGTTAAACCACGCCTTTAAAAACACTGATTAATTAGCACTCTTGTTCTAACACATGATGTAGAAAAACACCTCTATATGTCACTTTGTTGTAGCAATTTTGTTTTTATGTGTATTAAATTATATTCAATGTTTATACTTCTAAGTAGGTACATAATTTCAGTGTTCTTAAACATACAAGATGTTCTACTTAGATCAGAGGAGGAGTCTAAAACTAAAAAACGTAACCTTAAGAAACATGTCATCGATTATACTAACAAGAAAAACTGCATTCAAACTACTTCTAAATAGACCATCCTGTATAGATAGTTACAATAAACAAGCATTAATATTGCACATGTAAAAAAGTTTATTATTTTTGTAGTACATACATACATACATATACTCACGGCTCCCTTGAAGGGGTAGCCAGAGCTAGGGAATTAGAAATTTTTCAGCTATTTTTGTAGGCCAATAAAAATTATATAATTTCAGCAATCTACTGTCCAAAGCCCATGGTACCAGCCCACGGGCGGTTGCTCACTTTCATCAGCTCGCAGGACAATAAGTATCCTGTGGGAGACCTGGCTTCCTACTCCTGTGATGATGGATTTCAGGTAAACGGGTCTCGTGATAATATACAGCGGTATGAAAAGATTGACGGATGTAAACGAAGGTTATATGGTTTGCTCGGATCGTACATAGTGGCTATCAATAGTCTCTGCCTACCCCAATGGGAAATAATAGCGTGAGTATATGTTTGTATAGAGCTGTATATGGAACATACAAAATCACACACATCATGCTACAGACTATGGTCGTAGTATATCCGTTTTCAGAGGGCTGGGTCGTTTTGAATGATTTCTGGTTAATGTGATGTCTCCTTGATTTGCTCATATTTTTCCTATGAACTTCTGGAATTGCTGAACAGTTTTTATTCAACAGATCAGGCTTTATTTTCTAAGAATAACATAACATAAACGTTCACGCCGAATATCCCCGAAGGGACAAGGTTTGTTTCTAAGAATCAGTTATGAAAAGTTAAAATGATACTCTCTTACAAAAATTTGAAATTCTTACTCTCCGTCCGTCTGTCATATAGCTCTATCTCATGAACCGTAATAGTAAGACAGATTACATTTTAAAGATTTATGTTACCCCTCTACGAAAAATACTAAAAACAACCAAACCTTATATTTTTGCTCCTTTTCTTTTTATATTTATATCGGCAACAGGGAGAGACTTTTAACAATTTTAAATATCAACAAAATATTGAATTATTATTTCTATTAGAAACGTCTTTCATATATACATACATAAGTTCGCTCGAGTCTATCGATTGCCACGTTGTACGTTCCTGGAAACCTCTGAAGCATCATTTACAAACTTATTAATTACATTAGAATGTAAAGGGGCTCCATTATCTAATAGTGCAGAACTTCTTGGCGCTAACCGACTGTCATTTGTTTGCAATTATACCCATGAATAAGGATGGGAAATAAAAACTGCAGTTGTTTTTTTTACATTATTATAATAATCATAAACGATTCTTTCATAAGAGTATAGTCCAGTAAAGGTCGTTTTCAAATTAACTATTCGCCAGCTACTAATGGAAGCACAATGGACAAATATTGTCACATTTAGATTTAGATGCAGTGTTACGTCTCGTACCAAATTCATAAGAATGAAAATTTAAATTATATACGGTCATATTTTGTATTTATTATGTAACTGAATTAAGGCACGTTCTTCTCAAATACTTACTATTAACAATGATTGATATTTTTTTCAGATTGTGGGCGAATCGTCAATTCTATGCACAGAGACCGGATTCTGGTCTCATCCGCCACCGTTCTGCCTACCCCCTTCCGAAGTACGAAAGGCTGATATCATATACATGGAGAATACAACTCTGATACATGTCGAAGAGTGAAGAAATCTCCGTAACTGTTTGAGGCATAAGTTATTTTTTTCGTTGGTTGAACTAGGACAAAGTTGTGGTTTTGGACCATTTAATTGTCAGAAATAATGAAAACCAATTTTTCGTTAACAAATTCTATACATATTATCAGAGATACAGCACACCAGAAGTATTTCTTTGGTGACACAGCGCATTAAACTGTATTGTGCCGTGCCGTAAATTTGCTTGATTTTTAAATTTTATTAATTCAGAGGAAAAGAAAAATATGTTTTTAGTATTTTTACTTAATTTTACTTACAGACTTATGGAGGTTTTTGAATCTGTATCTCTTTATATTACTTTATCTGTACTGTTTCAATAGTTGAAATATAGCTGGTAACAGACTAGAGGTTCCATGTATGGTAAATCTTTCCCTTTCTGCATTTTTCATGCCGTATGATGCTATGAAGGCAGAGAGGCTATCATCTGTGATGGTTGAGAGAACAGGAAAAGATAGAGCGAGAACAAAGCATAAAGAGCTGTGAAGTGTCGACTTAAGGGCGTCCCCGGAAAAATAGGTTGATATTGATTGTTTGGAAATTCTATAAAGTCTGATTTGATGATATTGATATGACATGAATAAAATATATGTTGGTGATTAGTTCATGGTGTTAACATTTGATGTTTAACATTTTAATAATTTGTTGAAAAATATTATGAAAAAAATTGGACTGTTTTCATAAAAACCGTATAGGCTCCACTGGCATAACATACATGTGCACTCATTATGTGTCTATATACGCGTAGCTTTAAGATCTGTAACTTTGATGTTTAACTTTTCATTTAAACATTATAGTTATTCAATAAAACTAAATAAACTACATTTATCCTGCGCGCGCGTTTTTTCCGTCCCTGTCACTCTCAGTAAATTTGACGTAAGAGTGAGTGCAATAGCTGCAAAATGCGGGGAGGCCCTTAAAATAGCACTAAGTTGAAGTTTTTATAGTGATAAAATGGCAATGTTGCTGGAAACCTATCACCAACCATCCTTTATTATACAATCTTCTCCCCACTGAACTACCAAAACTGGCTGAAAATTTCTTATTGGTATGAACTAGCCATGGCTAACCCGTTTTTGGATTTGAGATTTTGAGATTACCTCTCAAAAACACAAATGGAATGAAAACAAATTCAAACTAACATCACCCTACTATATCTCTTTGTTGTTCATTATATTATTAGAAGTAATGTATCAAATAATGATAATTTTGCTGTCGTTGTAACCGCATATCATAAAATTCCAAGTGTATCCGACCCGTGGTACAATAGTATACTAAGCCTAGTGTTATGAAATACGATAGTGGCGGAAATGATACTTCCTTACATCACTACTTACAGTTCCCTAGCTTATAATCGCTACTAATTTATAGTTATTACTTCTTAAATAGTCAGTAATGCGTTAAACAGTTTTAATAAGGTTATATCGCATGCCTCCGGGCCGCCGACATTGCCGACCGGCGACACTACCCGGCGGCCTGTGTTGAAATAATTATGCCTAACCTCTGTATGAAAACTAGACATATGTCGGCGGCCCGGCGGGCTCAATGTGAATTGCGCTTAAGAATTACAAAGATTCTGGGGGCGTAAGCAAGTCTCATTTCCAAAAAACTAAAAAGGTTGATTTGTTTGACTATGATATGACTATATGATCTGACTATTAGAACGGAATCATCTTATTACTAGTTATTGTGAATTTGAAGTTACTGAAGAGTTATTAAGAATAAGTACCTAGCCTCTATGATGATCTCAATTTAGCAATAAGTATAAATGAAAATATATTGATTTACTGTTAAGTCATTTTGTTAATAAATACTGTTACTTTATGATTCTGTTTTCTATTCTCATTTACCCAGTATAATACATATAAGTAAATTCTGTTTTATATTGTCTACCATAGATCTTCGGCTAGCACTGCCCTGTACTAGCTGCAGATGAGGAGAAAGATACTTGTTTATACTTAAGCCCATTATTCCCATTAGGGTAGGCAAAGACTTCGATCGCCAGTGCTACCTCTTGTGCAAATGTAATAATCCGAATTTTGTTTTAAGCAAGCCGTGTAGTGTCGGCTTAGAATAACACCTCCCATTTCTACCCTGGGTGATCGTAAGAGGCGACTAAGGGTATAGGGGCTTATTAAGTGATTTTTGGGCGATGTGGTTGGAGACCCGTCACCAAAAACATTTATTATTACCATCTTTTCCCCAATCAACTTACAAAAGTGGCTGAGGATTTTTTCATTCCAAAGCTCTGGCTACCCTGTTAAGGGATTTATAGCCGTGAGTATATGTATGTATGTTTCAAGCAAGCGTCAAGCAACAGTCAGGAATACATTTAAATGGGGATAAGAAGAGATAAGTATGCCTATTATTGTTCTACATACACACATACATATTGCTGTGTAGTGTCGGCTTAGAATAGCACTACCCGGTGGTCTTCCGGTGGGTGTACGTAAGAGGCGACTAACGGTATTGGGGCTTTTAAGGGATTTTTGGGCGATGCGGTTGGAGACCCATCACCACTATTCTAAGCCGACACTACACAGCACTATTATTGTTCTCTATGCGGAATATATCTAATGTGGATTTTTGATAAAGCATGTCCAATTATTCACCCTGAACTGGATAGATATGTGAAATACACATTTTGTTCCTTTTCACATCTCCACTGCCTATGGTACAGTCGATTATAGAAAAACATATCATGGCCAAGATAATAATAACTATTCTTCTACCTACTATTTTCTAAGAATAAATAATTCTGTATATAAATATAAATTGAATTTCTAAGAATGGAACATTCTGTATGATAAATAATAGATCACTATATAGCATAAAGCAGAGTCGCTTTCTCTGTTCCTATGTATGCTTAAATCTTTAAACCTATAAAACGGATTTTGATTCGTCTTTTTTCCGATAGGTAGAATGATTAAAGTGGATAATAACATACATACTCACAGCTATAAGTCCCAAGAGGGGTAGCCAGAGCTAAGGTATTAGAAAATTAGAAATTCCTCAGCCACTTTTGGAAAATTTAGTGAGGAAAAGGTGGTTAAATAAAGGTTGCTGGTGATGAGTTTTCAACCGCATCACCCAAAAATCCCTTAAAAGCCCCAATACCGTTAGTCGCCTCTTACGTTTACCCACCGGAAGAAATGGGTAGTGCTATTCTAAGCCGACACTACACAGCAGATGCACAGCATGTATAATAAATATAATTAAATGGCGAAAAAAAAAATATATAGGTTTCTAATGTGATGTCGTAAATAATGGTTTTTTTTTACCCTACGAAATTTATCAAAATTGTACGCATTGAAAAGATGAACATAAATCTCCGCGACGATGGTATATGTTTATCTCTTAGGAATATCCCACATATAACGTTACGTATCGTAAGTTTTATTCCCTTATTTCCTAGAGTACAACCGAAGAACAAGAGACTCAAAAATAAAAGAAAAAAGTAACATAACACCAGTTTATTAAACTTTTTAGTATTATAAATAATGGAATAAGAAAGTGTTCTTTGTGATAGTTGTTAGCAAAGATTTTAATTGCTAGTTAATAATAAGATTAACCTCAGAAACAAAGTGTAGGGTACAAAATCATTAACATCATAACAGGAGGGACAGTAACAGTAAAACATACTCGTATCATATCTTAATATTCCCAGACAGCAGATTCTAGCGCCTGGAGGTTCGCTCTTCATATCGACAACGATAGTTTCATACGTGTCTCTTCTAACCCCTATTAACGTCTATTTCTGTCTCGCTCGCACAAAAATATGATTCGTAGTTTGGCAAGTGAGTATACATGATGACCCCGTAGTTGTCGTTTAGTAAGTGTTATAATTATTATTATTCTATACTTGTGTATAAGCTTCGTATGATCTTCGAAGCTGCGAGTGCGAGACGTACATATTTTGCAGGTAGGTAGAAAAGGTGTATACAAAACAATCGTTATCGGTTTGAAGAGTAGACCTTCTTAGATTTTTGTGTTAGCAACTGCACGTAACTTAAAATGAATATTACATTTTAGCTATTATTTGTTTTTCTAAATTGTTAGAACCGAATGTCTATATCCTTTTACATACATACATACATATACTCACGGCTTTAAATCCTTAGAAGGGGTAGCCAGAGCTAAGGAATTAGAAATTCCTCAGCCACTTTTGGAAAATTCTATATCCTTTTCTAAAGTATAATACACATTAATTGGGGCTCTGCTGAAACTCTGCGATATGAAGAGTGAGTGAGTTAACATCAACATTCAAGGCCTACATGAGTAGAAAGTTTACTAAGCTAAAATTTTGTCTGCTTGGATGTAAGAATCGGCATAACTGCCTGTCTTTTGAATTATTCCAGAATTATATCCCAATAATCTCAATCTAAATTCCAACGTACAATAACATTAAGTGTATACTGTGTGTTACAAGAAACTAACAAGGTTTAAACGGTGACAATATTGAAACTTGATAAAACATTATATCTTAAAAACAATTCTTAATGTACGTTTCAAGTCCTTTTACCTATGCTGAATAAAGAACGTTTCGTGTGTCTTACCGAAGCAATACGATACAAAAAAGTTACGCTCAAATGGACTTGTATTTGAACTCCAGAGCCGTGTTAACGTACTGAGCGGGCGGAACGGGCAAAAAAAAAGTTGTGTTTGGATTACAATTTGTGAAGTACATGTGCTAATTAAAAATTGTAATAAATCTAAGCTTTGATATATTAGTTTCCAATTATTACAAAAATGACTGATGAAGCACCTGAAGTCTCAGCAAGTACATCAAGCGATGTAGTCTCACTCACAACGGTAAAGTATTATACAGTAGAAAGCACATGGCATTCTGGAATTCTGTATATGAATTTTATCATAGACTTTACTGAATTAATGTTTAGCAATTATGCATATGCCCTTGTATAAACCTATACCAGAACTCTTATTTAATTGACTAATTCAGCAATTGGTACTTTTAGTTTTGTAATAATATCCATACCTTTTTCTGTAGACTCTTCTATACTGCCTTACTAGCGTTGTAAATTTTAGATTCAAGCCTTAGCTTTAAAGGCTCGAGGCCTTAAGGCTTCAACTTTTACAGCTCAGAGCCTTAAAGGCTTGCGACTTGACAGCTCTAAGCGGTAAAAGGCTTGATTGATTAATGATAATATGGTGTAGTTAATTAGCATGACAAACAATTAGTACTAGTTCAAAGAATCTATACAAAACTTCTCGATCAGGAGTCCCCGCCAACTCTAACATGATGTGATGATGATGTGTATAGAACCAAAAGCGTAAATACATTGTATTTATATAGGAACTTGTAAACCATGTATAATTCTTACAAATAAGAAGACTTTTCTTTTCTCATACTATTTATACAAGAGTTTTACCATTTTGTAAAGTTATAGTATTGTTTTGCAATTAACCGCTTCATATTCATTTCACTACCTGATTTTTGCTATCAATGATGTCATGGGAAGAAATGGGGTAGTGCTATTCTAATCCGACACTACACAGCATTTATTGTATAATTTAACCTTAAATTAGCGTTTCGACTTTAATTAATAATTTCAAAGTATTTTTGAATGAAGTGATATTTAATGCGTAGTGTTATTTGATTCTTAGATATTTATAAAAATAGGTAACAATCACATTTGGTTTTTGAACAAATAAACTTTCACAAAGATTCTAGCCCTTTTTTGAAAAACCCTTCTAAATAACATCATTGTCAAATCCAAGATATTTGTACAAAGAATGTTTAGATAATACTATAGTACTTCCCAATTGCAGCCCATTTGTTTCCCAACCAAGAATCTCAAACCCTGAATAGGGTGATTAGACTGGCCTTGTGCATGTTGTCAGGCTAACAACAAATTCCATGATAGTAGCTGGGACATTTGTCCCTCTAGCTCAACATGTGCTTAAAAGCACAAAATCATCATAATTTTCTGATGCTCCTGCCTGCAATATCCTACAACACTTCAGAAAACAAGCTACTACTAATAAATAATTTATAACCATACATTGAGGCACAATTTTAAATTCTTTATATATCCCTGCCTTCCTTCAGTGATAGTATATGCCATCACTCCCCTCTTTTATATTAGTCAAGCTAGTGTAGAGTTTGAAAAAAACCTGTGTTAGTCATTGTTGCCACCTGCTAGTTTACGATATGCTAAATATTTTGTAATGTGTATTCAGCCAATTTTTTTGATATTCGAATAGTATATGTTATTCGGCCGAATCATGAAAAAAAGCATGTCATATTACCAAATACCAGTAGTTTAATTTGTAAAATTACTGAGTGATCAATTGTTATGTTATAATGTATAATGTGGTAAAAAACGATTACATTTTTCATCGTAAATGATACCAGCTTCAGAATATAACCACTCACTATACACGCCTGGGAGTACCCAGGAGAAGAAAGATCAGCTTTAGCGAATTTCGAGAGGTTTGGGTATTGCTTTTCGTTTGCTGACCACCTTCAGCCTCTAGCCCCCAGCGTGTATTAGTCGCAATTGAAACAAACACCCGCCCGCGCAGGCCCCATAGGTTGCGACTTGTCAAAAATCAGATGTGTGTTGTTAGAGGTTCCCATGAATATATATTTTTGTATATCACTTTAGCCATTATTTTCCATTGGGGTATGCCGAGACTATCGATCGCCACTTTCTAAGTTTCTGGAAAACCTCTCCAGCATTCTTGAGACTTTGGACGCCCATTATGATATTTTATTGTTTGATCAGATTATTAAGTGAATAATGAAAACCTTTTCTTTCAGGCTGGGTACAAAATAGTGGGCGATCTTATTGGCACCTCCAGTGCCTGGAATTTTGGATCATCGTATGAAACATACAGTGAATTCATCACCATCAAGAATCTAATAAGCCAACAGGTTTTGTGTTTGTCTAACAAAATATTATCTAAAGAATCAGAAAATTTAAGACTGAAAAGGTACTTCAATTGTATGTTTTAAGATATTTTTTATTTAGTCTTATGGTTTTCAACAATAAAAAATATATTCATACCTGTTTTTCAGTTGCGATGATGAAGGGAATGTATCCAAAGTGATAGAAGAGAGTGACACAATGCTGGATCGAGTAAACACACACATTGACCAAGTGTTGGGGCCGGTGCAGCCGGCCGGATCCTCTGCAGAGCAGGTTGTGGTTGCACCTGTCGTCACCAAAGTACAGGTAAAAATATTGTTTGCCTGCTTTTGTGATGTGTTCCTTTTCAGAAAAAGTAAATGTTTCTCGCTTAACTCAATTACTGTAATGTTTGTGAAATATTCCTTAATATGAATTCAATTGTCAGTTTTTTTACATTCCTTGTAGTAGGTTTGATACCAGATTATAAGCAACACACTGCTATCATTTCAATTGTGGACTGCTAATGTTATGTAAGTGTGAATCTAAAATTTTGAATTAAAGGAAAATTCATATTCAAAAATATTTTCTTGTGTTAGTAAGGGTAAAAATACAACAGGCCAGATTGAAACCAACCTAGGCAGGGATTTACTACTTATTCTGAACTGGAGTTCCTTTTGTGGAGGAAGAGTTGGTTCTAGTACGTTTGTTAATTGTTATTTTATTTCAATGTGTTGTTTTTTCACAGATGGGATCAACGATATTCTTCGGAGCTAAGAATATTCCGCGGCCGCAGCTGAAGTTCAAGGATACTATAGATAACTCGGACAATGTTTGGATGCCAATTATAAAGGACAAACCCAATAACATCAGACCATTGGCGCTAATTCCGATCTACAATGATGACAAGGAACTGATAGGGTGAGTGATATTACTTTGTGGATGCTTA
Source organism: Bedellia somnulentella (assembly GCA_963576735.1). Taxonomy (NCBI): domain Eukaryota; kingdom Metazoa; phylum Arthropoda; class Insecta; order Lepidoptera; family Bedelliidae; genus Bedellia; species Bedellia somnulentella. The sequence goes on from OY755170.1 coordinate 27,498,059, forward strand.
CTGTTTTAATTAATCGTTATCCGTGAGATACAGCAACACCTCTGTGCAAAAGTCATGGAAAATTTAATGAAAAGAGTAATGGCCTGTCATCAGAGCCGTGGAAGTCATTAGCCAGATATTTTATGCCATACTTAATGCATTACAATAAAAATATTGTGATATTTTACTCTGTAATAAAATGCTTGTTTTTATTTTAAAACAAAAAAGTGCACTCTTACTGAGACACCCTTTATTTGTATTGAAATAGGCACAGACATCCTTGCCATGGTCACTAATTGCAAACCTCTCGCGCTTCATTTATATAAATCTTCACACTGTAGACGCGTTTATTTAATTTAATTGCGACCACCATAGTCGTCGAGATTACAAAGATATTAGTAATAAACGCATTGCCAAGAACTGTTTGCTTGATAATTTTATAAAGATGATGATTATCATTCATCATCTTTACCATCTTAACTTTCAAAAGCGTCTGAAGAATTTTACTCATCCCGCTGAGAGTATTCAATTATGTGATAAATATGATATTGTGTGTCTAGTCTTTCTACAAACCAAGTTTAGATGTATAACATGTCCTTTAACATTAATATAGTTATGAGCACCCCTACGAAATGGAACTGGAGCAATACCAGCCCCCGCCAGAGCTGATAGAGATATGTGCCAACCCTCCCTTCCCCAAGCCAGTGGAAGAGACTCCGCTGACCTTGGTGGACACTCCGGAGAAACTGGCAGAGCTGGTGGAGCATCTGCGAGGAGTTCAGTTCATGGGTGTTGATCTGGAGCATCACTCGTATAGGACATATCAAGGTGAGTAAAAGATGATGTAAGATGAGGAGGGTTTAGATGTGGGTGTTAAGACTTAATGACCAAATGGCATGCTTGATTGCTTAGGAAAGAAAGGAATTAACCTTATTGACCATGTATGAAAGCTCTTTCAAGTAATGTGCATTGACATATTTTTAGAAATCTTTGAAAAATCTAAAATAGTAATGATGTTGTATTTAGATGCATTAACACAATAAAAGTTGATGAAGTTATAGTTAGTGCCTATTCACGTCCCGATAGCCGCGCCAGATATCCAGTAGCGAATTGTATATCCTTGCCTGAAATATAACATCAATTGTGAAAACTAAGGAACATAGCCAAGCACTAACAAGTATTATTATTATATTATTTATTTTATTATTTATTTTATTTTATTTGGAAGATTTACAGCGTATACATTAACTAAACAATAAAGTAAACAGTGCAATGCCAATTAAAAATCTCCAATTAAAAATTGTTTGCAGGGTTCACATGTTTGATCCAGATCAGCACCGACGAGGGCGGCGACTTCATCATAGACGCTCTGGAGTTGCGCGAACACATACACACGCTCAATGTCGTCTTCACCGATCCTAGGAAAATAAAGGTAGACCTTCATGCTAATATGTTAGCGACCTTATCATCAATTTTGGCAATAAAAACCACTGATGAATCTTTGTTCCAAATTCCCTAAAAGAAGTTTTAGATGTCTGACACAAATCAGTATATATGTGGGCGTAAGTAAATAATCAAAGAAGAAAGTTGATTTGATAGTTCACATGTAGGTTTTATTTACTAGGACACATGGGTCGATGGTATAATATAAAGAGAGGATAGATGCTTTCCTAGTCAAACGAATAGGCGAGCTCACTATCACTAGTTCGTTCGTGGAACATGACACTTTCGTTTACGCATTTGCGTTCATATAATTATCCTATTAATATTATAAATGTGAAAGTTTAGATGTTTGCATGTTTTTGTGTTTGAGGTAAAAAGGCTTCTCAATTACATTTTTGCGAAATGCTAGATAATGACCCAAATTTTTATCCCGGAAAAATTCGACGAAAATAAATATTCACGCCTGATTGAACTCAGAGTACCGGAAAAACGCCTAAAGTTTGGCATAAGCAAATTTACAGTACGAAGTCTGTCGAGTCAGCTAGTTATCCGTAATTAAATGAATAAACGTTTGATTGTCAGATATTCCACGGCGCATCCATGGACGTGTTATGGCTACAGCGCGACTTCGGAGTGTACGTAGTGGGAATGTTCGACACGCACCAAGCAGTCAAGATGTTGGGACACAGCGAACTGTCGCTGAAGAGTCTGCTGCAGAGGTATTGCAGCATCTATGTGGATAAGAAGTGAGTATTGCTTATCTTTCTTTCTATTATATAATGTGAATCGAGAGGAATTAAGAGTGATGAAACAATAATGTTAAAATACTTTCTTTTGGATTGTATTGAACCCAAATCTGTATTGAAAATTATTGGCATAAAACTACTGTCATATTCAAAAATGATAAAAATCCAAATTATTATGCATTGTATTAGACCAGAATATGTATCGCAATTCATAGGCATTAAACTATTATTTTTTTTATAAAATAATAGTTAATTACACAATCATAATATTAAAGCCTCAAACAGCTATTAATAAATCACTTCAGACTAAGAATTCCAGGTTATTTTCCAAGAACATGGGACTAATCTGAATTGAAACATTAGACTATGCCAATGTAAATAATCGTTGGAGACAAGTGTCTCATAAAAGTATTTTAGGCTAAAAGTCAAGGAAGTACAAACAGCAAATTCAAATGCAATGACACTAATGCCAGACCAAATTGCCTTAAGCAATAAAAAAAAGTGAAGAATAATATTTGATAACTATTTATCACTCCAGATACCAACTAGCCGACTGGCGCCTCCGGCCCCTGCCCCAGGAGCTGATCCAGTACGCGCGCGTCGACACCCACTACCTGGTGTACGCGTACCGGCGGCTGCTGCACGACCTCAACACCCTCGGCCCGGCGCAGCTGCGCGCCGTCTTCGATAACAGCCGCCTGCTGTGTCTCACAGTGAGTTGATACCTTAGGAGCGAGTGACCAGTAACTGCTCTGTATTACAGTGAGTTGTGTAACTTATCTAGGAGCGAGTGACCAATAACTGCTCTGTCTTAGAGTGAGTTGTGTAACTTATCTAGGAGCGAGTGTGACCAATAACTGCTCTGTCTTAGAGTGAGTTGTATGATATAGTTAAGAGTGATTGTCCAATAAATTCTCTGCATTAGAGTGAGTCAAATGACTTAGTTAGTAGCCCCCCCCCAAAGAACTGATCCAGTACGCCAGTTAACTTTAAATGCAGTCATTGCGCGAGCTGGCTTCCATTGCATTAAAGCTCGATGAGGAAGCTGTCAAGATTATATAAGATGTTAAAAATGACATGCTAATGCAATCATTTGCGACAACATACGTTCATTCTGCCATTTCTTTCTGTTTTCATTTATTTTATGACTTTTTTACCCTCCGCCAGACATACAGCAAAGAGCCGCTTACAGACGAAAGCCACATGCCGTTGTACCGTCGCTCCAACAAGGCGTTCTCGTGGCGCCAGCTGGCCGCACTAAAACTGCTTTACAAGTATCGAGACACCAGCGCCAGAGAACTGGACGAGAGCCCGGGGTAAGACGTCTATTTTAATATAATATATAATATAACAAACCACTTGTTTTCAGGCAATAAGGCCCATATAATATTAGTAAAACTTAGCCTATGTTAGTAGTTAACAATATAGTAGGCAGAGGCTTTGGTTTCTGATGCGCAGCTCTGAAGCGCCGGAACACTATTCCCTCACAACTTAATAACATCGCAATGTAGAAAACCACTATAGGCGTGATCCACCAGAACTACGTCAGAAAAATGATCTTTCATTCATAAACTTACAGCTGGGTACCCAAATAGAGTAGCCAATCTTCAGAATTACAGATAATTCAGCCACTTTTGCAAGTTAAGTAGGGAATCGATTGTAATAAAGCGATTATTAGTGATGGGTCTACAACTGCATCGCCCAACAATTACTTAAAAAGCCCCAATACCCTAAGTCGGCTCTTACTGCACCTGCAGGAAAATATAGGTTAGTGATATTCTAAGCTAACACTACATAGCTAAAATGTGTTTTATTAGTAGCCAATACCATTACATAAAACATTTTTCTTGCACGGCTCTGGTGCATTTAACCCCTTATTCATGACAAAAAATCACTATAATGATTGGTCACCCTCATCCATAGACTTCCTGTGACCTTGTCGGCCCACCTAGTGGGTTGCTCGAATCCAGTTTTGCGTGCAATATTATTTGCCCATTGGCCTTTTCAACTCCGTGGGTTGCTCGAATCCAGTTTTGCGTGCAATATTATTTGCCCATTGGCCTTTTCAACTCCGTGGGTTGCTCGAATCCAGTTTTGCGTGCAATATTATTTGCCCATTGGCCTTTTCAACTCCGTGGGTTGCTCGAATCCAGTTTTGCGTGCAATATTATTTGCCCATTGGCCTTTTCAACTCCGTGGGTTGCTCGAATCCAGTTTTGCGTGCAATATTATTTGCCCATTGGCCTTTTCAACTCCGTGGGCTGTAAACAACCTCGCTATTTCCAGCTATTTTTAAGGGATTGACAGTTTTTTTTTATGAAAACTACAAGTTTGTTGAATAATAAGTAATGATAAGGCTTCCTTTCTTTCTTTCTAAATTACTTACTTACCTTGTGACGTGAGAGTTTTTCACCCTTGTCATTATTTAGATAGAAGTAATTTTTAAGGTAAGAAATTCAATATCATTGATACTTGTATTCAATTTTTTTGCATTCTTACTGCAACATTTAAGAAAACCAAGTGTGTAAAAGTAGATAGAGCCAGTACGGTTATTTTTTAACCATTGAACAGAATAATCGAGGATTAACAATATGGCATTAGATTACATAGTATGTAAATAATGTACTAAATATAATATCAAGCATAAGCGATGTCTTATAATTGCTTAAAATAATTTGCTCAAACATCTTGTATTAACCATTTTATTTGGCGTTGCTGGTGTAAAATAGCATTGCTAATATTTTATCCAAAGCCATTTTACGTAGAAAGATTCTGGAGAAACTGTCAGTTATCATTTCTATAAAATATCAGTTTTGGACAAGATTCTCAATTTATTATAATAGTATTATCAACACTTGACATGTTGCAATGCGAATAGAACTTGTGATATCTCGTTTAAGATTTTTTGTTAATAAAGATCTTAGCCCTGATGAAGCTATATATGAAGAGTGTTGGCGAATCTAAACAATTGAAGTGTATTTTTTTTTCTTATATGGTCATCATCATCATATACTCACGGCTATAAATCCCTAGAAGGGGTAGCCAGAGCTAGAGAATTGGAAATTCCTCAGCCACTTTTGGAACTTGCGTGGGGAAAAGATAGTGAAATAAAGGTTGTTGGTGATGGGTCTCCAACCGCATCGCCCAAAAATCCCTTAAAAGCCCCAATACCGTTAGTCGCCTCTTACGTACACCCACCGGAAGAAATGGGGTAGTGTTATTCTATTCCGACACTACACAGCAATTCTTATATGGTCTTTCCATTTATTAGAGAATATGAAGTAATTATGTATGAATAGTTGCAGCACATTACTAACCAAAGCAGAGGCTAGCAAATGAGGTTTGCCAGGCTACGTTGACATATTGAATCGCTCAGTCTACCCTTGCACGATGTGTTCATCATCATCATACGCCTTTCATACCTGCAATTAAGTTACTAGTAGTTGGCATGGTAATAATTGTAAAACTTATAATTTGCGATTGCTTGTAATCATCAATTGATATAATTTTATAATATATTTATTTACGTCGTAACAGCATTAGTTATACAAATTATTTTGAACATGTTATGGTAATTTGTGACTTATATTTCAAATAAAAAAAGGAAAGAAAAATTTCGACACAGGCGGGAATCGAACCCGCGACCTCAGATATACGCCCCCGGTATACGTAAAAGAAATAAAGGATAGAAGAATTTCGCGCTGGCAGCCATTGACACGACGGTAGCTCAATTGGCAGAGCGACGGGGGCGTATACCCGAGGTCCCGGGTTCGATTGCCGCTTGTGTCGAAATTTTTCTTTCCTTTATTTATTAGTAATAATCCCCACATGAGGATTTAATGAACAAAAAGATTTATATTATATTTCAAATACCTACTTTTTGTCTGGACAGTGTATCTTGTATGTATGTTCAGGCCTTTCGTCGCTTGCAATAACATAATGACTTGATTATGAATTAGTTTTAACACAGTGGGTTTCCTCACGATGCTTTACCTCATCGTTGACAACCTTCGCGCCTGATGCAGGTCTTGAATTGCAGAATTGTATAGTCTAATTCTTTGTTCTTATGAGCTACTAAGTTTAATTTCTGAACGTTAATTCAACATAATTATATAATATACCGTACTATATATGAAAAACCCGTAAAATTTCCTCAAATTCACACAGAATGTAAATATTTTTGTAATTTATGTTTGTTGAGCGGTTTGTCATTCAATAAACTCTTGCGTATTCTGATCAATGGCTTTGCATGTTTGTATTATATTGTGTTTTTTGATAATTTGAAAACATTGCAAGCGATTTTCAATACAAGTTTAAGTAAACATAGAATTCCTTAACTATATATATTATAGCTTCTATTAAGCATGGCATGATTAGCGATTTCGTTGATTAAGTGGGGTAATAGTCTATACCACTCTAGAATTTGAAATATTTATTGAATTCTCTATTTGATCTAAATAATAAATAGATAGGAAAAAAACAGCCAAATAAAAATATTTATTAAATACTTTATTGTAATCGCCGACAACAGATGTCCACTGCTACAAAGATCTCCCTCTAAGATTTGACTATAGCAAGGTCCTGCGCTGCCCTTGTGTGTTATCACCTTTATGAATGGCAATCTTCTTGTTGTCTAGTTCAGCATAATTGCATATTGTTTATAAGTAACACTTTTCTAAAATTAGCGAAAGTTTTAATCATTTTTATTTATACAATAAGTTTAACTCACATTATAATCTGCAAAGGCGTTTTATAATACATAAATAGTATAGAAGACCACAAATTGCAAAGGCGCTACCCAGCTAAATTTAACGCGAATTTTTTTGACTTGGTGTAACTATGAACCTTTCATTGTCTAGATAGAGACGCAATAAAATTACCTCACTTATGCATCCACAAATGTTAATATGTCCAGTGTATGTTTAAAGTAGTCTGGTATACTGATATAGCGTACTACCAGGTACCTGCTCCCCAACCACATGCTGCTGATGCTGGCGGAGGTGCTGCCGCGCGAGGTGCAGGGGCTGTACGGCTGCTGCCACCCCACGCCGCCCTTCGTCAACCAGAACGTCAACACCATACATCGGATGCTGCTGGCTGTATGTACTTCTCTTTACTGCTTTGAAACTATACTTGTAGACGTCCGTGTTAGTAGGTAATGATAGTGTAATGCTAGTAAAAGAGAAGTGGTGAAAAGAAGACAGCTGAAATTCGAAGATACATACATACATACATATACTCACGGCTATAAATTCCAAGAAGGGGTAGCCAGAGATAAGGAATTAAAAATTCCTCAGCCACTTTTGGAAGTTGCGTGGGGAAAATATGGTAAAATCAAGGTTGTCGGTGATGGGTCTCCAACCGCATCGCCCAAAAGTCCCTTAAAAGCCCCAATACCGTTAGTCGCCTCTTACGTACACCCAATGATTTTGAATTTTGTATAGTAGTATTAGTAGACACCTTCAACTAGCATAATGAAACTAAACTGGTAAGTAAACTACTTTAAGACCTATCAAATGTCAGATCCCTTTACAAGATGCAGGCGTTTATAAACTAGACTGTGAGTGTGGTCTTTCATGCATCGGCCAAACAAAGCGTAGTGTAGCAACTCGCGTAAGAGAACATATTGCTGATATGAAGAATAGGCGTCCTGGAAGATCTGCTTAACGCAAATGTAACTTAAAATTTTGTGAAGTTTGTTAGTATTAATAATTTTATAGTACTGTATAATGACTTAATGACAAATAACACCTCAGTCTTCCCGTGACCATGATAACTGAAAAGTTTTCGAAACGTCGGGCTTAAAAAATAATGTAATAACACGCGATTCAAAAAGTTGTTTCAAGCAAAGACAACTGTTAATGTTTACATTGATATATTCTTTGAGAGGTCCCTCAAATGAATCATCTGCAGCTTTCGATAACCTAACGGTTGGGCTACAAAAACAAGCGTAGAAGCCAAACCATCAGCAATTCCTACCTCTTATACTTATGTGGGAACAGCAAAGATATACTGGCCAGTACACCCTGCTTTGTACTAACTTCTAATTTATATATACAAATTAGAAGTTAGCTCTTACAGCTTAGCTCGAAAAACATTTATCTACCGCGATGTATGGATATGAGTGAGACGCTGCTATGTGCGAGTGAGTCCGCTGTAGTGTGCGCTCTAACATGATTCCCACAAGCTAAATGACTGCATCAACTAGCATAATGAAACTAAATGATGGTTGAAAATAATAATAAGAACTTACACATTACTGCTTGATAGATTTAAAATACTACTACTGTAACAGTAGCAACAACTAATCGTTAATGTTTACATTGATATATTCTTTGAAAGGTCCCTCAAATGAATTTTCTGCAGCATTAATAACCTAACAGTTGGACCACAAAACCAGACAAGCGTAAAAGCCAAATGATCAGCAAATCATACTTATGATAATAAATAAAGAATAAATAAAGGAAAGAAAAATTTCGATACAGGCGGGAATCGAACCCGCGACCTCGGGTATACGTCCCCATTTTCTTTCCTTTATTTATTCTTTATTTATTAGTAATAATCCCCACATGAGGTTTTCATGAACAAAAGGATAAGATTTAAAACATACCTATGATACTTGATATTCCAGTGCCGCGAGCTGCCGCAGGAGCAGCCCCGCGCCCCGGCGGCCGCCCCCGCCCCCGCCCCGCCCTTGCCGCGCCCCCAGCGCGCCAAACGCGTGCTCGACTTCACGCATGCGCCCGAGTACCGGTGAGTAGCTCGCCTGACACCTGCTCGCACCTTACCGTCCTCACTCTCTCTCTCTATAATCATTGTGGACTAGTCGAAATGATAATTTATTATTGTGTTAGAGAGAGAAAGAAAATTCTTTTAACTTTGAACATTATTGCCTTCTCTCTCTCTCTCTCTCTCTCTAACACTCCCTCGAAAATTATCGTAGAGTAGTTAAAATGGTACTCTAGGATTGTATTGACAGAGTGAGAGAAGAGACTAACTCTTAATATTACTCCCTTCTCTGTCTTAAGTCTATCCCTCCAACATCATCATAGAATAGTTTCATTACTACTCTATGATAATGTAAGAGAGAAACAAGATTAAATCTGAACATTAAATATTATCATTATCCTTATTTTATTTATTTGAGAATACTTGTTATTGATTAAGTTTACAACTATACTTACAAACATTAATTGTATAGTTTGCTGTAAGTTTTCCAAACAAATAAAATGAATAAATAAATATTTATGTTTGTCAAACCATCTCCATTTACTTAATATCTATTAGATCTCAAGCCAGCGACAGATTTGATGATCCATATCTTCTCTGGCTAAACTTCCAGAACAGCATAAGCGAGTTGTACCATATAATTTAGAGAAAGAAGGCCACGGTTCCATTGGGAAAATAGGTAGAGATAGACTCATAAGGTTTTCGCTTTATTATTTCTTTCCAAATAAAAATTTACACTTTAATTTATCCAATACCAAGCTATAACAAAAAAATACAACCTGTAACGCAGTGCGTTATACGGCAGTCTGTTACTAAAACCTTTCCGAGGAGCATATGAGGCGTCTACTGCCTATTCCCTAAACGGAAAGATGGCTCATGTTATTTAAGAAAAAAAAGAAAAGAAGCACAAAGGAAGCACAGTTTTAAAACATAAAAAATATATTTGATACAACTCCCTCGAGCGTCTTACTAATTACCTGGCTTTCAGTCTAAATGGGTATATTTTATTCAGTAAACAAATACTGTATTTGAAGAGAATATAACGCAAGTTTTTACCTCAAAAATGTCGGGTATGTGAAATAAACATTTAGTTTCAGTTACGCTGAATAAAGCATACTTGCATTACTTTATTAATTTTATATTAGGGTGCTTTATTACCTCAGTTTCATTTTGTAATAATAAAATAAGTTTGACATTGTTTAACAATAAATTCACACCCAAATATAAAGGCACATTTTGAATATATATTTCATTCATCAGAGCAAAATACAAGTTGTAAACTACCCATGAAACCACTCAACACTACGCATTTGTGTCATCAATTTTCGTAGATTGCTCAACACATATACAGCCTCTGATAACACATCTTTTGCGAACGTTTCGATTTTAGACATTTGTGTGCGAGTTGATGAATTGATGGTCGTAAAGATATGTGTCAACAGAGGCATTAATTGATTTGGAGAAGGAATATGCTAGGGTGGTAAGAAACCATTTGTGGGACCTTATTCGCATTGGTATCACTCTATGAGGATTTCAGTGCAAGTAAGGGGGTAAATAGAGTAAACACAGACTGGTTTGTGATATCCAGGAGTTCAGGAGAACAATGGCACTTGAATTAGTTTATGGATTACGTTGATGTATGGCCGTGAATGTTGGGCATGGCAAAGTCATCATGAAAGTAGAGGGATTGCATTGGAAATGATGTCCCTCAGAAGTTTTTGTAACATAAGTTTGTGTGATGGAATGAGAAATAGTGCGATTCGTGAACTGTGCTGTGAAAGATGGCGTGTGCAACATAGAATCGAACGATTATTTGTGTTTTAATGCGTAATGTTGAAAAGTCTTTAGTCCGTTAGTTTACATTAAATATTTGCTTTGATGAGTTTCATATAAGTCAAGCAAGACCCCAGAATAGCTAGCACGAGAACCTTTTAACTAGATATCGTTTGGTATAAAACAGACATCTCTTTCGCAGTCACTTAGTACCGTATACTGTGATAAAATTGCGCTCGTGCTAGGCCTTCTGGTTAGGGCTGGTATCTCGTAAATTGCCGAGGCTGGTCCAACATCACAGAAAAGCCGGATATTAGGGCAAATTGTAAAAATGTAGTCTATTAAGCACCCGTAAATAACCCCAGGCGGACGGCCCCCGGACGCCTTTCAAACTTAGACAAATCCGGGAGGATGGCAGCCCTACCCCAGCCCCCGTAGCATGGGGCGTGTTAGAGCCAGTATGAAAAGTGTGAAACTGACAGATAATCAATACAAAATCTGTCAGTATATCACTTCTCATATGACAAACTCGCTCTCACATGCCTCATGCTACGGGGGCAGGTCTATTTAGTATATGTTAAATATATATTTGATTGTGCATGATATAGATATACAATACATGTTTTCACGCCATTAGTTCCCATTGGTTTAGGCTTAGACAAATAACAGTATGTATAATACATTCCAAAAAACTAGTACCAAATTAAATTAGATTATGCTCATAAATAAAAGATGTTATTAAAGGAAAGAAAAATTTCGACACTGGCGGGGTTCGAACCCGCGACCTTCGGGTATACGCCGCCAGTGTCGAAATTTTTCTTTCCTTTAATAACATCTTTTATTTATGAGTAATAATCCCCACATGAGGAATTCATGTCAAAAAACATTAAATTAGATTATGCTGTTTGAGAATATTATGCAAAACTATATTTAACTTTCTTTAAGGACGCATGACTTTTCGTTTTTTTTGTATTTTTCACGAGATGTCATTACAACTTATGATGCAGTTAGCGCATTGCTTTAGGCAAGTAATAATGGTTCTGACAGTCAAATGAATCCGCAGTTGTTTGCATCCGACTATAATTAACTACTGATGGGAAATTCGAAAACATGTCGAAAGAAAAATAACTGAATAGAGCTATTAAAATTGTAATCCTATAACGTATGTTTATTACATTTCACAGTTTGTGATACGTTACATTCTTACAACCACTGATAAATAGTATTTTAAATATTATCTTGTGTCTTGGCCTGCAGATTGTTATTTTAACAAAATCTAAAAAAACGTATATTCTGAATTAATAGCTACGTCCACACTGTGCCTTTTTTTGTTCAATAAGGGCATGCGTCATAGCGCAGTCAACAGCGCACGTGAGGCATGCCCTTAATGCATGCGCGATGACAGTTGAAAGCGGAGCGCGCGCTGTGTTGCAAGTTATCCGGAGTCGGGTGGATTTCTGTGCGTCATAGCGTTCAACATCAAGATGGTGGACGAAGAAAAAGATTTAACATTAAGTTTTATTGAAGATTACAGAAGCTTTCCACAACTCTGGGATCCTAACAATAAACTTTACACTAATAAAGAAAAGAGGAACGATGGTTTTTTTTTCTGGAATTTCTTATGACCAAGTAAGCTGCATATATTCCCCCAAGTAAAATATTGTCGTCGCACATGTTTCCAACAGAAACTCAAACTACGAATAAAGTATGGTGTTGGTTTCAATTAACGCATTCACTTATTGTAAGCGTCAATTGAAAGTTGAATAGAAAGATGAAGACGAAAGTTGAAGATGAAAAGGCACAGTGTGGACGTAGCTATTAGTAGACAGACAAAGATAAAAACGTCAGGTCATAATTATCGGTAAAACGTTATTTAACCTGTTAGAAGAAGATGTTTATTTTTTGCAGATTATACGGTCGATTCATATTTTTTATTTGAATATAATTATTCAGTAATTTAGTTATTTTGTGAACAGATTTAATATTTTAAGTGAGATCAATTCTTATTTTTTAACGTAGCTTTTATAACCATCCTTTTTTTATAACATGATCTCTCCTTTTCCCTGCCAGTCTTTCCGAAATTATTAAAAGCAATGTATAATATACAAAATTATTCATAATTAGATAAATTTGGTTTTAAACTAAAGTAAGTTAATCATCATGTGAGCTATTTGTGACGTTTCCCAGACAGACTCGTTACTAGCCAGTTTGATATCCATAAATAAAGTTACACATAGGTAACGCGAATCAGGTTGTGATATTCCGAGAAAAATACTAAAATAACTTTCCCTGGTTTTTAATGTCAATCTTTTATTCTCAATATCTTGTTATCTACCAAAGTATTCAAGATTCATCCATCACGAGCTCTTTGTGATTATCTCGTGTAGAATACTTCATATGCTAAAAAGATTTATAAAATACGTAGATGTTATTTACTTTACCCAATGTTATGTAGTTTAATCTGCTACTAATAAATTGAATATTTGGTAGAAAGAAGTATTATAAAAGAACATTTATGAGAGTATTGATAAATGGGAGGGAAAAAGTAAAGGTTTGTTAAGATCAAACAAACAGGGGATCTATAGACTCGCCTATCCAATGGGAACTAAAGTGAGTTTGAGTAAGTAAGACCTTCGTGTAAAACTAGGTGTATATCGGACTACAAGCGGGCAATAAGAGAAGCGAAGCAAACACTTTGGTATGCTAAGTATATTTATCGCATTTTTTTACTTTTAACACTGAGGTAGTAATTTATTAGAAATCTTATTCACTTCTTAATGTTTTCTTAATATTTGCTATCAATTGCACGATTTTTGGTGGTGGCTGTTGTTAGAATTTTTTTATCGAAGAATATTCCGTCACGACCTGGTACTCTTGACCTTATGACCATCATGCAAAGTTTGGTAGAGATCAATGCAGCCATTTAAGAGGAGTGATGTTACAAGCGAAATACAAAAGTTGGGGGTAAATGGACCTTCGCTCTAATAACATACATACATACATATACTCACGGCTATATTTCCCTAGAAGGGGTAACCAGAGCTAAGGAATTATAAATAATCGCTCTAATAAGTATCCAAACAATCAGCTAGTCTTATCAAACTTTGCATGCTGATTTGTTCACTTGCTTCTTGCACTCTTTGCTTGCACTGCCTCCCACTGACTAACATGGAGATCTTTTAATTGTGAATATGCTTATATTATGTAAATTTATGTGTAATTATTGTCTGTAACATATATTTTTTCGTTCCATTTGATATCATTCTCAAATATTCACCATTTTTACCTTAACCATCACAGATGGTATTGGCCATCGTCCCAAGTTGGGTATCATTCCATCATGAGTTTAAGTTGGGTTAACATTCTTCAAAGAGATTGGTCCAATTGAACATAACATAACATAACATAACATAAACGTTCACGCCGACTATCCCCGAAGGGGTTGGCAGAGGTACTAATACTTCTGAACATCACGTGACTTTGTCACCTGCTGTTCAGAGTACCCACGTTTTGCATGGACAGTGTACTCACGTGATAGGGGGCAGGCCTATCGCCGTTTTGTACGAATACACTGTCACATGACTAAGTACAACTCAGCCATGTGGGTTTCCTCACGATGTTTTCCCTCACCGTTAACAACCATGATAAATTAACCACACATATGTCTTTAAAAAGACAAATTGGTGTAGGCCCGACCCAGGATTTGAACACTAGTCGTTTGCACGTCAAAACGTGCGGTCCAATTGAAATTTCTGTTTAACTTGGATAATGTAAGCACTTTTGATTTTTGACTTGCATGCCATATCTTGTAGACATTGATAACGATGTTTAAATAAAATAACTTGCTACACTAAATATTAGAGGATTATCATTTGCAAAAAATACTTTTTGAGATTGGTTAATCTCATTGACGAAATATAATTGCAAACCCAGATTCAAGCAGGACCTAAATGATTTAGTCGGGGCTTGCTATCTTTCTCTAGTTTGATACATACACATAATTCAGGCCATAAACCATATTAAGTGGGTAATAGTAAGTCATTTTATGAAACACTAGCTGACCCGACAGACTTCGTACTGTCAAATTTGCTTATGACAAAGCTTAAGGCGTTTTTTCCGGTACCCTAAGTTCAATCAGGCGTGAATATTTTATTGGTTAAATTTATCCGGGATCAAACGTATCCTATGTTACAATTTGGGTCATTATCTAGCATACTGGCAAATTTCATTCATATACATTATTTACTTGAGGAGCCTTTATGCCTCAAACACACAAACATCGAAACATGTAAACTTTGGCATTTATAATATTAATAGGATAATAATCAATCAATTAGCTGTGTTGTGTCGGCTTAGAATAGCACTACCCCATTTCTTCCGGTGGGTGTACGTAAGAGGCGACTAACGGTATTGGGGCTTTTGAGGAATTTTTGGACGATGCGGTTGAAGACCCATCACCGACAAACTTTATTTCACCATCGGTTCCCCACGCAACTTCCAAAAGTAGCTGAGGAATTTAAATTGCTTAGTTCTGGCTACCCCTTCTAGGGATTTATATATATGTATGTATGATAATCAAGTTTGGTGTAGTGATAGCGTGGTGTTCGCAGCGACTCGTGGCCGACGCTGCTGCGGCGCGCACCGGCAGTGCACTACTCGCAGCACGCGGCGGCGGCGGCGGACGCGGACGTCTTGCACCACCACCAGCCTGTAGCCAGACCTGTCGTGAGTTCTATTACCCTACTTATCAAATACTGTGGGAACAGCAAACATATACTGGTCAGTACACCTTGCTGTTACCAACTTATTATTTGTATTTATGCTTAGCTAGAACAACATTTAGATACCGCGATGTAGGATATGAGTGAGACGCTGCTATGTGCGAGTGAGTGCGCTGTAGTGTGCGCTCTAACATGACTCCCACAAAACAATAAAAACTAGGACGCGAACAGAGAACACGAGACTAACAAATTAAAGATGTATATAACACCAGTTTATTTACAATTAAATACACACAATACACTAAACTCAGAATAACACCAACAATAATATTAAAAAAAAACAACGATACGATTTACGTGGTCTACCAGCTGCGATCCGGATCTTCTACGGATTCCACGTCTCGGTTGGAGTAGTACAATGGGATAAGGTCAATTTATTCGGTGGGTATAACGTAGCCCAGCTGCCAAGGATAAGAGTCTGGAGATCAATTTGTTCACTGAACAGTCGTCCACAAGAAGTATGTAACGTCCAATGTTAAAAATAATGATTTGTTTTTCACTATAGAATGATATTTGACTGGTCACTATAGTATACTATTAGAGTATGATGATCCCTGTATATTCTTTTCTGGAAATTTAAAAATGTGACACAATTGCAAAAAAGTAAGGTAGAATGTCCCGAAATCGCGGTTGGTCACCATTGTTTGGAATTCAGCTAAAAGACAATTTAGAAAATTTAAATGTCATATAAATTGACACTATAACCCAATAGACGGTTTACAAATGAGTTTCAGTTATAAACGAAAACGATAAACACATATGAATTTAAGTAATCAAACATCCTAAACTTATAAAAATAATTAAACTAATCCCTGCGCTATGAAGAAAGATAAAATGTAAGGAATAAAGCAAAATGTAAAGTATAAAAAATAAATCCATCAGTCCACCAAATAAAGAAAACGTTTATTAGCTTCCGCAAATTTGCTTAAAACTACGTATACGAACATAGTAAATTTAAAGAATATAATGAAAAGACATACTAAAATATAAAAATCAAAAAAGAAACATACGAGTCACAAAAGAAGTAACTACTCTACTACTTACTACTACTACTTTTAATGGCAGCAACCAGTACATATTTGAAAAGTACTGGAGTTTCTTAGAGAGTGCAAATCCTCTAATAGTCCAAGATCCCAGAGCGATAAGACATAACTTATTTTCTAAAAGATGAAACTTTAAGTTCTCAGTAGTGTCTCATGTACTCTGTATACCTGCGTGTTTGTGAAGTTTGCCCAGTGACACCTGGGCAGGTACCAGGTGCGAAAGGTGACTAAAAATAAGAGTAACTTTACTTAAATTTAGATGGCTGATTTTTAGATATATTTTAAAGAATATCATTCTCAAATGGTATCGCAAGTATCAGACACTTCTCTTGGGCCAAAACTTTTGTCAGACGCTTTAAAGCTCCACCAAAAATAAATGAACTTTACTTATTTTCTAATGTCTGATTTTTTTATATGTTATCAAGATAAATATTACAAAATTATATTTAGTCAGTCAGACAAATTGGAACGACCAAAAATCCACTAAACACAAAAATTATTCGGCCGTGAGTACGGACACGAGAGCATTATGCATGCGTTTCAGAGCGAGTGAGACGTCCATAGTAACCCGGTTCTCCTTCTTTAACTCACATTCTGTGTATGTGCGCGCAATGTATAATATAGATAAGGTAGATTTATGAATTCCCAAGTTAAGCTAATGCAAAGTTTCGCATTTTCGACACTGACTGACTCACTGATCATCAAAATAGAACTAGTACTTCCCATAGATCTACAAAGCTGAAATTTGGTACAGAGGTAGATTTTAACGCCCACATAAAGAAAAAACTATCAGAACAAGGTTTATGGAAGATCTGAAAGAAAACATAAGAGTACGTAAAGTTACTCTTATTTTTAGTCACCTTTCGCACCTGGTACCTGCCCAGGTGTCACTGTGCAAACTTCACAAACACGCAGGTATACAGAGTACATGAGACACTACTGAGAACTTAAAGTTTCATCTTTTAGAAAATAAGTTATGTCTTATCGCTCTGGGATCTTGGACTATAAAGCTGTGCGGCGAATATGTGTTTTTAACAACCAATAGAATCGCTTCATTCACGTATTCTGAGTGACGCGGTTCTCGTGACGAGTAAATCAAGCGATTCTACTGGTTGCGAAAAAGACACATTTGATGGATTCTCAGCCTTAGAGTAAGACGTGAGTGATGCGCACTGTTTGCTCTAATATGCCGACTCGACCCAATAACAAGTAATAATCAATAAATATAAAACGAAGAGGCAGGAGTTTGAAGTCGAGAAAATATATGTATGTGAGATTGATCAATGTTAAGTGCGAGTTGAGACATAATGGCGAAGTATAGTATGTCTAACTAATGGCGTGTAGTATATGTATGTATGTGAAAGTTGTGTCCTGACTGATTTGAGGCACAACTATGATTGAATTGTTCAATTATACCCCTATCTCGTAATCAGACAAATTGTTCTTCATTTCCAGGTAATAGGGAATATTCATGTTTTTCTTTTTTGTCTTAAATTAATAGTTTACTAATTTATAACGCAGAAAAAAATATTACTGGGCTTCAAAATCCTCTAGATATTTGTAAAATGGAAATTTGTAACTTTTAAAAAACTTAAGCAGTTCAAACGCCGCCATTTTACGCGCGCTATGCGTGACGTCACAATGACACGTCCAGTGGGTGTTTACCTTAGTGTTTTCGATGCTTTTGAATACAATTTCGTGTCAGATGACGTCACATTTCGTTCAACCGATGGTGGCGCGTTTTGGAAGTTTGAATTTCGCTCCCTTATTTTGCATTTTTAGAATACTATTTTAGGGGTTTAAATAATAAGTAAATTAAAAAAAAGCCTTTTCATTATAATATTGCGATAATAAGTATTCGTGAAAAAAAGTTTTAGGGCATTTAAAATTTTATGCATATTCCCTATTGACTTTAAAAGCAGAAGTGATTGATTTCAATGTCATGTAAAAGCAAGTGAATCTGGAAGTAAACTTTCTAGATGTTATGTACAATATGTCATCCATCGCTGTGTAGGGCTCACTATGAAAACCATGCACATACACAAATCAGAAAGTACTGATTGTGGGCCCAATTTAGCATAACCATTCGCACACTACATAGAAACGCTGACAGTGCAAGAAGAATCACATTCCACAGCAACACGAAACCATGCAATATACGTCACACGCGTCATCAACACTCGCCATACAAATCGTACATCGCGCAATCGAAGTTCCTAAACCATTTACTATATATACAAGCTCATCTTAATACAATTGGACCGCGGTCCCCAGGGATACCACCGCCTAGTGGAAGATCTTCCCCTTTCCCTCCACAATTCGAAATAAAAATAGTCTTTCTTCTCTTCAATAATAATATAAATTGTTGTCCCCCAGAGCGCGGGCCCACAGCGCGTGCAGCCTCACTTCGCGCCCCCGTTCCTGCGGTTCCGCCTGTACCGCGCGCTCGCTGAGGTAACTATTCGTACATTTATTTAATTGTATTCTATTCTTACATAGGCCAGGAGGATTAGACGACGGACATTTCATTCAATTTCAACCCTGTACGATCGCGATGTTCAAAACGATTGGAAATAAGCGCTGACGAGTCAAAAAAAAATGATGCAAAAGTAATGCAAAAAAAGTGTCGCCCTAGAATAGTACTATCCCATTTCTTCCCATGAGTGATCGTAAGAGGCGACTAAGGGTATTAAGGCTTCTTAATGGATTTTTGAGCGATGCGTTTGAAGACCCATCACCAACAACTTTTCATTATTATCTTTTCCCCCAAATCTTCCAAAATTTACTAAGGAATTTCTTGGTCTGAAGCTCTGGCTAACCCTTGTTTTAGCCATGAGTATATGTATATATTTAGTCAATATACCCAACGAAATCTTAAATCAACTATGAAGCTATCATTGGATTCAAACAATATTACTACAAATAGAAGATACAGATTAATTTATCGTTGTCGATTAAAAGATCCTCGAGGACCCATAATTGCTTGCTAGTATATTTATATATTGTGTCTTTTTGTAATATTTTCTTGCTATCCTGTGGATATGAACTGGTTTGCTGTACGACAGGTTGAGGAGTCGCGCAAGAAGAGGGAAAAAGAAGCCAAAGTGGTGGCGCTGACCAGCGGCAACGAGATGTTGCAGAAAGAAGTTCTCCCGCAATTCCAGGAGACCAAGGACTCGCCAGACTCACCGGACCCAACCTCACCAGTCCCAGCCTCACCAGCCCCACAGACAACTCCACCAGCCCCAGCAACGCCAACCACACCAGCCCCAGCAACGCCAACCACACCAGCCCCAGCAACCACCACTAAGAGGCCACTAGAAAAAATCCAGAAAGAAACCCCTATAACCCCCACCGCCCCTTCCACGTCCAATGTCTACAAGAACGTAGACTACTCTAGATTCCAAACCAAATCAGTCAAAAAGTCTAAAGCGAAGAAACGCCGATATAATAAATAAAGTGCTTGGATGCGATTATTAGTCAAATAATGTATAAGGAAGCAAACTTTAAATTAAATCGAAGTTTGCCCCAATTAATGCAAATGTGAACTGATTATTGTTTCATCAATTCTTTTTGGTTACTTTTAGAATTTGGAAGTACCAATATCCGTGCCTAAATAGTTAACAGTGATTATTACAAACTAGAATATTCATTTGCAAATTAATGTTCTGTTTTGTCACATCTGAAGGAAGAGTTTGTTACTCCGTTACTTTATATTATGAAGAAGTATGTTCGTGTAATCTGACACATGATTTAACAAGTCAATTTGTGATGTTGTATTGACGTGTGATAGCTATTTTTGATTGATTATCCATTTTGTAAGAGGCGCGTCGCCGTTATACTATGATCTCGATTTAATGAATAGCGGCACAGTGCGAGTATGGATATACTAATTATTTTCCATCAGATAAAAACAAGTGAGAAATAGCACGAAAATATCAGCTGGTCACTTTACTAATGATTGTGCGATATAACATTCTTTATCACCAAAATACTAGTGAATAACGGGACAGATTAATGTCTATTTAATGAATAAATGTTATGTTGAATAGGTATTCATTGTTGATTGGATATTAAGAATAGTTGTTATTGAAGTATGTTTGTTAAAACTTTGTACTTAATATGTACATAATAATTGCATACTGTGTGCGTATTGACATCTGACAAAACGCATGAAATATGTGTGAAATTGGCAACAACAGTTTAGATACGTAATCAGGGGCAGAGGTAATAGAGTTTTAAACTTTACCAATGTAATGTTATAGGTATATTTAAATAAATAATGTAAAAGATGATATACATTATATATTTAAGGAACTGAGCAGGCTAAAGGTCTTGAATGCAGTGAGGAAAGGATTCGTCGTTCAATGATACACTTAGTTCAACTAGGTAATGTCTGCTCTATTTACAAAATCTATGTATCAGCAAAAGAAGATTTAGTACGTTAAACAGGAATGATATTGTAGCCTTGAAATATCCGCCTGAAGCACAAACAACTACGTTTATATATTGAAACAAACAAATATATTTTATAACTTGTAGTAGTATGAATAAAATTAATCAGAAAACACAGTAGTAAAGAGACACTGAAAGAAGAACTTGGGAGACAAAATGTGATTGTTTTCAGAATTACACTCAACTTTATTAAAAAGTTATGAGGATGTATTCTTTTTAGATTTTTCTGTATAATAATAATGATAATTTAATAATATTAATATTATGTAAATTTTACAACACAATTTAGAGCCAATTGATTTTCAGTGCTAAAACTGAAATTTTCACTATTTCTCTTGATGTATTAGTTCTCTTTGTTGATTTACAGAACTATATATAATATAAGAAAATTATTAAGATAGTTTGTGTAAGAGATGATTTTTGAAAACATTTATCAGATATTATAACAATGTTGTGCAAAATTTGCTTCGTTTCATTTTGAATACCCTGCCTTGATACATTGACTCGTTCCATGAAAGAGATTCCTCTTTTCTGTAGATTTATAAATCCACTTTTATTAGTATCAGATCCGTTCATCTGTTCTCCAGTTATAAATAGTGTAACTAACACGACTTTCTTTTATATATACAGATTGGCATAATGTATAGTTATCTAACACTATCAGTTGCCACATCATCAGGCATGGAATCGACTACATTAATTGAATTATGCGTTATATGTTATTTCCATAGATATTTTTAATATTAACGTTTCTAGCTGTTCAACCCACCAAAAAAACCGAGGGATTTTGTCCATTAATAGCAGAGCTGTACTATGCTATTGGTGCTCGCTCATGAACAAAAATATTTAAATATAGGTGATAGTTTGGCGTTTTCAACACTTGCATTCTATCTGAAAAGGTAGACCAGTGGCCTTCTGAATTAGTAAAAATTCGGAGGTAGGAAACGCAAACACTACTTAAACGTGTAAAAGAAATAAAGGATATAAGAATTTCGCGCTGGCAGCCATTGACACGGTAGCTCAATTGGCAGAGCGACGGGGGCGTATACCCGAGGTCGCGGGTTCGATTCCCGCCTGTGTCGAAATTTTTCTTTACTTTATTTATTGGTGCTATTCGGAACAGACAGCTTAATTGAATACCAGGGATCAGTCCCCCACCTATCCGCTCCACAAGATTCAACCCTAAAAAATATTGCTATTTTCTCACTTCATCAAGTCAGAAAGTTTATATTTCAAAATTAAGTTAAAAACTATCATTTTTTGAATGTCAATTTTTTTTTCATTGTATTTAAAATAAAATAATCATTTATTTCAAAGCTAAAAGATAAATCTTTTTTTTTTTAATGTCAATTTGTAACTTAATACTAAGTTTGCTTCGGATTCGGAAAGTGTTTTGTTCAGAGAAGAACCCGTAAGAATCTCATCTCATCACACATCTTTTTTTGCATATCAGCTTTAATCGCTAGTAAATCTAACCACGCTTTCTTCTTATCTCCAACCGCCTCTTTCACAACTTTATCCCACCAACTTGTTTTGCAATCATTGCAATCATCAAACATTTATGGCTAATACATATTTCATGAATAAAACTGATAATTTTTTGTCAAAACAATCTGTTGTGAATGAGTTATTATTATGACCCCAATTCAATTGAATAGCCTGGCGCTTAACGTGTCGGCGTAAAATACTTGTGAAATTTTAACTAATTTTACTCTCAGTTTTACGTCCCTGAGTATTTTTCGATTCTATAGCCTTCGCTTTTCTTTTTGGTATTTATACCTGTGAATATAGGAATGTAGGTAGGATTTACGATAAAAGCTGTGTTTCCCATCCATGTTTAATCAATTTGATCCTTATTGATGTCACACAACACAAAGGAAAATAGTATTGATTAATATAATGACGCGCGCAACTTCGTCTGCGTGACATAAGACCTATGTTCAGGCGTGACAACCGTGATAGCCCAGTGGGTAGAACACTTGGTTATCGTGCAAGCGACTAGTGTTCGAATCCTGGGTCGGGCCTACACCAATTTGTCTTTTCTAAAGACATATGTGTGGTTAATTTATCATGGTTGTTAACGGTGAGGGAAAACATCGTGAGGAAACCCACATGGCTGAGTTGTACTTAGTCATGTGACAGTGTATTCGTACAAAACGGCGATAGGCCTGCCCCCTATCACGTGAGTACACTGTCCATGCAAAACGTGGGTACTCTGAACACCAGGTGACAAAGTCACGTGATGTTCAGAAGTATTAGTACCTCTGCCAACCCCTTCGGGGATATTCGGCGTGAACGTTTATGTTATGTTATGTTCAGGCGTGTTAAGCACAATGCACACAGAGCCCACCAGGCCGCCGTCATTGCCCGGCGACATCACGGCGGCCTGTGTTGAAAGAGTGTTGTCTAATTTACGTATGAAAACTAGACCGCCGACAAAAAGCTGCCGGCGGGCGGCCCGGCGGGCTCAGTGTATATTGCGCTTTTCGTGTACCAATCTTTAAAATAACATACACCATTAAAAAAAAATCTCTTACCTTGAAAGTTAATTTTAAATTGTAATCAAAAACAAACGTACCAATCTTTTTACTAAATTCCAGAAATAACAAAAATACATATAAACTTCAAACCCCAATTCTACCCCTTTAGGTAAAATTCCCTCAATTACTTTTTAAATGCTTATTAATATCGAAAAGGAACTTTTTCAATTCTAGTTTTAGGTAAATTAGTATTTTACATTACAAAAATTTTCAATCTTCTAAGCCTACAATTTAAAAAGATTCATGCAAACTTCACACCCCCATTTCATCCACATCGGGTTAGAATTTCTGAAATTGCCTTCTCAGTGCTCAATTACATAATAAAACACGCGACTGAACAAAATTTCAAGTTTCTGGGTGTAGTAGTTTCGGCTGTGCGTTGATTCTCAGTCAGCCCGTTTTGCCTTTTATATTAATGATGATGCCATAGATGTCGATCAGTGATCGCAAAATGTCATTAAGAAATACAACACACACACATACTCACGGCTATATATTACTTAGAAGGGGTAGCCAGAGCTAAAGAAAAGAGCTATGAAAAACAATAAGACATTCTCTTTCATTACAGACTTAAAATAATAATCCGCCAAAAGCATGTCCGTGAAAAACTAGAATGTTGAACTAGCGGCCCGGCCCAGCTTTGCTTGGCTCTCGACTTTCATCACATACACTTGTTTTGCAGCAGTCGGTAAATTAATCAAAAGATAATCACAAAACTCTACAATAATGTAGAATTGAATACATGATACACGTATTTCCGACAATCGTCTGTCGTCTCGTTTAGATTTATATAGACTGCACTACAAATGAATACAGTGCACATCTGCAAAAATTTGTTACTGTGAATAACAGAAAACAGAGGTAGTTATGACTTGGGGTGAGGGTTGGGACTTATATACTAAGATTTAAAAGCATTCATACCGCGATGTACGGAATTCAGCTAAAACGCCATCTGCCGGTATTAAGATTAAGTTGCTCATAGAAGCTTACACATTTCCAGGCAGTTTTCGCATTTTTATTAATGGAAGTAAAATATAGGTTGTAAGTTTAAGAAAACTTATTTTTAAAAATAAGTATTATTTGTAAACTTTGGGATATTTAGAATTGGTTAAAAATAAACCTGCTTAGTAAAATAAGTTCAAATGTTCTCATGAATTGTCAAGACGGTCATATGTATATTTGTATGTGGGATGTATTCTCGGAGGCTATGAATGTGATTTAGTTTTTTGCGACATAGTACACCTGACTTCCGTAGAAGGTTCTACATAAATAAAGCAAATGAAAGGTCAAATGAAGTCTAACGCCGGATAATTCTTTCAAAATTGTGAAGCCAGAATAGGTGTTTATATAAATGATTATTATAAAATTTTCAACTGCTTGAATTATTATAAAATTCATATAAAAAATTTAACTTATTAATACAGTCAAATTTTATGTGATTAAATCATTTAATCACAAGAGAAAGGGGGTTTTTTATAGAAATAAATTCAAAATGGTCTCTTTGCTTTCTTAGACCAATGATATGATCTATTAGTATAAGGTTCCCATTTTGCGCTAAGTATTGAGTCTAAGTAGTTAAATCCTGGCTGGCCGAGTTAGTAATTTTACCAATGTACACGTACAGTGATATTTTAATTTATTTATTTATTTAAACACTTTATTGCATACACAAAAACACACAAACAGTATATTACATAATAGGTACCACAGTATATGTACACAAAGGCGGACTTATCGCCTTAACGCGATTTCTTCCAGTCAACCAGTCAGTTAATATATGTTTTATTTACTTTTTATTTTTGTGTTAAATAAATTCAGAAATAATCAATAATATTCTTACAGCCCACCCGCTCGAGCCTATACTATATAGAGTGATTTAGCCATAGCCCACCACGCTGGCCATTTGCAAGTTGGTAGCCTTTCGACTACTGACGTGATATTAGAAGCGACCGACGGCTTAACGTGCCCTCCGAAGGACGAAATCATCTTTATTTTCGGATCATTTTAACCAAGTGATTTAAGCCAGTAATATCCTTTAAAACTGTGTTAAATCTTACAAAGTAAATTTGTACCCCATAACCCCCCGGGAATCAAACCCGACACCTCCTGATTTGAAACCTGTTTGCAAAAATGCCCCAGTTTTAAATTTAATATTTACACCTGAAAAAAATACAAAATTCCATTAATCATATTCTTTATTAGCACAACTTAACCCTTATGTTGCATACACTTTAATAAAATATTGTTTGGTTGGTCCAAAATTTACTTATGTACTGAGATTAATCCGGTCAATTTATACATTCAAGGTTACATAAATTCATAAGAAGCTGAAAATTGGCACAATTGTTCAAAACATGATTATAAATGAAACCTCAAAAGTCCCCATCGTTCCGAGGTGTGCTAAAAATTTTACACGAGGTCAAAGGTCAAAAATATGAGTTTTTTGCGGTTTTAAGCGAAACGGTAAGTTTTTTCGCAAAATCACCCCTGTACAAAATTGTAGATCAGAAAATTCTCTACAAAAAAGATACCAATTTTTTTTTTCCTAAAAGCCACCATTTTGAAGATATAACGCGTTGAAAAGTTCGATCATTGGTAATCTTCATACTTTGCACACGTTTCCACGCCACCTATGACTTATGTACTTAGCGCGTTTTATTTTAACGTGGTATCCCCTGTAGGCCTATTCCACGGGTCTGCAGTGATTTTATTTGTTTTAAAACTATTGTAAAATATTATTGTACATATCCGTTGGTTAAAATAATCGCGGTGTAATTGAAAATTAAATGATTAATATTCCTCGTCTGATTCGTAATTTTCCAGGAATACTTTTTCTTGTTCTTCGTCTTCTTCTTGTTCTTCTTCCTGTTCTTCTTCTTTTTCTTCTATTTCACAGATCAACTGTCCCACTAGCGATTCCTCATTGGTATCATATGAGTCTTCTAGATTAGCTGACTCAACATTAGAGCACGATCGGCCTTGGCAGTTTGTGCATGCCAGGGAACAAAACAGTCCAACTTTTCTGCATCCACATTTAGCATTACAACCTTTTTTACAGTTGCAAAATATTGAGTTGAGAAGTTTCTCAGGTGCTGGTGGAAGTAAAGTTAGAACTGGCTCTAATGTATTGTCGACTAACTTCCAACCCCAGTCTTTAGGGTCCAGCTGATTACCAAGCCACACTTGAACTTGGTAATATACCCGAAATAAATGTTGGTGAGCAGCTACTGAGGTTGGAGGTAAAGAAGCTAGATGTACTTGCTTTTTATTACGCGTATTTTTAACAAAAGTTGCGTATCGCAACTTATCTAAGCAAGTAAGTAAGTAGTTTTCATATTTTAACTTATATTGTATAGAAACAAGTTACAATCACCAATAGCAAATAAATTTAAGTTATAACACCTTATAAGTGATGTTCATACGTGGCGTACATGTGCAAAGTATGAAGATTACCAATGATCGAACTTTTCAACGCGTTATATCTTCAAAATGGTGGCTTTTAGGAAAAAAATATTAATATCTTTTGTGTAGAAAATTTTCTGATCTACAATTTTGTACTGGGGTGATTTTGCGAAAAAACTCACCGTTTCGCTTAAAACCGCAAAAAACTCATTTTTTTGACCTTTGACCTCGTGTAAAATTTTTAGCACACCTCGGAACGATGGGGACTTTTGAGGTTTCATTTATAATCATGTTTTGAACAATTGTGCCAATTTTCAGCTTCTTATGAATTTATGTAACCTTCCTCCTTATTTTAGGTCTAAATTGACCGGACTAGATGTTCTGGTTTACGGAAGTTAATCTCATTTCTTACGGACATAGACAACATGATAAAACACTGTGGAACGCGGCTTCTTTGTTACTATTGAAAAAAATATTGTTACTGCCAAAGCCGTCTTTAACCTATTGGGGGCTCTGGGCATAAAAGGATAATGGGGCCCCTATGACTTTGTCAGAACACTATTTTGTTAGAATAAACAAAGAAAATAGGTAAGCAAGTTTCCAGATTAATTTTTCGTTCTGGTCACCATCTTTCGTATAGATCTTAACGATGTCTGTTGTTAAACTACAACTTCAGCCCGTTAACAATTATTAATTCGAAAATTTACTTTAACGAATATTATTATATATATATATCTATATACAAATAATAATATCTGTAGACAGCAGAGCTATTAGGCAAGTAGAATCGTTTTTAGGATTCCGTACCAAAATTTAAAACGGGGCCCTATTACTAAGCCTCCGCTGTCTGTCTGTCGGTCTCCAGGCTGTATCTCATAAGCCGTGATAGCGTGAAGACTAAAATATTAAGGAGGTCACCATACAATAACCGTGTTTTTTTCGTATTTTTTGATCAGTACAAAAAACGAATCACTTAAACGCTTTAAATTTTCACAGAAAATTCACTTATTTCCTTTCAAAATAAATATTTAAATGGTAATAAAGTAAATATTAAAGAAGGGCTCCCTTGGTTTTGTCACAAACGTGATTTTCTATATGTGATAGTATGGAACCCTTGGCCGTTTTTTAAGAAATTCTCCGCTATTTATTATTTGTAAACAAAAACGTACATATTTTTCTCGTTTGTAAATAATTAGTTCTTTTTATATTTTGTTGATTAAATATCTCGAGAACAACGCATCAGAAAGCGAGACACGATACATATAACTTTTAGAATATTTTACGTACCCGCTTATATATCATTAAATTGTATTTTTATTTATTTGAATTTATCCGAGTATGCTCAAATCGGAAAGCCTATTTTTTGGGTAAGAGTAGATTAGCTTCGGGCATGCAACAGTTGTAAGCAAATTGACTTGTAGTCATAACAGGTTTGATGTATACAATAAAAAAAGATTTTGGCAATAAATGTCGGTTATCGTTTCGTGATCTGGCAGAGACGAGGGGGCCCCTATCGATCACGGGGCCCTGGGCACTTGCCCAGAGTGCCCAGTGGGAAAGAGGGGCTTGGTTACTGTCCCACAGTAATTGGTATTAAAAATGTTGATTTAAGGTTAGTTTCCATTGTAATAGTGAAATATATAATTACGAAATATTAAATATTTGTAAGATTTAGTAATAAAAATATAATTCAGTAAAATCAAACGTGATTCTTTTTTAAAGTTTATGTTTAGATCAAAGAAAGTTACACTGGTAACCAAAACACACTTGGAATAATAATTTTCCTCTGAAAATTGTAAATAACTTAATATAATATACAAACAAAGGCCAACTTTATCAAAATTATGAAATTATTTGTCATGTTAATGTATTTGAACTAGAGTTTAATCATATAAATAAGAAACAAAAGCAGATCTGCAGATGTCGAATTAACTTGATTTGTTTTATTTATTTAATAAAATACACAATCAATCCGCATTTCTTAGTCATTTTTATGCGAAGCATTAAAAATGGATCTAAAAGCATACTTTTAATAAACGTTATAGTCGTTAGTAATCGACGTGATAGATCAATGGCTCGAACACCGGTTAACGTGCAAGCGACTAGTGTTCAAATCCCGGGTCGGGCCTACACCAATTTCTCTTTTCTAAAGACAATTGTGTGGTTATTTTATCATGTTTTTGAGCGCGAGGGAAAATATCGTGAGGAAACCCACATGGCCGAGTAGTACTTAGTCGGTAGTAAAACGGCGAAAGGCCTTCCCCCTATCACGTGAGTACACTCTCCATGCAAAATGAAATAGAGCCTATATACATAAGTCCACTGCTCAGCACAGCGA
Organism: Bedellia somnulentella; assembly: GCA_963576735.1. Classification (NCBI taxonomy): domain Eukaryota; kingdom Metazoa; phylum Arthropoda; class Insecta; order Lepidoptera; family Bedelliidae; genus Bedellia; species Bedellia somnulentella. The sequence goes on from OY755170.1 coordinate 27,527,288, forward strand.
CAATAAACAATCAATAATTGACCACATCCCGTAAAGCTTAATGATTTTATTACGAAGTCCGTTGTTTTGAGGCAGCTGAGGGTGGGTGGCGGAATCCTTGTATCGATGCAGATAAAAGACTTTCCCACGAGTCTCCGGAGTCACGAAAAAGCAATGTCTTTATTTTCCTCTGACAAAGTCACGTGATGCTCAGAAGTATTAGTACCTCTGCCAATTCCTTCGGGCATATTCAGCGTGAATGTTTATGTTGTTTTATTAAAATGGTCAAAAAACGTGTTTTATACTTTTCTAGAAACTTTTTACATAGAACAAGTTTCAAGAAATAGTACAATTTTATAAACCACGAAATACCCACGGAAAACTAGTGTTACAAAAATGTTAAGACGACATACCTACCTAAATTATTATTAATTTGCCATAATTTGACTCTATGAATAAAAGATTACGAAATAACGTTTATATCATTATTGTCTACCTTTGTTTGCGATAAGAGAAAATATCCCTTTCAGCTGAGAGTATGTGAAATGATTGTTGAATGTCAGTAAAGTAGGACAGATGTACCTGTAGGTGCACTAGCAAACTCAATCAGTCGGGTAAACACACCATTCATACAGGTTTTTCATCATCATCAGCCAATAGTCGTCCACCGCTGGACTAATCCCCATTTAATTTAAATACCAACTTTCTATGGCTGCCTCATCCATCGGCTTCCTGCGACTTTCACCAAAACATCGAGTCACTTTGTGTTAGTGAGATCCTGCCCAAACTGAGTCGTCCGGCACGTGGCCGACCCTCCGGAACCTTCGAGCCCCAACGGCCACCTCTCTGAGACATTTTGGTTGGTTCCAGCCATAACTTCATTGACCGGGTAAAATAAGCTAGTACAAGAGGTCATTCAGTGATCAAATTTGACCGTTTCTTCCTATTTAAATTTACCTTAATGACATTTAATAAAATAACTTTTATATAAGTTATTATTATTAGTTATTTTAAGTTAAGTAGATTCAATTAAATGACTCATCTAAATAAGAATTGTGATGGAAGGATTATAACATAACATAAACGTTCACGCCGAATATCCCCGAAGGGGTTGGCAGAGGTACTAATACTTCTGAACATCACGTGACTTGGTCATCTGGTGTTCAGAGTACCCACGTTTTGCATTGACAGTGTACTCACGTGATAGGGGGCAGGCCTATCGCCGTTATGTTATGTAATGTTATATTATTATCTAATGTATCATAGAAATATAATTACTATAGAACACGCATTTGCGAGACTCCCGCTTGTGCACAGTGTCGGCGGGTGTGCTATAGCTACTTACGTATATTTATATTGATAAATAAGGATGGGTAATTAATAAACATTATCAATCTGTGCAACATCGATTTTTTATCAAAGAAGAGAATCGATACTTTATAAAATGATTCCGAAATTTGACCAAGGGGAGAACCCTCGAATTTTACGATTGTTATTATGTTTGGAGTGTTGGCTTACAATAGCACTTCCCCGTTTCTTCCGGTGGGTGTGAAAATGATTGTACGTAAGATTAACTGTATCGGGGCTTTTACGGAATTTTTGGGCGATGCTGTTGGAGACCTATCACCAACAACCTTTATTTACCATCGTTTCCCCACTCAACTTTCCAAAAGTGGCTAAGGAATTTCTAATTCCTTAGCTCTGGCTACCCCTTTTAGGGATTTATAGACATGAGTATATGTTTGTATGTATGTAGTATGTTTGGTGGATATTTTTTGGTGAATGGCTTCTGTATATATTGTCCAGCAGAGGACATTGAAAATGATTATGTGCAGAAGATATAAGAAAACAGCAGTCATTTAAATAATTATATAATTCTAAATAGAACTTGTATTTTTTTTTACTTATCAGTACTATGTAACAGTCTCTCACTTCTCGTAGCCCGTATATGTCCCAATCAAGGGGCTCGATCTTACTCTATAGGGTGATTTGGCAATAGTTCACCACGCTAGCCAAGTGCGGGTTGGCAGACTAACGACTTCTACCATAATAGTAGCCGACATACCGTGGCCTCCAGCCGTGACGAGCCAGCATCAAATTTATTAATCATATTACGACACCAGTCCACCCGGGCCTGTTACTGTACCTCGGTGAGGTTGTGTTGCACCCAGCGTGAAACTATCCTCCTCACGTGAAGATGTTCGTGTAAAATCTCATGAACGCTTCCCGATCCAATCTGCATAATGTGTTGAATCTCTAGATACGTTATTCGCCTATTGTCATGAATTAAATTTTTCAATCTTCAAAGGAATCTGGAAAGTACAATGAACATATCCTGCTCCAGATGTTAGGTTCCGAATTAATATTTTGGTGAACCGCATCGATCCACTTTTTAATTATTTTGGTATCCTTTTGAAACCTGAAATTAGAATTTATAACATCTTATTGTGAGTAACTAATTAAAAGATCGTTGGTAAAATTAAAGCCAATTCTCTAAAAGAAACATTTCACTTAATACAAGTAAAGGCGTGCGAATATAATTCGTTAATTAATACAACCCTATTGTAGCCCAAAGAGTAAATGGTAAGACATAAGTGTATAAAAATATACATGTAATGTGTTAATATTTTCTTTGGTATTCAAGTTACGTCTCTATTGAGCTCTTACAAAAAAACATGTATAATTATTCCAGAAATCATTACTCAATTTTCAAATAGCAAAGTCACATACTCATAAACATATTGATTTTTAGATGTATTAAACAATTACCGAAAATATATATTTATTACCAACCGATTGTATCGAACGATTAATTGATAGACAATTGAAACATCCTAATGAAAGTACCCCAACTCTAAACCGTTGTGCGTGTGTGCGTGCGTCAAACTTGTCATTCGTAAGAATGATAGATTTCGTCCCCCAACGCCTCCTTCAACCCCGCGAATATAAAATTTTATCACGTAAATTATTAAATAAAACTTACTTACTTGTGAAAAGTCACATTTGATTTTTGTTTGGTGTGTTTTCGCGTATCACTTTACACGTTTTAACTGCGCATTTCACCATTTTTATTGTAAAAAACAAATAAAAACTTCTGACAAACACTCCTCTAACGCTTTCGATTTGCACTTTTTGACAACTGTTGCGGTTGGCGCTAGATTTGATTTCATGTTCTCATGTGCTCTCAATGTTCACATGTGCATTTGTTCGCTCTATAGTAATTATATTTCTATGTAATGTATAAAATCCACGTGTCACAGTGTTTGACACCAAACTCCTCCGAAACGGCTGAACCGATTTAAATGAAATTCTACATACCTACACATAAGGTAGGTCTGAGAATAGGTTTATAACTATTTTTTATTCTCTCAGTAGCATTTATTTTTTATATAAAATATCCTAGAAACAATTTATATGCTAAATCAACGTTTGCCGGGTCAGCTAGTTTTTTTTATAATATTTAATTTGCAAGAAATTGAAACAATTCGTATTAACTTACGATGACACGCACGCGCTCCAATGACATCCCTTAATACTATTAAGGGATGTCATTGCAGCGAAGCTCCACTTACCCCCGACTTTTGTATTAGGCTTGTCACAGAACTCCTCCTAAACGGTTGATCCGATCACTGCCAAATGTTGCAAGATGGTTCAACACATCAAGGGCAAGGTTTTTTAGTACCTCCCCCACCGCCAGCTCACGTCCCTCCCTCGGGGACTGTTAGTATATTCATCTGGACACCTTAAGGAATAACTGTACCAATTATTAAAACCTAATACAACAAAAAAAGTGTCGGGGGTTGTAACGTTACGTGTCTTAACACGTTCACTGTCCCCATACTATAGTTTAGAATGACCCGGTAAGTCCAAAATAGGTCGAATGCAATCTATAATTTACACTATTGTAGTAGTTCAATCATAGTAGTATTTTTATAACCAGCCATTGTTTTCCACGATTTTTCCAGTGTTTTTCTTGTGACCCACCAAGTGGGTCACGGACTTATAACCATAAAAATCTGTGACCCAATCAGGGTCACGGACTGGTGAGTAAAGATGTAATATCTAACTTTTGAGGGTAGATTATAAATTTACGAAGGTAGATAGACTGTACAGGTGATAATACGGCTGTGTTGTTGTTGTGCGGAATTAGTATCTTATTTGCTAAAATATACCACGACAAGATGTCTTTTTTGTACGGTGAAGATATTCGACGAATACTCGAAAATAGTGACGTCGATAGTGAGGTATCGGAGCTGGAAGATGACTAGATTGTTTTTAATGTATTGTATGCGTTTTTTTCCGTTCATACGTCCACAGTTAATACAGATCTCTATTGACAAGTTCAAGCTGAAAAACGATGTATCAAGTTGTATGTGACCAATGACCCAAAAGGGGAGTCACGAACTTGTCACTATAAATTGTCGTGACCCACCAGATGGGTCATGGGACAGTGAACGTGTTAAGTCTTAATCCCCTTATGGAAATAAAACCTAAGACACGAAACGCGGAGAGCAAGGAGACTAATAAAACAAGAAAGAAGTTACACCAGTCTATTAAAAATTAGATGTACACAATACAAAAATATTACAAGAAGGAATTATATTAAATATAACTAAATAACGATACTGATGCGATTCCAAACTTCCACGTTCTGGCTAGAGCAAAGGTATTAGTAATCTCCAAAACCAGTAGTATAGCCGGCGAAATCAAAGGTCCAGATATCAATCTTTGATGATTTTTAGTCCACAAGCCAATAAGACCAAATGATTGGTCACTTCGGAATACCACTCTGACTGGTTTAACAAATTCTGCCAGGGTATAAAATTATATATATTATTCTTAGGTGTTTTTAAGCAAAAGGACACCAAGTAGTAAAGGTTGTTCAATATAACAACGGTAGTAGTAGCTATCCGAAAAAATCTTCAGTAAGATATACTTTTTAAGGATCTCTTGTAGAATGATAAATCCGTTCTACCTCCATAAAAAAACCTCTTGACAATCAATAAAAAATCCCAATAGACAATAAAACCTAAAAGAAGGATTTTTTAAAAAGAGTTTCAGTTAACATAAAAAGATGAAAACAGATAAATTTGAATAAGTAAAATGTCCTAGCCTTACATTAAAAATAAAAATAAATGCCTGCGCTATCATTTTACACACCAAAAATGAATTAAAATTATATCATTTAACATATTTTAAAACTATCTAACCTTCGTACACAAACACATTGAAAATTGATCACTAAAGAAAAGTTTAAGATAAAATAAAATTTGACAACTCTCAGCTCCGTCGTTGCCATAACAACAACAAAATAAAAACAATAACATAAACCAGAGAAATAAAAATATTATCGACAAATCGCAGAGAAATAATAAAAAGGAACTAAACAATGATAAATAACCGCAGGCGACTAACATAAAAGGAAATAAATAATAATAAAAAGTATTAACAATATTTACAGGTAAGGTTTTATATATTATATATATTTGGGGAATATATATAATATATTCTCAAGCTTCCCGGAGTCGCAGCCCCTTATTCTTGAGCTGCCCTGGTTGACGCAAGCTTCCCGGAGTCGCAGCCCCTTCTTTTGAGCTGCCCTGGTTGACGCAGTCAGAAAGCTGGAGTCGCAACCCTTACCCCGTCGAGCTACCCTTGCTGACGCAGGCGCCCGGAGGCGCTTGGTTTCGTGTTAAATTCGCCACCCATCGCAACAGGAGCTGACGCTAAAGCTGAGTTTTTTATATTATATTATATTGATAGGTTTAGTGTTTTTGATAGGTTTTATTAGGATTGTTTTAGGATATTTTTATTTATAATAAACGTTGTTGTGATATATATATCTTCTATTATTCAGTATCCTTTTTCTTTCTTTCTTCTCTTAGTTACTTCTGGCTTCTGGGTAGCTATAGCACCCCAGGAGTGAGAAGTAACGTTACAGGGTAAATGGAGCTTCGCTGCAATGACATCCCTTAATACGAATTGTTTTAATTTCTTTCAAATTAAATATTAAAAAAATCTAGCTGACCCGGCAAACGTTGTTTTACCGAGTTAGTATCCCATAATACAAGTCTTACTTAGTTTGGGGCTGACTAGATCTGTGTGTAATATGTCCTCATTCCTTTATTTATACATACATATAAGCTGTGTAGTGTCGGCTTAGAATAGCACTACCCCATTTCTCCGGTGGGTGATCGTAAGAGGCGACTAAAGGCTTGGGGCTTTTAAGGGATCTTTGGGCGATGCGGTTGGAGACCCATCACCAACAACCTTTATTTCACCATCTTTTCCCCACGCAACTTTCCAAAAGTGGTTGTGGAATTTCTAGTTCCCTAGCTCTGGCTACCCCTTCATGGGATTTATAGCCGTGAGTATAAGTATGTATACATATACTCACTGCCATAAATCCCAAAAAGGTGTAGCCAAAACTTCGGAGCTAGAAACTTCTCAGCCATACTTGGAAGTTGATAGGGGACAAGATGGTAGAAATAAACTATTGTTGGTGATGGTTTTCCAACCGCATCGCCTAAAAAGTACTTAGAAAAGCCCCATACCCTTAGTCGCCGCTTACTACACCCGTGGGTAGAAAGGGGTAGTGACATTGTAAGCCTGCCGGCTTAGTGTCCTACGCGGCATCTTTATTTCCACCATTTCATACCTCGTGAGGGACAGTAGTTTCAATAAAACGACCAACATTGAAATAATTGCTTTTATTATTTAAAAGACAAGAGTATAAAATAAAAATACTGCATTTGGTATGAATAGAGCGCATTTATAAAAAGAAGCGTCCGAACACGTGTTCCCGGCTGCGGCCAAATAAAGCGTAATACGACACTAGTCATTCATTTATCTATATATTCCATACACGATATAATATAGTACAAATTGAAAGCGAGTGAGTTTGGACCATTGTTAGGAATGAAGTTTCCACAGTGCGAACTATGTTAGACCAGACGGGCTATATACAACGCGCGCGGGGTCGGCAGCGCCGCTAAGGCAGTACGTGTTATTGTACATCTCGTGCGTCCCTCCTCAATACCCTCACCAAACACTACACACGAGAACTTTAAATAATAAGGTATCGATTTAAATTTATTTTACTGGTCATATGATATTTGTGCCATGTGCTTTGTGCTTCCGATTGCCATTAATTTACATATTGCAAAGTTGTGTAAATAGCAACATTTATATACAATATTCTTTGAAGTAACACCATCATATACTGAAAAATGTAAATATAACAAAAATAAGTACAAATACAGATAATAAATATAAAGAAACATGATTTAAGATGTTAATATAAATAATGTAATGATTTAATGCATTTACATTCATCATAATTAATGTAAGTAATAAATATGATATTTGAATTTGACACACTCTCTAATTGACTGGCCCCACTGACCTCCATTATACTATATAAGTACGCTGGACTAATTATAGGCCGGGTGACAGTGAGGCGATTTGATTTTCGCCATTTTGGCGCTTACGGCAGCACTGAAGGAACAAGGAACTAATAAAAGAGATGGGACAGGAAGATAAAATATATCGATTCTGCTTAAAGGAAAGGCTAAGTTTTATCGAAAAGAAACTTTACAGCACTATTGATTTATAATTGTTTCTAAAAACCATAGATATATTATGCTTTATGGTAAAAAAACACAGGCCATTTTGCAGTTTACGTCGTATTTAGTTCCTCGTTCCTTCATTGGGGGCGCTTCAAATTGGCACAGTAAATAGCTGTCATTTTGATACGTATCGTTAGTCCAGCGTACTTATATAGTATAATGGAGGTCAGTGACTGGCCCACAGACATTGTCGCAGACAACATGACGCCAAGAATATCCTCAGCGATAGACTCATTTATAATTTCCAAAACAATAATAGTCATTAAAATCCTCAATAATTTAAGATTTATAAACAAACAGATCATTTTTAGCAACGGTGTCATATCATCATATTTTATAAACGATACCAAAAAATAAAATTTTGCTAAGGAAGGTGAGGTATTGAGCGGGAGTCACAGCTAAACCTACAAGAGTTACACTACCTACCAGGAGTCCAGGACTAGCTAGGACCTACCGGCTACTGAACGAGAAGGCCAGTCGACCAATTATAATACTTAATCTAATGCAGGTAGGTCTACATTTACATGACCCGCTCGAGAGCATTGCCTTGTCGTGTGCAATTTGTGACGCTCTCTCATTCAGCTATTCATTCATAAAAACAATATTCAGTCAAAAGGATAACCTTCTCTTTGTAGTCGGTAAAAAATAAGGTAACATTAATATCAGTTCTTTGATCGGAAATACATAGATGGGAAGACGATGTTATATAAATAAAAATATTTACTTATTTAAACGGAGTGAATGAAGTATGTCGGTTATTGATTGACCGAATAACTGAACGAGAGCCATACAACGCAAAGGCCGCGACCGAGTGTATAATTTACTACTATTCTATAAGACATTGGTTCCGTTCGGTGAATAGATAGAGTGTACAAATAACTATCCTTACAGCTACAATTAGGCATCCTCAAATAAGCCGGTGGTGCGAGCTCCAGCTCGGTATTGTCGTGACACCAGACTGCGGTGATCACATATAGCTGCTTTCAACACTTCGCTAACAAGAATTCAAAAAAACTCATTTTAAGATAGTTTTAATGAATTAATAAGTACAACTACATTAACAACTAATGAGAATTCCATGGTGTTTAGATTGTTGAAGCGTGTTATATGAAATCACCAACAGTTTGTCTTGTCAAATATTCTTCAAATACAACTAAACATTACAAACAGCACATTAACCTTGGCACTCGACAATGGACATTTCAATAAAATGGTGTTGTTACTAAAAAACAATTATATTAAAATATAAATTACAAAATACTTATTTCTGATTCATTATTGAATTTCAATATGGCATCTTACAAACACAAACGGAATGTATAATGATTTATGTAAAAGGTAAGACATATAAAAAAATATCATGTAAGCTTGTTAGAGTTCTCATATATAGTAAATAAGTACAAGTAAGTAAGTATTGCAGTTGAAACCATATCTCCGCTGCTGAACGTACCAAGATCAACGTACTATTTTATACAAATTAATTATTATAAATATACTATAGTACTATAATATATTTACAAATAAATAGAGGGCAGACATGCCGTGCGGGGTGAAGTATCGATAGAATCTCTATTAACTGTTTGGTAGACAAAGCACGAGCGTGACTGCATATACATATATCATCTATAATATACTTATTCTAGCTTATCCGTAATTAGTTTAGTGGAAGATTTCGTGAGGGGCGATAGGTGGTGTCGCAAGTTGCGATAGGTGGTGTCGCAAGTTGCGCTGTTGAGCTTCTTCTTCAAAACATACATTTGATCAAAATTATGAAGCAAATTCGTACTCTTTAAAGAAATTTTCGACACTATTAATACAATTAACTACGACCATAAATGACTCCAGACAAGTTTGTTTCCATCATAGCCTCCTTCCCCCAAGAACATCTCAAATTAATAAAACAATAACGTATCTAAACTAGATCATATAAGTACTATAACCAATACATGATATAATTAAACTATATTATTCCTGTCTGGAGAGACGCAGAATGCGACACCGTTTGCGACTTACAATATAAACAAGTGGAATTGTTGGACCGCTAGTGGGCCTGCACATTATTTATTCGTAACTTAACTACAATAATGTATGTACTTAATGAATAATTTACAATAAATGCTTTGAGATTTCGATGTGTCAGTCGGTATATAGAAAATATATATTTCAGAAGCGTATTTTGCGTCAAACATGACGTATTGCAACCGTCGACTATGTTGCCATGTGTGATACGTGGCTGTCAAATTCAGAAAACGGTAAAGGTGTAGACAGCGACATTGCTGCACCTGGCAACACTACCGAGCAGTGGCACAGACCATTCACAGTCCTCATTTTATTTATTACGTTGTGCTTTTAACATTCAGAGACTGTTATGACCTTAGGTCGTGTTTAGCATTTAGGCAATCTGTTTTGCAGTAGGTGAAGACAATGAATTACTCTCAAAAATAATATAACAGTGTAATTTTCTTAGTCCTAAAAACACATGATGTTAGAGATAGATGAACACTTAATAGTGGATCGGCTTGCAAAATTCTATAAAGAACTCGTTACTCAGATAGTGACCACAAAGATCAGTTTAAAATTTCATCCAACTCATTTTTTTTGCAGAGAAAGTTCCGCTCTAAACAAGCTCCAACAAAAACCTTTCTTATATGTTCATTGCAAAGCTCACCATAGACAGGTGGGATCATGTGAAGAGTTAAGAACATTGCCATATGTAACTTACAAAGCTAACAAACAAAAATATTTCTAGAACAGCTAATATATAGTTAAGAAACGTCATAGATCACAGTAAATGTTGTTCCCAGGGCGCTAACATTGCGCCGCTTATAAGACTTATTAAAAAAGACAAATTGTAAACCTCCTCTGTTAGTCGGTTCAACAATAAAGGCTAGATCGCCCGCGCTTGTCACAATTCATAAGCTACAAATATCTCATCTTATTCGATGTAAGTACAACAGACGATTGCGTTAAAACGTACAAAAATACGTATACATATAAAACTATTTCTAACTTCAGCACTTCAAATTGCTTGTCATTAATTTTGATGATACAAACAATTTTCGGCCATACTACTAAACAACTATCATTTCAAGTTTATTTATCTAGATTTGGCATAAGAGCTTGTGTTGTAATTGTAATTAAGTTTCTTTAGCATAAAAACCAATGATTCCAGTTTTTTACCGTTACTCAAAATACTTAGGAATTTTAATTTCTTATTAAATTATTTGCATGAAAAGCGAAACGAACGTATATATTTCTTCGTAATTAATTTCTACAGAGTTTATTATGGGTTCTCATTTTGTAGTTGTCCGTAAGAAAACGATAAATCTTTACAAGCTGAAAATGTGCTATAGAACAGCGGCATCATTTCATAGGCCGTTAATAAGAGGCCGCGTGTCACTCGAAAAAGAACCGAATGGTGCTATAAATAAGGATCTAAATCATCTATTGGTTCTCATTCACTCAGTCGAAGTACCGGAATGCACGCAGCGTGTTGGTAGAGGTGCCGCTCCGTGGTCAGTCGCGTGCGGGCAGCCGCGCGAGCAGGACGTAAAGCTGCGCGAAGGCGGGGCGGCGCGCTGGCTCCCGCTGCCAGCACGAGCGCGCCAGCTGGTACACCGGCCACGGCACGCCCGCGCACCCCAGCATCTCGAACGACGCCTCGTCCGTCTCCATGCGGGACAAGTTTTCTAGGACCTGGCAACAAAGAAATACTTAGTGCATGGAAATTGGTTGTTTTTGTTAATTTGCCATTTCCATTTCGCACGTGTCGTTTAAGGGTTGAACTTCATCTCGCAGCACGAAGTCGACTTTTTCCGTCGCCCTTTCTCCTTCTGTCGCTCAGAACTGTCATTTGCTAGACCGAGACAGAAAGCATACTGCGATAGCACGCGGCGGATTCTTCGCTGACGCCAAAAGGCAATTCCGTGCCGCCAGATGAGGTCCAACTCTAAAGAGGCTCAAGAATTTGGGGGGTTTTAACCATCTGGACACGACCCACGCTCCCTCGCGGAAAACTTTCACCTAACCCACCTCAAGATCGCTCAAATGCTGATACGGGCGATGTTTGCACAGCGTGTAGATCTCGTACAACAGCACTCCGAAGCTCCAAGCGTCGCTGCGGCTGGAGTGCGCCCCGTGCAGCACGGCCTCCCACGCGGCCCAGCGCAGCGGCAGCGGCGGCCCGTCGGCGATGCGGGAGTAATCGCCGGTGTAGGCTTCGTTGTCCGTGTTCAGGTCCGAGATCTTGATCTGGTAGCCCGCGCCGATCAGGATGTTTCTGGGGGTTAGACACTTGTTATCAATGTTGGACTTGTTGTAACTAAAATTAGCGCATTATGACCAAAGACTTTGAGCTATATAATTTTCTGAAGTTGGTCTCATTTGCCTGAACAGTCTTAACGCGCTCAGGACTCTGTTTACAATAAACCGATCATAACGATTACTTTTTAAAGCGGCATACATATTTATACATATATACAGCCCATCCATACTTAGTCTATCCGGTGTACAATCCAAACCTATTTGCTCAATTGCAGAAGAAAATGCACCTGACGTTTATCATGACACATTACCACATTTTAGAAATAAATGTAGGCAATTAGTTAAAACACAAATTGATTAATTGATTGATTAATTAATATAATGTAATGCAATTATTATTTCAAAATCATCATTGTCAAATCATATCTTTTACTTTATTGTTAATTTTATTTTATTGAATTATAATATTATTATTTTAATTTAATTTTAATTTTGTCATTATAAATTATTTTGTGTTATTCTTTAGGGGTTTTTTTTGAATTTTTGATTATTTTATATTGTTTCAAGTAATTTTAATAATAATAATTTAATAAGAAGGAAAACGATAACGACCAATAATGTTGTGTGCACTTTATATCATGTTTTATCATGAAAGAAAATGTTTGTTATAATGCTGTTTGTGTACCTATTAAATAAATGAATAAAATAAACCCACTCACCTAGCAGCCAAATCCCGATGCACGAAATGCAGCGACTCCAGATACCGCATTCCATCAGCGACCTGCAGCGCTATATGAGCCAAGGTGTCGGCCGCCACGGTGGACGCGGACAGTCCCCGCAGATGCACCACCAGCTCCGTGTCCAGGTACTCCAGCACCACGGCCAGCGGCGGCGCGCGACACACGCCCAGCACTCGCGCCAGGGACGAGTGCGAGAGAGACGCCAGCACTCGGACCTCCGACTCGAATGAGCGTCTGGAATTAATGTAAACGAGTTAGTTGGAAAGAGGACAGTGGATTATGCAGCATAGTGCGTCATCTAGCTTAGTTTTAAGTACTTTTAGCATATTCTTGAAATGGGGATTGTTTTTATAAGATTTATTGAAGTTTCATAATCTTTATGGTACATCACATAGTTAAAAAACAAAGATTTTTCTTTTTACTTTGAAATAAATGATTATTTATTATTTTTAACATAAATATCTGTTATTTCAATATTTGCTGCTTCCGAAAGCAGCTGCACCACATCATATTGACCCAATTTCTGTGGAGCGCGCTTTTGCTTGGGAAAGCTGCAGCATATCGTATCTTTTATCAATGTATTTTAATGCTTATGGCATACGAACTTCAAAAATAATAATACTAAGGTACAACACTTCATGCTCCCACCAATTCCACGACAGCACTTACCTCTCGTTAACGGAAGCGTCGTTGCAGAGGAACTTGACGGCCACCAGCCTCCGCTCCGCCGTCACCAACCCGCCGTACTCTGGTACGCCCTCCGCTTCCGCCACGTACACCTGAGGCGTGGTCAATGGATTATTGTTGCTTTATTGGATAATTTATAAATTTATAAAGTAGTTCATAGCTGCGTTACAAACTCTTTGTTACTGTTTTAAATCTTTTTGTTCATGAAAACCTCATGTGGGAATCCCCACATGAGGTTTTCAAAATAAATAAAGAACTACTTAAACGTGTAAAAAAAAGAAATAAAGGATAGAGGAATTTCGCACTGGCAGCCAATTGACACGGTAGCTCAGTTGGCAGAGCGTCGGGGCGTTCACCCGAGGTCGCGGGTTCGATCCCCGCCTGTGTCGAAATTTTTCTTTCCTTTATTTATTCTTTATTTATTAGTAATAATCCCCACATGAGGTTTTCATGAACAAAAAGATTTAAATTATGTGATAGTTAGGCGTTTTCAACATTTGCATTCTATCTGAAAAGATAGACAAGTGGCCTTTCGAATTAGTAATAATTCGGAGGTAGGAAACGCAAACACTACTTAAAAGTGTAAAAAAAAGAAATAAAGGATAGAGGAATTTCGCACTGGCAGCCAATTGACACGGTAGCTCAGTTGGCAGAGCGTCGGGGCGTTCACCCGAGGTCGCGGGTTCGATCCCCGCCTGTGTCGAAATTTTTCTTTCCTTTATTTATTCTTTATTTCTTTGTTACTGTCTTACGAAGAACAACTTTGCTATGTAGGTTTCCTCACGATGATTTCCTTCACCGTTACGAACCATGATAAATTAATTATACATATGACTTTGGAAAAGACAAATTCGTGTAGGTCCGACCCGGGATTTCATCTCACGCCTGTCCGTATTGACGGGCGGTCGTTCTACCTATTGGACTATCTACTACTAATATACATACATACATATACCCCCGGTTATTAATCCCTAGAAGGGGTAGCCAGAGATGATGATGATGAGAAGATGAGTGCGAAACAGATAGTAAAATAAAGGTTTTTGGGGATAGAAATGGGGTAGTGCTATTCTAAGCCGACACTACAAAGCAATATAAAGTTATATATAGCTATTGAAGTTACCGTTCCGAAGGCCCCCTCCGCCAGCTTGGAGATCATCCTGAGCCGATGTCGCGGGAACTCCAGCACGTCCCCGTCCTCCGGTCCGGCCCCTATCGAACCTCCCGCCCCAATTGACCCTCCGGCCCCCAACGACCCTCCAGCCCCTAACGACCCTCCCAGCCCGCTCGCCCCGCTGCCAGATCTCTGTAACGATATGGTCCATTAGTGGGAATTTATTATGCAAGAGATTTAGTTTACTTGAACAAAGTATAACATCATTTATACAAAATTCTAAACTGACAAAAGATAATACTAAAATCTGCTTATCCATTTTTTTTGTTACTAAAATGTCTTGGACGAAAAGAAACTAACTCGAACATACCAACGGCCAACCACTAAGTAAATCTTCATGAGCAATTTGCATGCGGCGTTATATACAGGAGAGGTGTCTGAGGAGTCTTTAATCTGCCTGTCGTGATTAAACACTAACTATGGACTAAAGCGATAGTAAAACTTAGTTAGGGTAATTTCTTCGGGAATATTTTTTTCCGGGATAAATAGTACCCTATTATTTAATCCGGACTTCTAACTATACTTTTGCAAAATTTCAAAGCAATCGGTTTAGTGGTAACGGCGTGAAAGCGGAACAAACAAACAAACAAACTCACTTTCCGATCTATAATATTAATAAGGATTTGATTAAGAAGAGAGGCGACCGTGGAAAGAGACAAGAGCATACTCACTCGCAGCGTCCGGCGCGAGCGGGCGGAGGTGCGGGATCTGCGGTCCGCCAGCAGCGTGGCGTCGTCCGGCCGGCGGCACAGCAGCGGCGCCTGGCTGCCCAGCTCCGGCACCGCGTACTCGTAGTTGGAGCTCTCTGTCATCGTGACGTGGTTGGTTCAGTTACGATAATAGGATATAGTCCAAAAATTAAACAAAGTAAATTTAATAATAGACTCTAAACAAAGTAAAATTATTAGTTGCAGTTGCCATTGGCGTAGGCTTCTTTGCGAATCCTGGCAAATCTTACACATAAATTTACTTCGTTTTAGTATAAATATTCGAGGTTTATTATAGTACTTATAATAACCTATAGTACATATATTTAATCAAGTCAATACAATAGAATTTTAACTTTTATTCTAGTTTCTGCATGCATCAACCGTTTCATCTTTTATCGTTCCATTACCTGACAGCTCAGTGTTGGAGTGTCTGAGGAAGTCCTTCATCTCGAGCAGCACGGGGCTGTACCGGCAGGCCGGGGGCAGCGGCTGGTACGGCTCCTGGTACTCGTCGCATTTCACCTCGGCGTGCGGCGGCATCCGGCCGCTGCCCAGAGTGGGAGGGGCTTCGCGGCGACGGGATGTCTTGCCTGGTTAATAGGGTTTTGAATTAATTTTGAATATTGCTTT
>OY755170.1:27543295-27662365 GCA_963576735.1 Bedellia somnulentella
CGCTCGTCGGCGGGCGGGGCGCGCGGCAGCGCCGGCTCCGACGTGAAGTTACCTTGCGCTACGTCTGGTGAAACGATTCATGGATTTAGACATGAGATCATGCTGGTGATTAAGTGCTTGAGAGGAAGAGATAATGCCATGATGTTTGTGTGTTTTAAAAAACAGGTGAATCAATTTTTCAAATATAATGAAAAGGTATATTTTTTCGTGAGTGTACTTTTTTCTTAAAGAAATAGTCAATAATACAATTAAATATATTGAGATGCCGTGAGACAGCAAAACACAGAAAGAAAACACTAAAAGATACAATTAGTCCAAATTAATTGCAACATTTTAATGGTAATTAAATTTTGTATCGGTACTTAGAATCATCAATGATATAAAAAAAAACATCCTTGCATTGATGAGTCTCCAAATCTAACAACCCACTTACACTAGAACATTAAATAATACAACATCTATAAACATTAAAAAGTGCAACATACCAGAATCGAACGCAAACTCGCTGACGAGCAGCCAGCGGGCCGCGAACCGCAGCTCCACGCGCACCCACTTGCCGATGCGGTGGTGCAGGTTCAAGGTCACGTTGCGCGCGCTCTCGAAGATCGGGTCCTGCTCCGGCGCCAGCACGATGGGGTCGTCCTGGTAGTGCCGCCCGCCGATGCTGAACGACACTACGGCTTCCGAGAATATCTGCGCCGATATAATACAACAATGTGTAAGTAGGTATGACTTGGTCAATAACACATATAGGGGGAACAAAATAATAAATAAAATTAAAGTGTAAAATAATGTATTCAGAAGTCAGTATATTCAAAACTGCGTTTGAAAATCAATCAATCAGCGTTTGACTCGAAGGACCAAATTTTAGAATTATTTGATCAGCGCTAACAGTGACCATTTGTATGCTTTAAAAATCCAAGATGCACTTTAGTCAGATTATCCTAATTCTGTAAAACAAGATAATTACTTATTTCGGGAGCGTCAAGCCGTCGGTCCTTCCTAGGTAATAGTCATGCAATTCCGTACAAGGCCAGTATATCATCCTATCCAAGATATAGTCTACGCCATGTTATACATATAAGTAGATAGTATATTACCTTGACATCCCGCATGAACCGGTTGCTGACGTGTATGTGCAGCGCGGTGAACTCCCGCACGCGGTCGAACTCGAACTCCAGGCGGGGCGCGCCGGACTCGTTCCGCCAGCCCACCCACGCCGAGCGGCCCGCGCTGTCGCGGATGTCCTCGCCACCGTACACGCCGTCCGTCTAGAAAGTGATCAGTATTTAGTTGCAGTTTCACATACATATACCCACGGCCATAAATCCTTCAAAGTGGTAGTTCTTCAGAGCTAGAAACCCCTCAGTCATTTGGAAGTTGATAAGGGAAAATATGGTAGAAATAAAGTATCGTTGATGATGGGTCTCCAATCACATCGCCCAAAACTACTTAGAAAAGTCCCATACCCTTAGTCGCCACTTACGACAACCGTGGGTGACAACCGAGTGCTGGGTTTGTAGCTACATTTCGGAATAAATGTCAATCGTTCGATCGAAAAAGAAACAACGAAAGAGAAAGAGAGTCATTTATTCGCTGTACAGATAAGCAAGTAAAATACAATAAAACATTAAAAAGAATAATAGAGAAGTCATTTGAAGAGTACGGCCAAGAAACCGGCTTATTACACTGTCTAGTCTGTCCCTTTTTACTCGGTAAGTGACCTTTGCTTAAGTTATTTTTCTTTTTTTATGGTAATAAAAATAAGTTAGACAGTTTCGATAGGTGTCGGAGTATCGATTCCGACTCTGAAAGACGAAAATTTCAATTAATATGAAACCTCAGTGTTCGCTTCTAAACGTTCTTCTAAAAACGAGAGTCTGAAGTGAAAAGAATAAAAGAGCATGTATGAGGAGAATAGTAAATGTAAGGGAAGCCAGAGATATTTGACAAGATCGTAGAAAGTGGCGATCGATAAGTCTCTGCCCACCCCAATAGAATTAAGACGTGTGAGTAAAAGTAACTATAATATTTATAAAATTTTGCAGAACGTCATAATAAAGTTCGCTAACTAATTTGCTGAACAAGTAAATTATGTGTCTCGGCCTTTGAGGAAAGAAAACCATTTCATTATAGATAAAAGTACACGACGTTCCGTTTCAAAAGGAAGTCTAGTTACAGTAAAGGGTAATTGTTAAAGAGTAGAGAATTGCTTCCCCAATTAGTCTAAGGGTTAGCTAAAGCAGATGAAATTGCTTGTATAGGGTTACAAGAAGGAAATGTCTATGCATTTTTTGTGTTTTCTTTTAAGTAGATAGACAGAATTTACAAAATAGACATCTTTTTTCAAATTTACGTTTCTTTAGCGTCGCAGTCATCATTAACACACATAAACATATTATTGAAATAATGTAGGGTAAATCTAATTCGGACAGCGGCCACTTCACGCTTTAGGGGTTACGCTCTTTGACGCTCCCATCTGAATCGATGAGTACGATGTGAAACTATTTCCTGAGTTATTGGTAGCAATTCAGCCGACATTACAAAAGATAAGGGAGCTACATGAGTAATTACTTCCTTTGAGTTATGGGTATCAATTCAGCCGACATTACACTGAATAAGACAGTTGAATTACTACGCTAAAATGGATACCGTACAAATTACTTACCAGCTGGCCGAGCCCGCCGCGCAGCTCCGCGCCCCAGGCCCCGTCGTAGGTGGAGTCGGACAGCTCCACGCCGTCGCTGCGCCGGTCCCCGCGCGGCAGCGAGTACGACACCACGCCCGCTGGACATACACACAAACAAACTTATTTATTTGCTGCCTAGAGGAAGCCAACGTTTTCAAACACTATGTAGGAACATTATTATTCACATACGTATAAAGACGTTTCATCTCAAAGACCTAATAATAAAACATTAATTAAATTATTTCAGCACAGCGAAACGATAGTAAGTCAGAACAAAACTGATTTTAAGTCAGCACCGATACACACCGCGTTTCGACTTATATGGGATGTACTTGGATGCATTGCTTGGGTTGAATGGGCGAAGATCCGTGAAGGTGAAACTTAATTTAGTATAAATATCTCATTCCTGATTTTATATTTGCTTTGTAGTTTCATTAATCGTTTACGCCATATATCCTTAAAAGTGTGACTAACCACTAATTTGTTTTCTTTATTTTTTAGTTATGCGCTTTAATACCACCCGGTAAATGCTCCGACATAACAATTATTGCCATTTACTTTTGAAGATAACAAGGGCCAATGTTTATTATAACAAGTACGGATGTCATTTAAATTAATTTAATTAATATTTAGGTACAATTGGTTACATACATTTTTTAATATTTATTGCTCTAAATAAACCTTTTTTTATGTAATTTGGGTTTGCTAGATCATTAAATATATGCTAAGAATGCTTTTATTTGCAGCTTTCCTCATTCTCTAGATCCTGAAATCGTAATTCTTTAAATTTGAATACTAAATCTTTTAGTGTCGTGTGTGATTTTCAATTGTTCTGTCAAAACTATCATTTTAAATGTTAATATTTTCGCTCGCCATTTCAATAGAAGAAACGTTTACCATTTCCTATAAGTATAACAATTAAAATGTATTGACAATTGCAAGTGCAATAGCACCGCTGCAATAAAAGATAGTACGCTCGATTAGTACAAAGTGGTCATAACAACTAACTAAGCGGCGGAGCAGTGAGCGATCCAAAGATGTCGCCGCGGCCACATCCTGCGAGGAATGGCGTCAATGGCGGGAAGCTCAAGAGCGGCCGCCATCATTGTTTGCAAAGCGTGTCCGGCGCCGGCGCGCATGCGCATCCTAATGGGATCGCGACACCACCGCCGCACAGCACGCATTGTTCGGATGTGTTATACTTCTTAATGGTACCATTCATTAGAAAATGGCATATTTGATAGATCGTATTGTAAAAAAGATAGAAAAGGGAATGTTAAGGTGGTTTGGGCACAAGAAGAGGATGGATGATAGTAAATCGGTGAAAGAGATATGTCGCGACCATGTAGGACTTATTAAGATGGAAGAAGATTAGTGTAAATGAAGCTCGCGAGGTTTGCCAGGATCGTACAAAGTAGAGATCGAAATAGTAGTATGTATGTTGTGATTGCGCGCAGAACAGATGACCAGTGCGAAGGTGCTGGAGTACCGGATTACCCTGAATAATTAAGAGGGCCTATTATGAGAAATCACTAATGCTAATCTCCGGAGACGATCATAGATATACACACAACAAGTTCATTACATTGAACTACATGAAGCCGCCATTAGAAACAAACAAAAACAAACATTGAGGTATGGCAGGACGTACAAAGTGGCCATCGAGAATCTCTGCCTACCCCAATGGAAACTTATGTCGTGAGTACTTGTACACTTAAGTGTGAAAGACAACCGCGGTCCACTCAGCACCACTCGGCGGCCGCCATGAGTCACGCAGCTCGTTAATACATTCTCGGAAGCCATTGTTATTCCCAACGCATTCGACAATTGATAGAGACATGCGGACAAATAAAAATAACATTTACTAATAGTTATCGCACATCATAGTGTAATTTATTGCTTCAGATCGGCATCCCAGGTATTATGTGTAACTTGCCTTATTGTGCTACGAGTTGAGCTCGGTTTTAGAACACATATAGAATGGGAATATAGTAACCAACGGATAAACTAAAATAATCTTCGATCTCTATCATAAGCGGCCGCTGTACAATATTAAAACCAATGCGCTAATCCGTTTCCGAGTTATATTTATAAGTCAAGTTCATTAATTTTCTCACAACGCCCCGCATTAATTATATTGATTACTAAAACATCAACAACTACTTTCCAAGATTTTTCTCATCTATTCATAATTATCCTCCATAATAATAAACAAAATCGTTAAAAACATGGTAGAGAGGCAATAAAAATTATCATTTTGTAAATATTTTATTTATAAAATAGTTTCTGATTTATAGTGCCGTAGTTCCTTTCCGAAGGTTGGGAGCGAATTTGAAATATTGTAGCGTAAAGCTACAACTTTCTTGCTACAAATATTTCATAAAATCGCTTTTAGAATATTCATAAATTCTTCTCTAAATCTGATCAAAACTTCGAGAAGCTAGAGACAAGTTGTTTCTGAATTTTCAGAACATAATGATATTGAAAATTACCTAAGCTAGAAGATAACATGCTGGGAGACATAGTTGACGAAACTATTGTCTGCGGAATGTCTCTGAAGCGCAAGCTCGCAAGTCGCGTTCTTATTAAGATGGAATTTAAAGATATTCACTCACGCATTTAGAACAATATATAGAACATTCACACCAAGACATCGCTAATATCGGATACGGCAAATACAATGAAATTATGATGGAGTGGAACTTTCTAACTTTCAAACTATACATTTTTGGGAAAAATATTGGAGCAACCTAAATATCATTATCATTAATTAGACACCGCTTATATAAAGACTAAACGCGGTCAGGTTATATAAAAAAAAATGTTACTATTATATTAACTATGTACAAGACTCTTAAAGCAGATCACAAAATATATTTACTTGCAAAATTTTGACTGTGTAATCTCAATATTGTAAATAAATTGATGTGGCACACGGAACCGACAGCGCGCAACGTAAGGTTGGTTAGTATTAAATATTGATCAACACAAGGTTTTCTATAATCAAGAACCAACCTTTTAGTATACTATAGTATACTAAAAGCCTTTTGAAAGGACATTTGGCGTTATAAACACGCTTTATAAAAAAGTTGCGAACATAAACAAAAATACACAATCATAGTGTTTTCAAGCTGATTTAATATTCTGTAGTTATTTTATTTAAAACAGTGGGACAAGCGAGATAATTAGTGTAAAGTTAACTATATTTTAAGGTGATAATATAATGGTCATGGTCTTAATTACTTAATATAACTGCTGAAAAGTTAGAATATTTCTCCGAGGTCCATGGAAAACAATTCGACAACAACAAGTAGCTTAATATCAGAAAAGTATTTACTTTGCGCCGCTCGCCCAGTCTCCCACGTATTTTAAAGTGTAGATCGTCAGAATTCCTCTTGGCGATACTTGTTTACTCGAGCTTTATAACAAGTACTTGTACATCTTCATCACCATCGCCAGTCCTGCCAAAGTCCTGCAATTCCACTCACCCGTCCACACACATCCGTAGAGCTCGAGGCGCAGGCACACGGTGCGGCGGTGCGTGCTGTGCGGCACCAGCCGGACCTTGGACGCCCACAGCGGCGGCTGCAGCCGGTTCTTGCGCTCCAGGTACGTATTCGTGTTGCCCGTCAGGATCTGCACATACACTGAGCGTTACACATCTATAGTTGGTACTAGAAACCCCCTTAAACTACTCACATCAGACTAGACCAATAATTATTAGTTTTAATCAATTGCTGGATGTAGAAATCCCCGTAAGATCCCAATATGTTGCCCTCATCTTACAGTTTCCTGCGACTTTCGCAGTCATCGGCTATGACTGGCATAAATATATCTTCCACGCTTAATTAGTTTTGAATGTATTTATCTCAGTCACAATAGGGTCGATTAAATGATGATAAGAGACGTAAAAGTAAAAGATAAGTTATAAAATGTGGGGAGAGTGTTACAAGTATTCCATTGATGAATGAAGTTAAGTGTATATAAAACGTAATTCTATCATTCTAAACCACGCACACATTCGTATCAACCAATCCGAAGTCCAGGCGTACATCGCATTTATAACTTTTCCAGCGCCACATATGTGGACACTTAATAAACGCAACCAAGAGACGCGCGGCGAAAGACCTTTCTTCACCATCATTCAATTATTGTGATCCCTTAGAAAAGCCGAGCTTTGCTTTTACATCGTCATCGAGAAATTTCTATACTAAGTTGTCTGAGTGATGTATTAATGTTAAATAATGTTAAACACTTCCGACACAGGACTAGGGATACTCTTATATGACAATAAACTAGTAAGGTTTTCATAGTTTAATTGCGTAAAAAAATAAAATCAAGTAAAATCATACTTTCGATTAACTTTTTAGTTTGAGAAATAAGAGGAAGACCTCTTTTTCTTGTGACAAACAGTTCATTGAAGATTAATTTATAGTCTCTATCTTTGGTATTCTCAAAGCCGATAAAAAAGCGATTACTTATCGCTGCCATAAACCTTAAAATTGCTCCCCTCTCTAGTCAAAGTTCCCGAACATTCTAGTTAAGGTAACCTACAATTATAAACTAATGCCTTTAATAGTAAACTGGCTAGCAGTTTCGGTACGGAATCACGACTATAAATTTAGACGCCTTGGAAAATATTTATTTGGAAGGTGGCTAATAAACTAGTAATTTTATTTTATGTTCTATTAACATTAATTTTCCGACGATTTATTTCGAAAATAGTGATAAGCTGCTTTTCCAATTATATTGTACCAATTAGAGTCGGAATATTTTCTTATTATCCTTTCTATTAATAAAATACTCTAACAAGTCCTCCAGACGTCTTCATTAATTTGCTTCCTCCGTACATCCTGCGATACTTTGCTATGATTGTTTATCGTCTAATTATTATCTTTATTAACGAGAAAATGTGTTCATTTTAGTTGTTCTCGAATTCCAATAAATCTTTTTCAATGATGTTGATATAAGTTGAACAAACTGCATGTTGTTGATTGTCTGTAAATTTGCTTTGTATATACTTATTTATTTCCAACATTTTTATTTTTATAGAAATCGTAAACGTTTGATTATATAGAGTGGTCTCGTAACAAACGCACTATTCTTTCTCTGTTCCTCTCCTACAATTTGGCGTAAGAGTGAGTGCAATACTGCTACCGCACGCTGGCGGCAAACGCGGCTAAGGCACATATGCTAAACATGAACCAATTAGACAACTTGGATTTTTGTTGTTTAGCTAACTGACTGTAGATAAAGGCCTTAGGTCGCTGTCAAGCGAAGGGATGCCTTTAAATAAGCAAATAAAAACGTGCCGTAAATAATAAAGTGGTAAAGCTTAGAATAGAATAGAACATTTATTGCAAGTCACGAGAGCTACAACTTACAAGTGCTATAATTGAGATCTACTAAACCGATTTTTAACATTCTTTCAGAATAAGAAGCCAAATATTTATGGGTGAAAAATACTAAATATCCCTAAAACGTTTTTTTATTGTAATTGCATTAGCCACTCATGCCCAGCCGTGTTGTGTCGCCGGTTGCACATACATTCCAAGGGACATAAACTTTGCCACGTGTAATTTTCCTTACAGCCTACACGTGGCTGCATGGGTGAGCCATAGCCTGCATTGTAGATTGTAACGATCCTATATTTTTAGGACTATTTTATCAATGTTCATTAAGTTGAGGAGAAAATTTGAATTGTCACTGTCTTATTCCTTGACAAAAGCGGCTCGAAAATCTAAAAATCACAAATTCTTTTGGTCATTACCACTTCTGCAAGTAGTACTAGCACTTTCGAACATTACGTGACTATTCTGTCTTCAAAGTGCTAGCTTTTTGCCAAAATAGTGCATTCGCGTAATAGGGGGCAGGCCTATCGCTGTTTTGCATGAATACACTGTCACATGACTAAGTAAAACTGAGGGTTTCTTCACGATAATTTCTATCACCGTTAACAACTTTGATAAATGAATCACACATTCGACATTTGAACTGTATAGTATCGCCTTAGAACAGCATTACCCCATTTCTGCCCGAAAGTGTTTGGAAAAGGCGACTAAGGGTATTGGGGCTTTTTAAGTAACTTGGGCGATTAACTATATAACTGGGGCATTACCAAGAACCTTCATTTTACTATGTTTTCTCCATTTAACTCGCAAAGCTGACTGAGTAAGTCTTAGTCTGAAGCTCCGAATTGGCTAGCCCTGCTCGCGATTTATAGCTGTGTGAATATGTATGTATATATGTTCATTTGAACTAAGGATCCATTGGTGTAGACCCTGTGTAAGATTGGAACTCGCGTCTTTTACAGTCGCGTAAGTGTTACCCTTGAAGTTCTATAAAACTAACATTATAGTACTGATATTTAATATAATTAAAATAATGATACTTCCGCACACATCTGTAGTTTACGTGACACTTATGAATATGACGAGAGTACGCGCAGTTTTGGTACTAACAATGTGCTACGTGACGGGAAGTTAATATTAATGGCTGAACCGACCGCGGCGCACTCTACGAGGGTTATGCTTCTCTTATATTTGTTAGATTAATTGTTTTGACGAGAATATGTGTGAAAGAATTATCAGAGCCAAATAAAGATTTGAAAAAACCATGAAGAATGAAAAGTTTTTATAGAATTTAAAAGGGTACACGCCTAATGACCAAATTAACGATCGATAAAAATGGCGTTTAGTGATATCAGTGTGTCTCTACACTACATTCGGACTCATCTGACAGGATTAGGACAACCAAGACAATAGAACAAGAACTATTTAGAGGGTTAAGTCAAAATCTCTTCTCTCCTATACCTTGAGAAAACACAACATCAATAGATCAAATTCAAAACAAAAAAAGAGTGCTTTTGATTAATTTATCTAATAAAAATATAAATTAAACTGCAATCACGAATAATATGAATATACAGACAGATGAAATGTTTAAGCTAGATTGCAGATCTAGTCATTTCCCTAGCATGCAAAAATAGAAAAAATACATAAACATATTTTTGGTGATATAACTAAGGAAAACGAATTATAAATAATTAGAATGCATTTCGAGTCCTATAAAAAAACCACCTCATTCCCATCACCACTTTTAACCCGTGGCTTCCAATACTGCATGACGTAGGCTTCCCCGAACTCATGCTACCAAGCAGCTTTCTCACAAGTGTATACGTAAAAGAATAGCTAACATCGAGTCCAACAAATAACCCACCTCATTTCCATCGTTGGGGCGATACCGAGTCCACTTGTTGAGCCTTGGCCGCCAGTACTCGATGGCGTAGGCCTCCCCGAACTCGCGGCCCTGGCCGTTGCCGAAGCGGCCCTGCGTGCCCACCGCCGTGATCACGTGCACGGAGCGGAGGTCCACCTGGATCCACTCGGACGACTCGGTCGTGATCTGCGACTTGGGGCACCACGCGCCGCCTTGCAGCTCCGCGTTCAGTCTGGTACCAATATGCGCTTTGTAGGAAACTAGCTTTTGAGGGGACTTTTATTGGTATATTTGGGCATGTAAAACAGCATATTACGAACTGTTACTTATGTTTCTTATTACCGACTAGATTATGTGTTTAAAAAGTTATAAATTAAGTGAGCATAGATTTTACTCAAATAAATTTATATAGTTTTTGACTTATTACCAACTTTATCGTATTTTAACTAATGAAATCTAGTTGAGTGTGCGCGCAAACTTGAGATATAAATATATTTTGTATCATAATGTACTATTACAGATTATATTTGCCATCATCGTCGGTTTACTACCCTGGGTGTCGTACGTAACTACTAGTGGACTTATTACAAATAGTGTTTAAAATCTCTTAATTTCTAGCGACTGAGACATTTCAGAGATCTATCTCTGTCTTCAGCTGCGAGGATAATATCATCATTACTTCACATAATACACGACCACTGCTGAACATAGACCTTTACCTACATAGATCTAAAACGGCTAGACTTGAATTCCTTTCTTCTCTGAACAAGCAGCCTCGGTCCAACTTCCAACTTTTCTATCCACCTCAAATAGCAATTCATTCACAATGATTTGACCATTTTTATATTGCCATTTCAGGGCTTTTGAGGTCTAATGGTCGTAAATTGACTATTGTTACTGAAGCAACATTTTCACTCAGTCTTTTTTACCCCGATTAATAGTTGCATCTTTTCATTGCAGATTCGATTAGGCAGTTAGCAATCGCATCACGCAGCAGTTAACTTTCTTATATACTTTTCTACATTGCCCTAAAAGTATCGCTTATCATTTAACTAAAACCATAAATCCGATGCAAAACCCAAATTTCTGGATTTGACTACTGTATAACTGGACCCTTTAGGAAACTTTTGTCATTGAAATTTTATTTTTAGTGCCTACGACCTCCGAAGTTTTATGTACCCAAGCGTCCCAGTTAAGGTGTAGGCAGGCGTTGTGTATAGTGTATAGGTACCTCGCGTTCTGCGGGCCGACGTTCCCGTCGTTGTAGGAGGAGCTGGCGCTGAGGTCCTGGTCGGGGATCTGCCCGCTCTCCATGCCCAGCGGCGCGATGCATTGCGCTGCAACAAACAATATACATTTTAATGCAAAGACTCAAACGTTGAAGCCTCATATTTCCGACGGGGTAAGCAGAGGTAATACTTCTGACCATCACGTGACCCATGTTTGCTTGGAAAGTTTCAGGTTTGGCAACTGATATTATTGACTATAAATACAATTTGTTAGTTGGAAAAATAAAGAATCATTTAGAATCGAAAATATTCCCTATCAAACTAAGCGTTGATCATTTCTAGTGTAACTCACCACACGACACTTTCTTATATCTAATGAATGTTGATTAATATACCCTACTTACAGTTCGGTATGATACTATTGATAATAAATTGATTTATTCAATTAACAGTTGTAGCAAGTAGGTCAAACTAATAAAGTGGATAGCAACAGAAATATCATATCTGTGTGTGGACGTTTCAGCCGAGCAACTGGTAAGTGTTGACTGGGTGGTCAATAGAACAAAGGTCATTCATTGGGTAATGCAACCAAATCTTAAATGATAACTGTATTATTGTTTATTAAATTATACTAGGTTCATTTAAAACATTTCAGAACCTATAGTTGTATACACTTAATACCGCATGACTACTATGCTGCTCTTACCTCTTCCTTCAAATGGTTGATCTACCAACGGCGATATTAATAGTTTGTATAATTATGTTTTACTCATACATAAAATGTATAGCAACGGTATGGAACACGATTGGAAGCAGTTAGATATATTCTTGAAAGTAGATTTGCGTTTGTGTTAAAATAAATACGGTTGCTTGTGTACCGTGAGATAGACTACTGTTACCGAAATTGGATTCTAAAGAACATGAAGATAAATTATGTTCTACGGGAGAGTGTCATAAAATAAAAATAAATAAACAAAATAATTTAAACTAAAATATTAAGATACATCTTTGTTTTTTGAATGTCAAATTGTAACTTAATATTAAGTTAAAATATACTTCTACTTCGGTTTCGATAAGTTAAGAACCCGCGACCTTCGGGGCGTATACCCGAAGGTCGCGGGTTCGAACCCCGCCAGTGACGAAATTTTTCTTTCCTTTAATAACATCTTTTATTTATGAGTAATAATCCCCACATGAGGAATTCATGTCAAAAAACATTAAATTATTCGATAAGTTTTGTTAAAATAAAATAAATACTAAATTATCTCAATGCCAGTGTAAGTGGTCTTGCTAGAGCTTGTGGCACTTCCGATATTGGTCTATGAGGTCTGGATATAAAGTCACAAAGTAATTTTCACGCCCGTACCATCGCGTTTGAGAACTTTTATACGGAACCATATCTAAAACAATCAATCACCGCACTGATGTATACATTTGAAAGCGTTTATTATCTTATCCAGTGGAGCGAACCATTCGAAAAATTATCAGAACAATGAACAAACGCAGATTGTGTACGCGCACATAAACACATCAAGACATTTAAGTCACTGAAGTCCTTACTTTATATGGTGGTGCTGTGTGGTTTACAATAGAATTACCCTGTCTATTTCTCTAAGTATTAATGTATAGGTGTAGAAGACGATCAACAGATCTGGGCCCTGTGTGATTGACGATGAAGTTTGCAATCTATCAACTTTTCCTTTTAAATAGAATTTGGTCGCGGATTTTTGATTTTTATGGAGGAAAATACAAATGAAATAGTTCTCAATTGTGAATGTTTGTAGTAGTGTGCCAGCTTATTGTTTGTGAGACCAACTCACAGTGTAAGTGCTGTTGACATCGCCGCGGCTTTTGTTAGGCAACCAAGTACGTCGTCGGGTTCGTTACCTTATGAAGCCAGTGGATTTATAGTGGATCTTCGTCTGATTTTACACTTCAAGTGATAAGGGACGTTTCAATTGTGGTATTGCTCCATAGTTGAAGCGATTATTCATTTGGATATTTTATAATGTCATCGTTTTTTTGAGTCTTTGTCACACAAACATTCCTTATTATACTTGCTAAATGTAAGGCATATAAAATTGCGAGTATATTTTACGTTACTTGTATTAAGAGCATGTATGAAAAGATTGATGGATGTGAATGAAGCTAGAGAGGTTTGCCAGGATCGTACAAAGTGGCGATCGATAGTCTCTGCCTACCCCAATGGGAACTAACGGCGTGAGAATACGTATGTATGTATGTATGTTGTATTGTATCTAGCAAATATATAATCGCCGCGAAAATCAATACAATTACTATTCTCGTTAAAATGATTCCACCCCAAAAACCTTATTCTTGGCGAACTTGCACATCTTCTGTGGATATAAAATGTATACAGTGCGAGTGTATTCGAGGCGAAGTGCGCGCATCTCAGCTCAGACAGGGTGTGTTGATTGCCAGTGAGGCGTGACGTCATGCCGCCATAACGAACGCATTGTACTGCGCGGGACTCGAACGCCGGCCGGCCGGAACACACGCTGACCCCTGAGACTGCTCGCCTTCAATTTACAATTTATTGGAACTTAATGAGATTTTGTCTGCAAGATTTATAAGCGATCTGGACCATCGTTGAGCTGGACTCAGTGCAAGAAACATGTACCTACCCAATTTGTATACATCCCATAACATAATAACAAGATCCCATAATTACCAGTTATGTAAATTTCGTCAAAGGGAACACAATAAAAAGACAATTTAAAAGGAAAAGGATGACTTTAGGACAAAGCTGGCTAAGTAACTAGACGGCTGATTCGAACACATGGCTGAGACATATACGAGATCTATTTGGACGGCTATACAGCAATGCAGCACATCCATAACATATTTAGACTGTAGATTTACTAATGAGTGAGGAAGTAACTACCATTTCTAAGTTATCCCTAGAGCCTCCTTGGCGCCCTTGTTAGCAAACGCATAACCTATTTCACTTCTTGCAAAATTTTAAATATTATATTTGAGTGATTATAAAATAGTTGAGAGTACGTACTTTATTTCACTTCACTCATAACTTGGAAGAGCAGTTTGAAAGTTGGAGCTTCGAATAATAGATTTGTTAGCTTCTTGGAGCACTCCAACAGGAGCGAAATGTTTACTAAGTCATAGTATTAATTCATGACTCAAGTTTCCGTTCTCAGGACTATGTAAGATGAAACGCTTATGTTTCGACAAAATTTGGAAGACGAAGTTTCACTTTGAATGCATTTCCTGAACGTTTATAAAACTGTCAGGTGTACAACTTCCAAAAGTGGCTGCGGATATTTGAGTTCTGAAAGTCTGGCTAGCATTTCTTTGGGATGATTAGATCTACTGGTATATGTTACTTTTATACATACATATACTCACGCTATTACTTACTTCTATAAAAGTCTTATTAGCATCATCTTACTACAACAGTCACTGTTCTGCTGTTTGCTTCACAAATAGAAACATACAGCCGCCCTCTCCGGACACAGCAAGGTCAACGTATAAAACATAGCTGTCTTTACGTTATTTTATATAAATGGAAATAGAAAAACATATAACACAAATATATAACATTATAGAATAAGTACTTCTGCTAACAGCTCTAAATACTGTCGAAATCGTTCGCGTTACCATTAAACCTGGCACGAGGCGGTGGGCGTCTGACATCAACTAAATATACGTTAAATTCTCTCAATATTGAAACTAAAGTATATTTTTAATATCTCGTTTGTGATGATGAAGTTAATAAATTTGCTTGATAATAAAAGTAACTCATAATATTATGTATTTTTATATCTGTAATAGACACTATACAAAGTTAACTAGCGAACATAAAATATTACAATAAAAAACAGAGAACTCTCAAATATCTGAGAAGTAAAAAGAATAAAAGGCAGTTCAAACCCCGGTCCATAGTATACGGCTTGCCTACCCCATTGGCTAATTGCGCTAGTATGTTTGTATCTCGCTAACTGTAGAAATATGGTTATGCTTCAAGTTGGCTAGTAAAACTCGGTTTTAGTTACTGAAAGGCAGTGCGAGCATAGAATTTAGTTAGGAGTTTTAATTTAACTAACTATTGCAATTGGCCCCAACAGTTGTGAGCTTCGAATACAGAAAGTGAGCAAGCGAATCTCTCGTTTCATATTATAGTCCTGTATAAACATATTTTATTATTTCAATTCATTTTCAACTCTATTTCTATCCCTTAAGGTCGAAATTTTAGGGACATCAAAGTACATGGTCTTATTAAAAATATGAGTGCAGGAGTGCGGGCGTGACGGACTCGCGAGCGGCTGAGGATCCAATTCATACTTTTATGACTACCCCGCGTCATTCCTCAGCGATATAATTTATACCCTAATTCAATGCGATAGAGATACAATTGGGTTACAATTCGACGTACTTGTTTTAGGGTTAATGAGTTATTTGTTTGACTTAATAATTACGGCTTTGGTTTATATGCTTATGCTAATGTGTGAAAATGTGTGAGCTGCTTTCCCGAAAGTTTGGTCAGATCATTGTACGCTCCAACTGACTAATATTAAGGTTAGAGTTTCAAAATGAAGTCTACAAAAGTGTGTTGGTATAATGTGCAATGCAATAAGACTTGTATTCGTTCTAGAATAATTGTAGCGGAATGTAAAGTTAGAGTTTCAATTTATTTGCAGTTAGTAGTCGTTCGTTACATACTATCGATTAATTGTCATTCAAAGCGCTATAGTGTGATGTGTTAGAGTGATATAAAGTGGATAGCTGTGTGTAGTTACACTTGCCAACTTGCGGAGAAGATAGTTGGACGAGTGAGTAAGTTAAAAGCGTGTGAATGTGAAAGTTTACGCCAACTTTTAATGATATGCCTTTGATGTCTTGAAACTAACAAACAAGTGCATTTAAAACGACACAGACACTTACGATAGATACAGTAATATGTTTAATATTTTTGAAAACGAATGTTTCATACTCGTATTTTGTTGGTAGGAAAAAATTGTAATGCAAAATTACTTCTTTTTCTACTGTGTTGGATGAATTAAAAAGTTATATTGCTATTTTGGATAACATACTTTACGTCAAGAAGTAGTATCTGTTCATATTCGAACTAATATTCGCCGAATATTTTAAATATAGAGGAACAAATCATAACATATACATTTTTAATTGATATAAAAGTCAAGTTTAAAAGACTCAAATTGATATTTAAAGAATAAGATAAGATAAGAAGATAAAATAAAGATATCTCTACACTCCACATACACATTTAAATTAGATAAATAATCAAATTTGTTTAGTACAGAAAACACTAATATGAACATAACAAGTCTTGTTTTAGTCAAACATTCTATCTTCAATATTGGAAGTACTTTCCCTTCATGTGGAAGTCCTATTTATGATGTCTGAGCACAACATCGCTGAAACAGTAATGGCCAAATGGTAATCGAATCCAGATCCTAATGCCACAGAGCGTATTGGAATTCAGCGAGGCAGCGGAGTTTATCAAGCACACGGGTCCTTTGCGTGCCACGGCGGCCGTCACCAGCGCCGGCTGAGCTGCCGACTCCCGACGTCACGTTGGAGTGGTAGACCAAGACACGCTGGCGGCGGCGTGCAGTACGCAACGCAAGTGGAAACATTCCAACTAGCTGTTCGGACGCCCTTTGCTTCATTGATGAGGAAACTATTTCTCCGTCAAAGCCTCCAATCGCAGACAGGCTCTGTTCAATTACGACTGAGCAGCAATGTTTGTGATCTAGGAACGGCAGCTCAGAGGAATTCGCGGTTGCGACAGGTGCGATTGTTTAGCCTATTACATTATCGTGTGAAAATAATTTTTTAATACAATTGCTCAAAAAGTGGCGTATTACAGGGACGTATAGCGTTCGGGAAGTGGGCTATTACACACTCGTGCTTTTTCTTTACCTTTCCCGCACTAGTGCGTTTTCTTTCCCAACTGTCAAAATAATGTCTATTTTAAAGAAAAACCAACCATAAAGATTTTACTAAAAAAATCAAAGAAGTTTTTATGATTCATGTTAATACGTGGCATAGGTCGTATTAACATGAATCAACAACAACAAAATAATAGGCAAAATCGACTAATTTGTTTCGATATCTGATTTAATGATTTGATAGAATTAGTGAGGTTAGGTTTCATTACATTATAACTCATTAAATTTCATTTTCATTTCATATCAACAAAAAAATTATACATAAGACTTGGCTGTATGGGCATAGTTTCCTTTGCCTACCACAATAAGTGAAGAAAAAATGTCGCCATTTTCCAGAAATAATCTTTGGGAGTTTAGTTGTTTTGTTAAATTGCTTAATTTTTTCGCAACTGTATTAAAAATAGTCGTTCAGTACACGTACGGAACCGTCATTGCAACTCGTTCCGACTGTCAACCCTCGCCTTCGGCTCGGGTAGACATTTGTCGGAACTCTTTGCAATGACAGCCATTCCGTACTAGTAATGAAATATACTATTACAGTAAACAGGTTTTGCTTATGCAAAGTAATAGATAAAACAAATGTGTTTTGTTGAAAATATACATGTGGTTTATTCCTTCAATCAAGAAAAAATATGTATTGTTTAATGTAATCAAATCATCACTAATTTAGATGCCAGTTTAAAAATACGACAACAATTTACGTAAAGTTTGTTTTAGGTTAACATACAAAATAATACTATTTCTCTAAACAAATACTACAAAAAACTACACGTATATGCTTTTCTGAACCTATAAAAGCTAGCATTTTAGTCGAAAGCTGATGTTACTCAAAGCTCTGTGGATATTTTGTATGTTTGTATTGGATTGTCGGGCGGCTATATCTTCCGCGCGTTTGTTCCGCGGCCTCCTCAGTTAGTACGTCCATGATGAAACACGCTCAGTTGACCAACTTAACCACTCAAATTATTAAATTGCATACCTGCATATAAATTCAAACGTTCACGCGATATATCTTCTAAGGGGTGGTAGAAGTATTAATAATTCTGAACATAACGTGACGTATTGTCACCTGGTGTTCAGAGTACCCACTATTATTTTGGACAGTGACAGTACAGTACTCCGTGTAAAATATGCGAAATTAGTAGCAATTTTAGGGAATAGATCAAACGCCTCTTAAAAAGCTCGAGTACATGCTTAATGGGTTGAAACCCATAATAAAAGATGCTGTAGAGCTAATTTAAGTAGTGACTTTATCAAAATTAAAGCCATAGAGTAAAGTAATACACTGGATATAGAGAGCCAACTTGCTGGATTTTAATGTCACCTAGTTTATAATGCAAATTTATCGCCATCTCGAGGCATTCCACCCGAACTTCTGCTACAATTTAATCACCTATGAATATCTATCTATAAGTATATTGCGCCTTAATTTCGATGTACTGTCTGTATGGCTAAGAATATATAATATTAACAAAAATAAACAAAACATGTTGAAGAAATAGGTTTCCGTAATTTTCCTTATGACAATATTTCGTAAAATTTTACGTTTATATACTCTAATAAAGAAGAAATCATACCGCGATGTAGGAATTACCAACAGTGCCATCTATTGATGAATAAGCAAATTACGGCGCGCTTTTTTAATAAGTTCAGGTGGAACTGCAATAGAGGCGCTGTTAAAAATCACAAAGTGAGGATGTAAGGAAGTTTCCAGCCCCTGATTAAAGCTAACAACAAAAATGTATACCTCACGTATAAGTAAATAAATAGACAAAGTAATAACCGAAATCCTTTCACACATAAATAATGCAGACAGGTATGTGTCGCCAAGTTGATCTCGGCTCGTTCTACAGCATACAATTATAAGGAGCCGTGCACCGCGCAGGTAGCAACCAGTAGGGGTGGGCTGCGCTACTGAATTTTTAAGCTGATCGACAATTCGCATCAATGTTTGAGTGGCTGATACGGAGCCGACGCCGCGCGATACAACTAACGGCACAGTTACAACATTCGAGATGATTACTTGCGTTCGCTGTACAATGTACTTCGAATTTACATTTATAAACGGTTTAGATCGATTGGTAACAGTTTAAAACACCTTGGCTTACAGTGGCAGATCCAGGCGCCATTTTCATGTATTATGCTTAGAGAAACTAATAACTTTTTATGTCTCTGTCAAGGCCATTTCACCATCATTGGATCATTTTTAATCACAAGATAGTTTCATTGAAATAAGCTGTATGAAAGATAATAATATGTGTTTGACCGTCTGAAAGCTCATTAAAGGAAATATTCCAGCAACAGCACACATTATTAGTATATCTTTCTTCACATTGACTTTCTTCACTTAATCAAAGATTTTTAATATTTATTTACTTGCTTGCGCACAAAAGCGTATGTATGCTTTAAATGAGTCAACTTTACTTTACGTATCCTGGAAATGATGGCAAAGGAAACTTCTTATTACGTGTAATAACGATGTACGAGCTAAGAGGCAATCTGTATCGCCGTTGCTTTATACGGATTCACTGTTACATACTTGTTTGAGTAGCAAAGCAACTCAATTATGCAACTCTCTTGGTATAGGTATAGCATAAGTAACTAGGTATATTTGTCTAACGAGTTCGAGCCTTTTCTTTATAATTATGAGGTGATATATAGTGAAATACGTCCTAGTCCAGTTTGGCGGACGTTAGCGATTAGGCCTGTGCCCTCCGAAACACTAAACCGTCTTACTTAGTAGTTTGGTAGTGAAAACCCGCAACCTATTAAATTGTGTTAACGCTATTGTATTTTATACTTAAGCGATTAATTAGAGAAGAATGCATTTTAGTTGTGAATATCAAGAACAATGATATCTACTTGAGTACGAATTGGCTGAATTATGGTGAACTTCCACATTTCCAAATAAAACTGATGAATGAGAAAAATAAACATTTTTTTAGTATCTTGCTAATATACTAAAATGTTTTTTCACATATCGTGGCAGCGAAAGCTCTGAATTACAAACTGTGCACTTTGACCCCAAAAGCAATTAATACAACCAAATATTTTCCCATACTTCAAAACAACACATCACATTTCGTCAGTCAATCAAAACGTTTTTAATAACAGCCATGTTTAATGCTTAGGTGTTGTAATGGCGGTAGTACTTGACCAGTGTAGTTGGTGTTAGTGCGATGTACAACTCCACCGAGGCTGGAATGAATGATTAATGAGTGGTGAGCTTCACACGAGACATGGCGATCAATGTAATTGATTGAACGGCCCCGCCGCAACTTTTTGACGCCTCGATTGCTTCAATTAACTTACACTCGACTCCGTGGAGTATTGATAGTTAACTTATAACATTCCACTGTGCCGACACTTGGTGGGATTCGGGGTTTATCTGCATGAGAAATAGATTGTTTGTGATGACGCACTCGGACACAGATTTATGGAACGCCGATGTTGGTGGCTCCGTTTGTTTGATATCAAAGAAATAATTCTAAACACTTTTGAATAATCTCTGAGTAAAATACAATTGAAAATTACTTTTATTAGATGCGGATTCTTACGAAATATTTTGTTTTCCACATTGCGTAGTTAGGTTCATGTAAATTTAATTACCTTGGGACTATGATATGCTATTTGTATTTAAGCTTTATTTTATAACGTTGTATACCATAGTTTACTCAAAAATGGTTAAGATTTTTTAAAAATTAATATCTGAGGAAGATTCTGTGAGAATTTATTTGTGGAATAGTGGAAGGAATTTCTTTGCTAATAAAAGAATGCTCCGTTCTGAAAATAATCGCTGAGGATTGCGAAGTTAGCAATTCAGATGCTGAAAGTGCAATACTTAAACGTACAACGTGTTTGTATTCTTATTGCGTTTCATTATAAGAATTCAGTAAGTAAAATAGCTAGGATAACAAATATTATCTCAAACAGTTTAACCGATCTTAAATAAACATTATATTTTTAATAACTGCGTTTTTATAAAGATATCGACGATCATATCGTTATAAAGCCAAATATCTGTTAATGAGTAACGCATGCACACATTTCATGATATTGATCTAACCAAAACAAACCAAAAATTCGGAACACATAATATAAAGTTAACATATCTCAGCGTTCTGTACAAACGCTTACATAGAGATCAAGCGAGCCACATTATTGCGGCCGTGCGAAGAAAGTGCAACAGTCAGCAGTGACGTTGCATGCGATATTGGTATCGAGAGGATTGCACCGGGACTCGACAGCAGGTGCAGGCAGGATTCACTGTTTAGCTACATTTTATATCAGGACACATAATACAGATCATGTTAGGCTTGAAGGTACATTAACACATAATTTAACGAAAATGACATATTTGAGTATAATCAGATTACAAGCACTTTTCCACTTCGGAGGCTTATAAATAAAGAATCAGTGATCTTGATGCTCTAGCTATCTCTTTCGAAAATAATGACCGTGAGAATGTGGACGCACTACGCAAACTGATGAAAGGCAATGAAGCGCGAAAGTTTTGCCATTATCGTACAAAGTACCTCTTGTTAATGGTATGTGTATTTGTATGCAAATATATAATATCTATTGTAGTGGGATGGGTAGCTCGTTATGTTATAAACACTTAATGGCTTTGTTAGCTAGTAGCGTGGCCCGCGGGACCTAATTAGGACGACTACACTACTACTGATTTTTACACAGGTAACGTTACAAAATGTGTTACAACAAAAAATAAATAATGCTAAAACGTTCTGACTGATGACCTGCTAAATCATTGTTCAAACCACGTTTACCGATTTGAGAATGCGAGTGGCGAGAACATTCGTTTAGTAAGAACCATCGTCGAACATACAAGAATTTGGTTGTCAACGTCTCAGCAATCGATACCGGGCAGGTATGTACCGGCGGCGACACACATTCGGTCCCGTGCAGGAATGGGCCGCCATTATCTGTAATTCGTCGGGTTCGTGCACAATGCTGTCGTGATTACTACGACTATGACAACGTTTACAACTGACGGAGTGACACGCGACGCCGCCGCCGCGCCGCCACCCGCCCCCTGGAACACGGAGACTACTGAACTTACTAACCTATTTTAAATGTGTACAATTCAATAGTAGTAAAAAGTAGTTTTGATGTTCGACGTATCATTGCAGCACGGAGAGCTGTAAAGCTAACTTTCTAACTTAAGTTTAAATGATACATGTAGAAATCAGAAATAGGAAAAAGATGGAGGTTTGTTATTGGTAAATAGATTACCTTTCATTCACTACATGTATGAGGAATGTAGATCAATGCACACAGATAATTAAGGACATAGGATAGCGCTTAGTCTGATAGAAATCATGTCAATGAAAAATCAATTGGTTATTGAAAATCGAGAATTTTCTGAAACCGTTACAAAACGATTCGACATTTATTCCAACAAATCGACGGCGATATTATAAGTCGAATTTATGATGTTACGCTATGCAACACAATAAGAAATTGTATTATTCGTATTACTGAACGATAAGGTCTCTCGAAGAGAGCTATATTTACATAAGGCTATGAAGCCTCTGCTCTAATATTTTTTTTTTTACTAACCAGTTTAATATGATATAAAAAAAATACATAAGAACCATAATACTTTCAGATTCTTACCGACTCTAAAAGTGCGACAATCATAATACAAATATGACAAATACCGGCTGATAAAAGCTGTACATACAATCGACATACACACCAACTTGACTGATAAAGCCGGTACACCCTAGCGTGTATGTCTGACTTAAGCTACCTTTAACGACACCCGAGGGAACTTAATTGGTAATAAACAGGACCCTCATTCTGTGCATGTAATTAATTAATTTGTGGTCAAATAAAAAAAATACTCAACAAGCAATAACCGCGAAGTACTCGAGTGTTATTTTCAATTTAATGAAAAGCTAATGAGAGGAGCAAGATAAGTCATTAAAACTTACATTTAACCAAATGCATCAAATATGCTTTAGTTTATGTCTATATAAAAAATGATTATTTTTATTTATGCTATCTTCTCCAATAGTGGCTGACGACTAACGAAGTCCGAAGTTTGGGCTACACATTTTTGAGATTATATCCATGCGTCATATGTATTGTGTGTGATGTGTCCATAAAAGGCTTCGTGCGGATGCTGTGCTGGGGCCAAATTATAATAATAGAATTTTGGTTCTTATGCCTTTTAGGGGGACAAAGCATAAACCTTTTATAGATGTGGAAGGTACTTTATTACATCCGTCGAATATGCGGGAGATGCGGGGTCGGGGTGAAAGAGGTTCAATGGCTCTGGAGTGGCGTGGCATCCACGTACCGGACATTGTAAACGTTTTTGGAGGAGTATCTCTGGCAGTCTATGAGCTTAGATACATTTGCTTTCTTTCTTTCATCAGTTCCGTAAAGGAGCAGTCAGAAACAAAAACTATATCTGCTAAAATTCTGTTTAGGTGTATCACAAAGGTATACTAACCAGATCTAACATTATTTATGAGGCTCGAAAGCTATTTAGGCTATCTGCGTTAAAAACAAATTAGTAACATTTATCGCGGATAACTTACATACGACTTGTTTTACATACATCTTTGAAGTACACAATACCTACACGGTACTACAGGTAATACAAGCAAGAATACACGGTGCTGCATCTCAATTCACCACGTTGTTATTCATAATAACACACAGCAATGTAAATACAGCGCAGACAATCGCAACGAGCAGTTGTGTAAACCGCAGCTAGTCGGTCGTGCCGCAACGGACAATACAATATACATATTGGGTCAAACGCAACACCTCCGCTGAGGTACATTGTCGCCTTCTCGGTACAACTTGCTCTTTCATTGCACTCACAAATTAACACTAGAACACTGTTACAAAATTACCTATTAATATGTTTGTATGAAGTTGAAATACAAGTATAAGTCTAAGATAAAATATTCATATTAATTAAAGTGATAATCGAACTTCTAAATTATCTGTAAGTTTCGATTATCATAGATATTTCTGACTTCATTCTTCAAATAAAAATGAGAATACGTAAAATTTTATATCTATAAAAAATATTTTATCGTTACAATTAGACATTTCCATGAATACTAAGAATAGATTTAGAGTTAACAATAATTGTTATTTATCTAAAATCTTTTAAATCCATAATCATAATCCCCGTCTGAAAATAAATATCTCTTAAAATAGAATAATATAAAAGTTAATATCGACGATAAACAATAATCAGTCATTTCGATTCCATGCCCGTTAACAAAGAAAACAAGAATTTCTCAAATATTTATTTTTGTCCATTATATGGCGAAATAATAGATATTCCAATTTTAGAACCACGTTCACAGGAGAGCGGCGGAGATCAATAAACCACTTCGACTTAAAAATTTAACTCTTTTCAGTATTATTCGAACAAAATAACAATTGTAGCCGATGTTATAAAAACAGAAGGAAAACAGTTCAGCCTCCGATGCTTGAGTCGTAGATCGCAATTCGAACGGTTACTACTTCTATGTTTTGCAATGATTGAATATACTTCTGGCGGGTGTTCTACCCACTGGACTATCATGCGACATGATAGTCCAGTGGGTAGAACACCCGCCCGAAAACAGAAGGGCGTGAGTTCCAATCCTGGGACGGGCCTACACCAATTTGTCTTTTCTAAAGTCATATGTGTGGTTAATTTATCATGGTTGCTAACGGTGAGGGAAAACATCGTGAGGAAACCCACATGGCTGAGTTGTACTTAGTCATGTGACAGTGTATTCGTTCAAAACGGCGATAGGCCTGCCCCCTATCACGTGAGTACACTGTCTAAGCAAAACGTGGATACCTTCTCTGGAAACTAGATGGCGCTTGCCATGTGAGTTCAGGAGTATTGGTACCTCTGCCAACCCCTTCGGGGATAAACGGCGTGAACGTTTATGTTATGTTATGTGAATATACTTCATGCAAGTGAAAATATCGATAAAGCGATATACAGACCCTAGGTTAAGTAGTATTTGCCATCGTTTCGGGGATATACAGCTTAAACGCTTTGAATTTAAAGCACAAACATGTTTGTCATTGAAAATTACTCGAGTATTTGTGCGGAGGTGAAATCTTAAACGAGTGCAAATAAGCGGCTGGTGCCAAATGTCACAGCCAGCAATCCGCGGAGGTGTTAGCATGTCTCCGGCAGCTAGGGTTGCCTACCATACTTTGGAATAATCTCTACAAAAATATTCATCAGTACATATATACCAACGCCATTAATTTCCATTTTAGTAGGCGCAAATAAAAAAAGAGTCCAGAAGCTAGAAACAAACTCAAATGAAACCTTATATAAACATTAATCGTACTTTATTTTCATTAAGTTTCTTGTTTTACACGAAGTCAATAAACATTATACTACGCATTTTTTCAGCAATAGGTTTGGAATACAGTTTTTGCGCATCTAAAAGTGGTGAGCCCTACGACCGCCGGTCAGCCAGTCTTGAGCCGATACGTTGACAGGTGGGGTCGCGGGGCGGGGGTGCGGGGGCGCGGGGGCAAACCTTCGCTGGATTATGTTCTCAGGGTATTATCTCGTCTATGTTCTATGTCGGTTGGAGCGAGGCGGACACCACATGTCGTAGTTCTAAGCTTAGTTCACTTGACACCTACCAAAGTATCACTACTTTCACAATGTCGACTTATCCGAGGTAAGGAGTACATACAAAAACGGACACGTAAAAATATTTAAACACTGTTTACTATTCAAGCATTTTTGTTACTATCTTTGTCTTACGATGAAGGTTTAAATAAGCTTTATGTATCTCAGTATGAATCTATTACTTATTACAATTCTTTTCAAAAGCAGTCACCAGCAACAAAATCCGCTCAGAAGGTGGTAGGTAAGAGTATGTAGTTCATATGGTGGAGCATACATACTCAAATAGTAGTAACCCATTTCTCCCTATAAGTACAAACCAGCGTAGGGTTTTACGATGTTTGGGCGAAGTGACTGAAGCCCCTTGGTCAATCATCCCTTATTTAATTAACAATATTTTCCTTACCCAACTACCAAGAGTGGCTGAGTATTTTTTTATTTTGAGTTTCTATCTACGCCTTTAGTGATTGAAAGAAATGTATGTATATAAATCTCAATACAAATATAGTCAACAAAAAAATATTTTGGTCTTAGGTAATAAAAACGTTTACGAAAGCTGCGATTCTTTTACATATTTCTATATTTGACCTAAATCGAGGACCGCGTCATCAGAATACGCCGAACCAAAGTAACAGATTTTCATTAAACACACGATATACCGTTTCACTGTGTATTAATACTTCGGAGGGAAAGATAACATGACTCACATTTAAAGTTCAGTTCAGACATTAGTGAAATACGTTTTATCAGCAGTGCAGAGTTTATTACCTTCACATTCAGAAGTAATGTTCGATGATATTAATGACCTAGACAAAATATTTGAAGATTTTGTTTCAATTTTTTAGTAGATAATAACTAATAAAATATTTATTATTTTCCGAACATTTTTTTGCATTTAATGATTTATTACGGCAGATCATTATTTGGCTCGTCGCCTAAAACAAACACGATATTCTATTTACATTGTAAATCACTTTAACATGACTGCTCCTACATACAGTTGCAAAGTAAGTACAGTACAATCGTACTAACATTGTTGGTCAAACAAATATAACTTTATAAAAAGGCTAGGGTACAAAACGATGCGACCCACATTCGAGGCCCAGCACTTAACCATCGAGCCCATCAAGCTTTCAAGTGCTGCAATATCGGAAAACATAATGAGCAATGCAATAAACGGAGCCGCAACGCATCCCAGCCTGGTAATTAAAATGGCTGTCGTTGTTTTATCCCAATCTCGAAGCCCAATATCCACGAGGGAAATTACGCTGCATGTTGAGTGCATACTGTTTACCCCTTTGTCAGTGGAACTTTAATGGTATGGATGTAGCAATGTAACTAGATCAAAAGTGCTATTCAGCTCGAAAACAGCAAACTCAGTAATAATCACCACCCGTGAGAACCTGGTTAGGGATATTACTAATACACATGATGCACTCCCGGCATGCCTGTATGGCTCGCAACTTCGCTTCGTATTCTCCAAAACATCACTGTACGTTTTGTCATCGGATTAGCAAGTGGGTCACGTGTTCCTACAGTGAGTAATTTTTCGGTTAGAGCCGGACAATATGTCCCATTCGAAACTGATACAAACGAAAGCCAAAATAACACGACATACATTTATGTAGTGTCGGCTTAGAATAGCACTACCCCGTTTCTACCGATGGGTGTACGTAAGAGGCGACTAACGGTATTGGGGCTTTTAAGGGATTTTTGGGCGATGCGTTTGGAGACCCATCACCAACAACCTTTACTTTACCATCTTTTCCCCACCCAATTTTCCAAAAGTGGCTGAGGAATTTCTAATTCCTTAGCTCTGGCTACCCCTTCTAGGGATTTATAGCCGTGAGTATATGTTATGTTATACATTTATGTGACAACATAGGAATAAACAACACCATCTAATGTAGTCATCACTTAATTGAAACTCACTATTCATCGGTTTCTCAAGAAGCCATGCATGCTTCCCTCACCCTTCTGTGCTGGGTTACTAAATTATGTTTAATTTATTTAGTTCTCGTCAAATAGCTTTGCATAATAAAAAAGTATGAAAGTAAGAGTGAGACCCGGTAAATCCTACAGAGGTTTTGTCGTCGCCATTATTTAGACATTAATATGGTTATAGGAATCTGCGATAGGTCTTTACTACTGTTTATGTCTACTGTAAATGAGCTACGTATATAAAATGGCAGTTAACTTTTAGAACTTTGCGGATATTTTCTCCCGTCCCTGGAATTATCATAATTTAAAGAGAAATATTCTAAAAGACGTTTTCCGGATTATTATACTCAGAAGTGTAACTCCAACTATCGCTTACAGTACACATCAATAAAGTTCAAGTGTTATTTGTTTAAGTGATTGTAGGAATATAAAAACATGTGATAAAAATAGTCGGAAATGGGCCCTTAATTGGCGCAGACTGGAGATATATATTGTATTTGAAGCTTTATATCAAGGGTGTTAGGTTTAAAATAGAAATGAATGGGTTGCTATCCTAGTAGGAGATAGATTTAGATGTTGGAGTATATTTAGGATGTTAAAGTAAAATATTCGACAAGGACATTGTTCCAAATAACAAACTTTTATATTATCCCTTTCGTCCTACTGGTATCATATTTAAAAAACCCTTTCGATTTCCGACGGTTTTAAAATAAACTTACAAATTAATTCACAGCCGTTATTTCAAGAGAAGAGGCCAGATTCTACTATTCCTCAACAACTTTTAAAAGTTGAAATGGGAAACGATTGCGAAATTTTGTGTTTTTTCCTTAAATGGTTTTTTTCAAAATGTTTGCCAACAAGATTGCTCATAAAGTGACGCTTGTTGTTCTAAATTCCGGAAAGTAAAACCTCTTGCTACCAAAACTGCGATCTTTCCTTAACACTCCAGTGCGTTAATGTACTTATGTTCGAATTATTTGTTTAGTGATGTATTATTGAGTGTATGTATTTGCTATATGATAGAACAATATTAATTGTAATTCCAGTTGAAATTTTAAAAATGATT
Organism: Bedellia somnulentella; assembly: GCA_963576735.1. NCBI lineage: Eukaryota > Metazoa > Arthropoda > Insecta > Lepidoptera > Bedelliidae > Bedellia > Bedellia somnulentella. The sequence goes on from OY755170.1 coordinate 27,572,028, forward strand.
TGCAACCTCCTCTGTATTTAATCATCGTAATCTAGCTAGCCATAACCCAAGCCATAACAGTCATTGAGCGGGCGAAGAATTAGAAAACTAAAATTTTGTCTTTTGCTGCTATTTTCTTTTATCTGCGACATTCTTTTTCTTCACAAGTGTGTTGGAAATCGTAATATGAAATATAATTATAGCGCTCGGTAACTTGAAACCCTCGCCTTTGACTTGCGCTTTGAATCTACCTCGGTTGTAATAACTAACTTTGCTGACTTGCATCAATAAGTTTTATGAGATTTTTTCTGGCGAGTAGAAGAGAGTCTCGAGTAGCGAGTAAAGTTTTTATTTGTTTATTTCATGAAATTAAGATCCGCCGGTGATGGGATTTTAAAGTTCTTTAACCCGTGGTCCCCTGGCACGTCATGCGCGGGAATCGAAACAGTATGGCTAATCCAAATGAACATTAAACCGCCCCGTCTCATAATGTGTAGGTACGCGAGCTAATATTGAAGAAGGTAGACTGATAGGTCGCTAACTACCGGTAATGAGCGAGGGTGTGGTTCCGTAATTGGCGGCCGAGCGGGGCCCGCGCTGCGTGCGTGCTCGCGTGACAGCCGCCACGTGAATAATAAATATGCAGCGAGCGGTGACCCGACCTCCGCGCTCCAACCATCACACCACCACTACTAACAACTAACATGTACCATACATCGCTTATCGACACCACAAATATCTTTTTACGTTCAGAATTACCCCAGTTCAACCTGACATACGTATAAATATAAATATGTCAAACAATTAGCTCAAAATAAAGAACAATAAAACCCTACAGTGTTTTTCGAACGGAAATCTTAATGTAATTATATAATGCGCATTAATGTATTTAACAACAATAATAGACAGCCTGAGTACAGGAGCAGTAACTAATAAGAATAAAACTGATTCAATGAGTTCGAATACAGTAGTAGACCGCAGTTCCGTCGAACCAATTCAATAAACTACTAATACTAAGGTACGCGGCGATCAAACACTGAGACGACCGACATCCAGCACACAAGCAAACACACACACAAACGACGTAAAGGAACGCAAACGCAACAGATTGTGCCTCTCCGATTTGTTTACATCTCGCGACCACTTCCCCGGAACACCATGTACGTACAAGTTATTTATGACTGCGTACTCAAATGAAAGCTACTCCCATACTAAACAACACAACGTTCGATATGTTGGTATTTGTTTTATTTTTTCTATATTTGCTCACTGGTTCCCTTAAGAATTAATTCGGTTTTATTTGGTTTGATTTCGAATTAACTTTAGTTGCGTGTTTCAAAAAACTATCTCAATACAAACTTTACTGAGTCTTATTTGTACAACCCGGAGAACATACCTCCTTCCACCCAAACCCACCCAAGCCTCTCTTTCCCACTGGGCACTCTGGGCAAGTGCCCAGGGCCCCGTGATCGATAGGGGCTCCTCGTCTCTGCCAGATCACGAAACAATAACCGACATTTATTGCCAAAAAACTTTTTTGATTCGTATACATCAAATCTATTATGACTACAATACCACTTTGCTTATAACTTTTGCATGCCCGAAGCTAATCTACTCTTACCCAAAAAATAGGCTTTCCGATTTCAGCATGCTCAAATAAATTCAAATATATAAAAATACAATTTAATGGTATTTTAAGCGTACGTATTAAGCGTACGTATTAAGCGTACGTATTAAGGGTACGTAAAATTTTCTAAAAGTTATATTTTCATGTCTCGATTTCTGATGCGTTGTTCTCGAGATATTTAATAAACCAAATTTAAAAAGAACTAATTATTTACAAATGAAAAAAATATGTACGCTTTTGTTTTCAAATAATAAATAGCGGTGAATTTCTTAAAAAAACGGCCTAGTGCGAGTCGGCTCGCGCACTAAGGGTTCCATACTATCATATATATGGAAAATCACGTTTGTGACAAAATCATGGGAGCCCCCAATTATTGCCATTTCAATATTTATTTTGAAAGGAAATAAGTGAATTTTCTGTGAAAATTTAAAGCGTTAGTTGTTTCGTATTACCACTTAATATTTTAGTCTTAGTTGTTATAGCGGCAACGGTTTACGCTATCACGGTTTATGAGATACAGACAGACAGACAGCGGAGGCTTAGTAATAGGTCCCGGTTTTTTATTTTGGTCCGGAACCCTGAAAACGATTCTACTGGCCTAATAGCTCTGCTGTAGATATACAAAAGATATTTGTTAAAGTAAATTTTCGAATTATTAATTGTTAACGGGCTGAAGTTGAAGTTTGACAACAGACATCGTTAAGATCTACTCGAAAGATCGAAAAATTAATCTGGAAACTTGCTTACCTATTTTCTTTGCTTATTCTAACAAAATAGTGTTCTGAAAAAGTCATAGGGGCCCCAATATCCTTATATGCCCAGAGCCCCCAATAGGTTAAAGACGGCTTTGAACCCACCTTCTATTAAATTATTATATCATACAAATTATTTGTAACCAGAATCACAGGCTATGTAGTGTAATAAGAATCGGTACATAATTATCTAGGGATTCGGGGATTTATGAGAGATTTAAGGGAGATATGACTGAAAGTCATGTTAAATCTTTTTCCCCACCGAACTTCCAAAAGTGGCTAAGTACTTTTCAATTCTCAAGCGCGGTAGCTACCCCTTTTATGAAATTTCTAGTTGTGAGTATATTTATGTTTTTTTTCTATCTTGGTCAGTCAATAGCTGACGGAATAATCGGTGACCATACACACCAAACATCGACAGTTTAATCTATTTTAACCGGTTAAACAAAACACTTTAAGTTCACTTCTTAAACTAAAACGCATAGCTTAAAAACCAGTCAATGCCATGTTTATCTTTATCGACTAGACAAGGGATATTGTAACAGAACATTAACATGAGGACGTTGTTGACATAGTCGCTGCGAGGACGAGATAGCCGCGCTGATAAGAGACAATGGCTCTCCTAACCCAATATTTGAGATCTCGTCAAAACATTGCTTACAGAGATACAACATTGATGGTTTGAGCAAACAACGGCTGCCCCACGCCCGAGATCTGCTCTCACGTATCACTACGACACTATCGCCTGAATGGGTTTAGAGTCAGAGTGTTTGAGTAGTTCTTTTAAACACAGAATGCGTCTTCCACATTTATGCTCAAGTCAAATTTTATCATAAAATACCGGGCATTCTGAATTTAACATAAAAGAAATTTAAAGTTATATCACCGGGGCTTTATTCAGGGTATTTTCAGACATACACCAACATTGTAATATGACGAAGAAAAGATGTGTGTTAATGAGTTTCTACGGGTTCTTCGCACAACAATACAACTTCCGAATCCGAGGTAAAGTCGGATTCAACTTCTACGTCATTTAAAAGTGACATTAAGCAACAGAGTTTTTTTTTTAAATAAATGTTTTTTTTTATCTTTTAATCAGCTTGTCGAAGTGTGTCTTGTAAAATATCCTCCATTTAGTTTATTTAAGTTATTACTCTGTGTGTCTTTAAAGAGAAATTCTTGTTCATATTTAGGATAATAAAGTACTAAGTATAAAATGAGAAGTGAGGAAGCCAAATAAATTGAGTATTGCAAGTAAATTGTTACAACATTAAATATTAATAGCTGGGAAAACTTTATGAGCCCGTGCTCGCTACGGACGGAGAGGAGGAAAATGCAGAGCATTTTGGAAACTGAAGAAATACTGGTGAGTGTTAGTGGTGAAATCTATAGATTCTTGAAACTTTTAGCTATATTTTATATAGCCTGTGCATGTTGATTATTATTTTCCTGTTGGTGTCCTCATAAGAAGTTAAAAATCGTTTATTGTTTTTTACGTTATCCTAAAACACATAAAAGATGTTAGTCGAAATCCTCCGCTACAAGTTTAGCAGAACTATATCCGAGTGGTCGAGGCGATACGTTTTAATCAGCAGTGCAATTAATAAGTCAGTAGCTGTTCCAAACATTGCCGGTAGTATGTTATCGTCCGAGGCGGTTACAAGAGCACGCGCCGCCGCCGCCGCCGCCGCTCGCGTGGCGGTAATGGCTGCCTATCGCTATTAAATTAATAAGTTACTTTGTCGGTCGCCCGCGGAACCTACTTTTTTACTATTTTAATAAGCACAGCGCGCTATCGGCTTCTTTCTGTGCGAGCAGCTTTACTCGGAAACAAAGCTCGCGACGTTTTTACAAGAAATTTCCACTGAATTTGGGTTTTCACATTGTTTGAGTTTACTTAGGTATTACATAAAGTTAAAATCAGAGCTTTAGGAATCTTAGAGTCTTTAGAGTTTAAAGTTAGCATTTTATCTTAGGTTCTAACATTTTTTAGGTTCCATAAAAAACACGATAAGATCATTTTTTATGGCGTAAAGAGTCCAAAATGTTACAAAAATCTATTCATAACCATTAATTAAAGATAAGGTTAGTCATTTCAAGCAGCATCTAACTAATTTTCCACCGTAGAATAATTGATAAGTAATAGCAGAGCGTTGACGGAAAGGCGTGTAACTACGATGCAACCTGACGTTACCGGCGCGGTGTTACGATAAGTAGCAGCGCAACTTTTGTACTAAGTAGAAGAAAGTAGCACTAAGTAGTAACTGAAAATGACTATTTAATATTACCAGCCTCAGAGATACACTTCGTATACTTCAAAGGACGACAAAGATTTTAGCTGTACCGTGCTCGAGCACACCCGCTAATAAATAATGGAACCTAATATAAAATTTGCCGTCTATGAGCAACAAAAGTAAAGGAAGACTGACGCGGAGAACTAGACAGACGAAGACCAGACTGAGTTAAATAATGTAATTTTTAACATTTCTTCTTTTCTATATTCACGACATTTGGGTACCGCAGTGAAAACACATGAATACAACTTTGGGAGCGTTCAAGTATTACGTAACGCAATTTGGGGGGGCGGGGGGGTCTCGTAAAACGTTTCGATGCGTTACACGGGCGGGAGGGGGTCCTTCTTACAACACGTTACGTAACATTAGCTCTTTTTTTATATAAAAAATAGGGAAATAAAACTCAAATTTATAAAAAAATAAACAAAATACGCAGGTGTTGCGAATTAAAAATCTCTTGTTTTATTATAAGGCTATTAAAACTATACGAAGGATAAAAACTATAACAACTTTTTGCGACTTCAGGGTAAAAATAATGACTTGAGTGTTACGCAACCTTTAGAGAGGGGGGTGGGGGGGTACAGAAAAACGTTACGGAGCGTTACAGTGGGGGGTCAAAAATCTTCAAAAATTGCGTTACGTAATACTTGAACGCTCCCTTTTATAAGTTACAATATCACAATCTGCATCGTCAGATACATTCACATCGAGGACGTTGATCTCGCTCTGCCACCATCTGTTAGAGAGAGAGAGAGAGAGAGTATGAGAGTGGTACTCACACAGGTCGAAGTTGGCGGCCGGCGTGGCGCGCAGCAGCAGCAGCGCCAGCACCGCGGTCGCCATGGCGGCCCTCACCGCGCCGCGCCACGACGGACTACCCGCGCGCGCATCCTGCAAACAATTCAAACGTGTGGGTTGTCTTCTACTGTGTACTTGTTGATTGTGTGTTTGTCTGAATATAACTATTTTATTAATAGATACCTAGGCTATCACCATCATGCTAAATTTCATGAAGGCTGAGCAGTAATTGAAAAAGCATCAGATATTTAAAAAAATCGCCCGTACGATGCTGGGGCGTTCTACAAGTGTTGAATAAAACAAATTAATACACCAAAACGTTATTTTTGGGTTAAGTTTCGCGCACATTTACATAAAATACAATGTATATATATATTACAATACATGTCGCTAAAATAATACAAATACAGTAGTTACGCTTCGTTCACGCTATTTCGTAATCGCGGTTGGAGAGGGCTACTCACGGGTTATGCCACATACGCCATACACATTAATGTTCTTGTTTAATCATTAACAGTATATTATGAGAAAAGTAAGCCAATACAGCAATTACTAAATTGCCATTTTTGTCATACGACTATTTTTGACATACTTCTGATGAAAATTTAAATAAGAAAAATAAAATCGGTGCAAAAAAATAAATATTCGTAGTTTACGTAAAAAACTTAAACTTGTCAAATACACTCATTTATCAAACTTACTTTTTGGTACACCACCTATTTCAAGATAGCAGAAAAGTTGAATACTAATAGTAATATTTTGCATTACTGGGTCATTGAATGATATAGACAAGTCGCAGTTTTGGTAATCGAAGGTTTTAGACGCTTAAACTCAGTACAATTAACTTTACTGTATGAGAAGATGTGTTGAAAAATATTTAGTTATTAAACAAGAACATTACAGCCGCAAAGGCGGATACACTAGCTAAATGCAATTCGAGCACTGCTTCCCAAACTGTTTTACTTGTAATAACTCTGGCAACAGCTAATAGAATAAAAATAAAATCTTATCTAAATTTTATAATAAAATTGCCTTAATAAATTTAAAATAATAAACACTGTTTTTCGTGTATTTAAAAAGATGAAAATTATATGACTGGCCTCATGATCGTTTATACCTGTCGTATAAAAGTGTGTAACTTATTAAAAGTTTTTTTAATAATTATTATTATTTTTGGCTGTTGGTATAGTTTTTTAAACAGTTGCACAATTCACTACTATATGATTTTACCATTTTTACACTTAAATATTGGCAAAGTGTCTTGACTCCTGACTCAGTAAATTACGTTCGGAATTTTCGAAACAACGAACTGAAGTTCCGTCTGATCCAGTACAAAATTAAATTAAAAGCACTATAATACATCAAAGTTTACACTACCGAATAAAAAAGTTAGTAACAATATTCCAGTAAAAGAAAAAAAAAAGTTAAAAACAGCACAAAATAATTCCGGAAATTCCCACTTTACTCAATTTAATAGGTTGTATTAATAATGCCTACCATGATTTTAGCAAATTGAAGATCGGTGAAACAATACACTAGCACAGGATTGGTTTCCCAAGAGCACAACAAGCCGCAAACAACTGTCAGCCGCAGGTAGCGAGCCAACAAGTGCCGAGTTGTGCCGCGCCGCTGCGGAGGCAGGCGCGAGCTCGGTGTGCGGGGAGCGGCGCGGCATCCAAAATTGTCGGATAGGAATGACCTGCGCGGGCTGTTTCTTCGAATCAGGAATTTATCCCGCGATTTTCCTTGCGTATTAACGATTTAATATTTATAAAATAAACTACGGCATACGCAGGACAATAAATAGTTAAAATCAAGTTTCTCTCACTTTGTATCAAGTATAATAAGCCTATATTAACCGATACACAGCTATAACTACTACAAAGGGTTAAAAATAGAGCTTCAGAATTAATCATTCATTTCTCCGGCAGTTCTGGAAGTTCTCTACTAGAACTAAAAAAGAAGATCCAAGAATCATTGGTTATGGGGCTCCAGTCACATCGACTACAAACAACTTAAAATGCCTTACACCCTCTGACGCCTCATGCGACACCCGCGGTAAGAAATGGGTTGCAGCTTTTCTAAGCCGGCACTACTAACTAGTATAATAAACACATCAAAAATACAATGAAAACAGTCTTAACATAAAAATAGGAGGAAATCAATTTCATAGAGAAGATGGATGATAGTAAATTGGTAAAAGAGATTTACAGATCCAATGCGGACGGTAATGTTAGTATAGGACGACCTCGGAGGACACATTTGGACCACATAAAAAATGTGCTAAAAAAGGCAAGATACGAAGTTTGAAAAATAAAGGAACATGTATGAAACGATTGATGGATATCAACGAAGCTAGAGAGGTTTGTCAGGATCGTACAAAGTGTTGATCGATAGTCTCTGCCTACCCCAACGGGAACTAACGGCGTGATTATATGTATATGTGTATATTCATCGGGTTCTAACTCCAGATTGCTTGGTATCAAAATTGGCTATTTTTATCTTTTATTTTACATAAAAATCTGTGAGCCTATTTTACTAATTTGATGATATCCCCATTGACCATGTTGAAATTTTTCGACAGTTACCAGAGATACCTTTCCTAGTTAATTGCACTTCTACATGAATCTGCTAAGCTACACATGTAATACATATTTCAGGACCGATGAGACGTATTTTCTCATTGAGAAATGTATAGCAAACTCATTTTCTGAAGCTGTGAAGGATGCTAAGCACGAAATGGTACGGTTTTTATTTGATGGTTACATTGGTCAAATTGAAACTGTGGTTAATATCGTATGATAATTCTAGAATAGGTTGCCATTGGAGAGAATATATACATACATACATATATAAATATACTCACGGCTATAATTATAAAAAATATAATGAGAAATTCCTCAGCCACTTTTGGAAGTTGAGTGGGGAAAAGATGGTAATAATAGATGTTTTTGGTGACGGGTCTCCAACCACATCGCCCAAAAATCACTTGAAAAGCCCCTATACCCTTAGTCGCCTCTTGCGATCACCCACGGGTAGAAAAGGGGTAGTGTTATTCTAAGCCACTACACAGTAATATATATTTTAAAAAAAATAACTTTTTTGGTAAAACAATCAATGGAATGGCGCCGATTTTCAATATAACTAGTCTCAGCGTCGGCACTGTTGTGTACGGTAGCGGTATGAACAATATTTGTAACTGAGATTGCGAAAAATAATCAAAATAAGCAATATTGTGTTCAAACATATTTTCATTAGGTTCGTCAACTGCGCAATTTGTTGTGTACTAAGAAATGTTATTTGTGGAACAAATTGAATAGAAAGTAAATAAAAGTTAGTAAGCAACAGCGGCATCGTGTAGGTTTCTTTACAACAAACAATCTATAAAAACAGAAATTTTGAAACAATATTTCATAAAAAACAAGTTAAGTAATTAAGTACTTGGTTTCATAAAACATGGTCCATTGTATCAAAAACGTGACACTTTTAGTATTACTGCTTTCAATAATGAAGTGGCGATCGATAGTCTCTGCCTACCCCAATGGGAATTAACGGCGTGAGTATATGTATGTATGTATGCTTTCAATAATAAATTACACTAGATTTCAAAATTTGTATTAAATATAGCAAAACATAATTAAATGTTTTTTTAGGATATTTGCTGTGTAGTGTCGGCTTAGAATAGCACTATCCCATTCTTCCGTTGGGTGTAAGTAAGAGGCGACTAACGGTATTGGGGCTTTTAAGGGATGTTTGGGCGATGCGGTTGAAGACCCATCACCAACAACCTTTATTTTTACTATCTTTTCCCCACTCAAATTTCCAAAAGTGGCTGAGGAGTTTTTAATTACTTAGCTCTGGCTACCCCTTTTTGGGATTTATAGCCGTGAGTATATTTATGTATGTATGTATAAGACAAACTACTGCACTCCTAATAATAACACTGCTATACAATCATTTTGCGGCAGGGGTACTTGAAGTCGATTTCGTATGAGACGAGTGTGCTGATAACGGGAAAAATACCAAAACTGTCAAATTGACTCCAGTTTTTGAGATAAACGCTTCTAACATTTTTAACAAAAATGGCTCAGTAAATTAAACAAAAAATATTTAAATATAATTTTTATTGTTTATCTTTATTAAAAATACACAAAAATATGAGTTTAGAATGCTTTTAACTATTGTAACAAACGAAGATCATCGAAAACTTTTTCTTTGAGATTTTCTCTTATTTATTGAGTTACTTTTTACTTATTGAGTTCTTCTTGAAAAAATCCAGGTTTCATAGAAACTTTTTCTTCGAAATCACTTCCACTGCTGCTCGATTGACCGCTTGATCCCACTATCATTTCAATATCATCACAATTTGATGTCGATGGTCTTGAAAAAACAGAGATTGGCAAATCATCACTGTGAGATACTGGGGGTGAAGCCGATTTCCCACTTGGGTAAACCCAAGTACGTTTTTTGTATCGGTTAATACTTTTTACATTTTCGACACAAAAGTTACAGTCATTGAAATGATTACTTGGCTCATTCCCCATCATCGGCACTCCAAATCGTAACCCTTTACGTCCTCTTTGGCTCCGGTGACGCAAAGATTCTACGGACGGCTTGCACACGATGTTTGGCACCCAATATTTATTCTTTTGCACTAGTGGTATCCCAAAATATTCTTTGTGGGCTTTTTTACAAACTCAGTGATCTTTTTTCTTGCCACAAATAAAACAAAAACTGTTAGAATCGTTGACATAAGGTTTACGTGGAAAACTCATGTTTTTGCAAGGTAAAATGCACTTTAACACAAAAAAATCGATAAGAACTGATAACTTTAGGGTCTGATAGCTATAAAATTAATTAAGTATGCAGCCTGTATGTCTAATATGAGTATTAACAAAAACCATTAACAAAATCCCTGCCGCAGATTTTTTTATTTTTTTTGTATAGCAGTGCTTTGAGATACCATATTCGCATATCTATTTTTTGGTGAGGTTTGCACCTGGAGTGAAACCGTAACTGAACTATATATAATACTGATTATTTGAATATTTTCCCTGAATTCAAAGTTTGAGAACCATAGCATTGGATTGTGACGTAATGACGTTTCAAGTTTCCTTCTTAGGGCCGGCGCTCACTGCCGGCATGGCATGGCAAAGGATTTCGGTACAGATACAGCATTTTTAATCTTATTGCCATGTATATAGAATTCATTTTGACACAACGATGCCGAGGAGGCCGCGGTAGGACAGAACGTCGGCATCGTTGTGTCAAAATGAAGTAAAATGAATTCTATACTCATGGTAATAAGATTAAAAATGCTATATCTGTACCAAAATCCTTTGCCATGCCATGCCATGCCATGCCGGCAGTCAGCGCTGGCCCTTACGGCAAGACTGGGCGTAGTATATTATTGTACCATGATAACGTATAGGTGCTTCTCATATTTTCTGGATCGTAATTAGCGCATCCAATCACCTCTCAAAATTCGGTATCCGGAGGAATCGGATATTTACAATGTACCGTTCGGATATATCCGGATAACACGAATAGTAATACGGAAAAGTAAAGAAATAAAGATTTTTTCATAAATTATCTGGTTTTCTATGCATCATTAAAATATTATGCTGCAAGACAATATAAATAGCATGCCTTTTAAATAACTCAACTGAAATTCTTTAACTTGAAGCACTTTTACATTGCATAAGTAGTGTAGAAGCTTCACTACTATAACCCAATGATCAGCATTGAGTTATCAATTAAAATATTTCGATTATTGACTTTTAACTCATACTAAATTTATTAACAACTATATTTACGCAACTTACGTAAATATATTATTTAATCATAAGCATTTGAATAACATTAACATACATATATAAACTGATGGCGATAAATGTCCTGAAGGGGTAGCCAGAGCTAGGGAATAAAATCTAGGTTATTCGCCGTGTTAGTTTATCACCAAGAATACTGACTGCAAGTGTGCAAGCATATATATATTTATAGGTTCACATTAGTTTGTAAGGTTAATTACCATTTTTTTGAGTAACAAATATTACTCGTATGTTCAATGCATATATTCCTAGTTTGCTCCAATATTACTTTCCAAAATAAATTAACTCTTCAATATAAACAATTAACGAAATAATAACAGCTAACTTAAACTACAAAAAAACTCTTTACATTCACATTTTTTCATTTTTACAAAATATGACTTGTACAATTTTGGTTTTAACATATTTATACTTTATAAAAGATTTTCTATGCGACCAAACCAAACGCTAGTTTGACATAATTAAACTAAATTGTCCATCACATAACGTGAGAAGAAAAATCCTCAACAGACAATTCCTGGGAATAACCAAGGAAGATTTGAAGCTTTACGGACACGGTCAAGTTCGCGGTGGGTCCTTATGGTTTAAAAAATCTTGAACACTGTAGTTTAAAAGCGTTGCTTTAATTGCCTTTTTAAAAGATGCCACAGGCAATTCCAATATGTTAGAAGGAAGTTTTTTGAACATTGGGAGGGAGAGTCCCATAAACGAGTTACTTACTTTATTAAGTCTCCACTTCGGTACGTTAAGTTTGTCTTTATTTCGAGTGTTAACAGTATGCCTACCACTTACTTTACTAAATTGGCCTATATGCTTTTTGGCTTACATTAAATTCTCAAATATGTATTGGCAAGGGATAGTTAAAATGCCAATATCTTTAAATTTTTTGCGCAACGAATACCTTGACCTTAACATGTAAATAGATCGGATAGCTCGCTTTTGTATTTAAATTAAACTTTATGAACATCAGCCGCTTTACCCCTAAATAAAATACAGTAAGACATACATACATACATATACTCACGGCTATAATTCCCTAGAAGGGGTAGCCAGAGCTATGGAATTAGAAATTCCTCAGCCACTTTTGGAAAGTTGAGTGGGGAAAAGATGGTATAATAAAGGTTGTTGGTGATAGGTCTCCAACCGCATCGCCCAATGTTCCCTCAAAAGCCCCAATACCGTTAGTCGCCTCTTACGTACACCCACCGGTAGAAATGGGTAGCGCTATTCTAAGCCGGCGCTACACAGCTATAATTAAGTAAAGCGTAAGACAAAATAACTGAAATAACCAATGCAAGCTGTTTCCATGTCTCGACGTACGCATACGCTGCTGAGCTCAGCCTTTTAGAAAGTGTTAGTATATGGGGTCCCCATTGCAACATAGAATCGGGTAATATAGGGGATATTCTTTTGTATGTTTTAATTAATTTGTAAATCACACCTGAACTACAGAAAACATTTGATAAAATTAGGAATGATAACAGTGCTTTATGTATACCATATACTAACTAAGTTGATTGAGTTCGGGATAATTTAAAATATTATAAATTTCTACAGAAACACATATTTTTGTTTAACTCACAAAAAAAATATTTATATACATATTTAGGTCTCAAGTTACGCAAACGAGGTTGTGCAGGTGATCAACAAGTAAAAATAACATGCTATCAGTACTATCATCAACAAGAGCTCCTTACAACTTTCAAATTATTATTCCTTGCGACTTAGTACACACATACATACGCCATTAGTTCCCATTAGACAGATACTATCGATCGCAAAATTAGGGCAACATAAACCATTTGAAGATATTAGCATATATTTTTTAAGGGTTGTTTTACAAAATAAATTGACAGCTATACGCCTTCTTTTCTTTACGTTTTGATTGTAGAATATATTTTTGCGTCTCCTCACACGCATTAATTTTTTTGTAAGAGTACAAAAGGTTGTTTTTTGTTAGATTTGACGTAGAATCTATTTATTAATTAAAAGATTCTAGTACTTTGCATACAACGTCATTGTGATAAAAATACATTCAAATAAAATTCGCGTTACATAATTAAGAGATATTTCGCATTGCCATATGCTGTGTAGCGTCGAATTAAAATAGCACTCCCTGTTTCTTTCTAACGGTATTATTAAGAGGCGGCTAAAGGTAAGGTTTTCAAGTAATTTTAGGAGATGCGGAGACCCAAAATCAAAAACTTTATGTCACAATGCTTTCCCCACTCAATATCCAAATGTGGCTAAGGAATTTATTTTCCTAAAGCTCTGGCTAGGGTAGTGTTTTGCCTCGATCATCTTAATCGTTTCTGACTTAAATGACGCTTTTAAACTCAGCCTCAAAGTGGCTCCACCGCGGCAGCCATGTGCAGGTCAAATGTTATGAATGAATGAATGAAAAAAATCAGTTATTCGCGACTATTACGCGACTTCTACATCAAATTATGCAGACTCTAAGCATTAATGCATTCATAAAATTATACATAACAGATCTTTTTCTATTACTACGGTTTTCAGTTTTTACTTCATGACACTTTTCGGTTTTATTATAAATAATATATTTTTAAGCAATAAATTGGCAAAACACTTTTAAGAAAAAACGTACTTTTATTAAAGTTTAGATTTTAATTTTACATTTTTATTTAATATTTTGTTAAAAGTTTATGTAAGAATAAACACCCACTATTTTTCCCTTTTTAGAACCTCAAACAGGTTTATTTAAAATAAGCTGTTCTTTTCTGTTATTAACCATGATAGCTCAATGAATAAGAACAACTGTTGTTCACTGGACAGGTGTGGGTTCAAATCCCGGGCAGGGCCTAGACAAACTTGTTGTTTGTAAAAACATAAAAAAAGACATGTGTAGGTTACTTTATCATAATTGTAAATGGTGAGAGAAAACATTGTGAGAACACCCACATGACTGAGTTGTACTTAGTCATATGACAGTGTATTTGTACAAAATGGCAAAAGGCCTGCCCCTATCATGTGAGTACACTGTCCAATGAAAATGTGGGTACTCAGAACACCATGTAACAATGTCACGTGATATTCAGAAGTTTTAGTACCTCTGCCATACGCTTCGGGATATTCAGTGTGAATGTTTGAGTCTGATATGCTGTTTTTTTATTAAAAAATATAAATAATTAAAAAATCGCAACTAAACATTAAAAAAAAACGCATTTTGGTGCACATAAATAAAATTAATAAAAGGTTTAATGTATCATAAAGTACCTAAAGTGGCATTCTAGGGTAGTTAAATTTACAGAAAATATCAAACCATTTGCCAAGTGTTTGGAAATAGGACATTTTCACGGTATCCCCTAACACAGGGCTTAACAGGGGGCAGAAAAAATGTATAATACCTACTTGGCTTAATAAAGAATATTTTCATTTTTGATTTTGATTTGTTTAATGTTACAAAGCAATGACATAGTAGGTATTATTGTCTACAAAGTCAAGATTGTATTGCAAATATATACTTTAACTGGTAGATCAATAACAATTTTTCTAATCCAGGATCAAATTATTCAAGATTGAGAAAACCAGGTGCTCCTGAAGGACTTGGCTAAACTGAAGCAGACAAAAGAAACAACTGAAGCTGACCACCATAGTTTTTATGAGCTTCCTTGTGAAGCAGTCTACTAACAAATTGAAAGATATGTTGACAAAAACAGGCTTGTGCTTCAAATACAATTAACTTTGCTCTTATTACAATGCCGCTGTGTCTGGCACATCTACCTATTACCATTAATTTACCACATAAGACCACATATCTCTGTGATTAATGTTTCAATTGTGATATGCAATAAAGAGATTTTTAATCTATTAAGACATCTTAACTTCTAATAAGTCAATTCCATATCTGAACAAAAGATTGACATGTAGTAAAAAAATGGGATCCAGTCTAAACCAGTCAACTGCCAACAAGACAAAAGAAACTCAGTTTTTTAATCAGGCTACAAACTTCTCTTCTACAAAAGCATAATCAAACCAAATGGGCAATATGCTCTGCTCTGAAGTGCAGATAATAAGTACCCTCATTACTATATACAATGGATTACCAATCTGTCATAGTATAAAACCTTTACCTGGTTTAGTGGTAGAACCATTTCTTCAACTGGTCTATTCATTTTTCTTTTTGCTTATTAAAGTTACAAACAAGCTAAACTGACCAGTTGGGAACTTTGGGCCACTTTGAATATTGTAGAAGTTGTTTAATATTTTTCTAAGTTTAAACTTTACATCCAAGTTAAAGTTAAGTTTCAAGTGTTAAAAATTACAAACTTATGAATAAATACAAAACAAAAACATTCATTTTTCAAAAATAAAGATGAATATAAGAAATATATGAAAAACAAAAAAAATAAGTTTCACTACCCAAATTACATAGAACGAGTTGTGAACAAACAGCTTACTTATAGGTTCCAAAAGTTTCGTTCGGTTTACATAAGAAAGAGTTCTCTAAAATATTAAGAAAGCCTCTTAATTAGTTCTATTTTTATATAAAAAATATTTAATTCCTAAGTTACATTTAGATAAAAATAATACTGAAAAAAGCAATATAATTTATGGTTCCTTGAGTTACAAAAAACAATGAAAACATTGCTTAAGAGAAATTTAATAAATAATAATTAATATTGTATTATTTTGTTGTAGTTGAACGTCAAATACTTACGTGAAATAAGTTTAATTGAGTGATTTATTCGAGAAGTGATGGACTAGCTCATAATTTATTTACATTACTTCTAAGAGACAAAGGCCCTTTCCATAACATAAACTAACAAAAAAAGTGTATAAGTTATAGTACAATCATTTTAGGGAATACAAACAAATCATAAAACTTACTTTTTGTAACTGCAGTCATGGGTGCATAAGTGGCTTCAGCGATTAGTTGACTCGCTAATAAATCAAGTTTACACCGATTCCGGACACAAATAACTCCATAGTTAAAAACTAATCACGAAACCAACGTTCACTCAGCAATTTACGAAAGAAATGTAAACTTTTCATTCAAAAAAAATACTTCAAATATTTACAAGGATAAAATCTGAACAATCGACCATCGCTTACAAAGCAAAAATCAACAAGACATGAAGACAGAGAGTTGACTTCACTTGACAGCCGAAGCATCAGACGCCATGTTTATTTTAGTTTTTTTTATAGACATCACTACCGAATACAGAATTCATGTCGAATGTGGCCACATGCAGATTTAAAAAGCATACCAAAATCCTATGTTACATAAATATTTACAGCGAACGCAGGTGAAAATGCGATATATCAAATACTGATGATGATTGGTCGATAAGATTTATATAGCCTGTATGCATATAATATATCATAAAACTTGACAGTACATACATACATACATATTTTCACACCGTTAGTTCCCCTCGGGGTAGGCAGAGACCATCGATCGCCACTTAGTACGTCCTTCACTATGTACGGCTTCGTTCACATCCATCAATCTTTTCATACATTCTCTTTTGCTCTTTTTGAGCATATTTTCTATTTCATCCAAATGTATCCTCCGAGGTCGTCCTCTACTAACATTACCTTCCGTATTGGCTCTAAAGATCTCTTTCACCAATTTACTGTCATTAATCCTCTCTATATGGCTAAACAAACTCAACATTCCTTTTCTATCTTTCCTACAATCTCATATTTTACACCACATCTTTCACGAATCACGTCATTCCTCGCACGATCACATAACCTTACATTACAAACTTTTCTGAGGGACCTCATTTCTACTGCATTCACTCTGCTTTCATGCTTCTTTTGCCACACCCAACATTCGCTGCCATACAAAAGCGTAGGAACAACGCAGCATTATGCACGGCCGTTCGTGCCTTTTCGGACACCGATTGACTAGACATTAGACTATCCAGTGCTACATTAATCGCATTACACTGTTTCACTTTTCTCTTGATATCTTCAACACACTTTCCATCCCTAGTAAACCAACTTTCCAGATATACAAACTCATTCACTTGTTCCATTTTCTTCCCATTAATCACGCATTCAGTCATATTTTCCTCTCTCTCAAAAATCATGGTTTTGGTTTTATCTACATTCACTCTCATTCCCTTTCTTACGAATGACGTACATGCGATATGAATCATCTCTTGCAGCTCTTCAACCGACGATGCAAGTAACTCTCTCATGAACAAATTGAATAGCCACAGAGAAGCTACACATCTCTGTTACATTTATATTTTCCTATCTAATTTATTATGGCATTTTCTCAATTCTAGAAACTTGAAATTCAAAGAAGACTATAGTCCCACACACTTGACCTATAGTTCCATAAATCAAAATAATTTTATATGAAAAATTCATAAAGTTTACAAAATCTATGTTAAAAAATAAACATCCATTTTGTAATTTACCAATTTTATTAATAATTATTTTAACTTTTTTTTATAGATCATCTCTACTAGTGAGTTACCCCAGTGGGACATGATTGCGTGTGTATATATTTATATGAATAAAAGCAAAATACCGCTCACTGATTTGATTAATGACGATGCTTCTAAACATATAACATATACAAAGTTGTAATTGGCAGGTGTCTAAGGTGAAAACATTCACTAAGAGAGTGAAATGATGGTATGAGTTGGTATAGATTTTTTTTCAATTCTTGAAACTTAAAATTCTATGAAGGATTTTAATCGAATATAAATTTTGATAATATTGCTGTCAATTGATAAAAAATAATACAAATTCAATACCTGCCCAAGGGAATGAAATAGGGGTGTGAAATTATATGATATTCTCGATGATTTTGTTAAAACAATTTCAAAAGATAGGCAGATAAATATCAGACTGTCATTTTAATTTATTTGTGAAGGTACGAGGTACAAAACTACCCAAAAATTAGGGGGTTATTTCAAAGACTTTTTCTCACATTTGCACCTGGTATTGAAGCTAAACAATCTTGGTACAGAGGTTTGTTTCATGACGTTAATGAATGCTAAAGTATATACGGAAATAAAAATTTAAATCAAGTAGTTTATATGTCATATAATAATGAAATCATTTAAAAAAATATATAATTTGAATTGATTCTCCAAAAGTTCTAGCACAATACGATATAGAATACTACCCTAATAAGGCGGCCACGATATTCAGATGGCTGCGTACTAAAGTATGGAATAATAAACATCTAACGGTGAAGTCAAAGATGATCGTTTACCAAACTTGCGTCTTGCTTGAGCATACTGTTGTACGGATCTAAAACCTGGATGTTGATGCCATACGTATCTTTTGCGACTGTCGATTGTGTCGCAAGTTCCACGATTGTCGCTGTCAATGTCATAAATTTATATGTGATTTGACACTTTCGACAGCGACAATATTGCAATTTGCGACTCAATCGCGGTTGCTAAAGATACATAATCAGGGGGCGGAACAAAAACTAGACACCTTCCACATGCGCTGTCTTCGGAGCATTCTAAACATAACATCGAAGGACAGGGTAAAAAACGAGAGAGTGCTTGAGATTGTGCAGCAGCCTAGTATCACTGCTCTACTCAAACCGAGACACAAGCAGTGACTAGGGCACGTGCATCGAATGGATTCGCACACTCACGCCATTATGTCCCACTGGGGTAAGTAGTAGAAATTATCGATCGCCACTTTGAACGATCCTATTTAAACCTCTCTAGCTTCGTTTTTATCTATTTATATTTTCATGCTCTTTAATTCTTCATACTTTGCTTTTTATAAAATATATAATAACTAGCTTTTGCGTGCGACTTCGTCCGCATGGTATAATTATTTTGAGACCAGCAACCTCAGCAACGCTACCACCATCACCCAAATCCATTAGCCTTTATCTGAGTAATTCAGCAAATTCAAAAACATTATAATTTGACACATAAATGAAATAGATGGAATGAAGATTGTGGAAGTTTAGATTGAAGAGATTACATGAGTTTCGACACTTTAATCTCCCGTAATTTAATTTCTGGTAATCCTTTTGTCATGTACATTAATATCTGTTGAGCAGTCTTTATACAATATCTAAACCTGATAAAGACTGAAATTGTGGAAGTTTCATACAAACTTACATTTCCCATAATTCCCGTTACCGTGGGAATTTATGAGAATTATTTCTTAGTGTTCATTTAAAGCACTAAAACTATCTACCAATTAAATTTAAGCTCTCTAGGTTCAATCGTTCAGGCAGGGTGCTGTCTAACAGTGAGTCAGTAACGAAAGGATTTTATATGTAGAGATTACAGTGATACCATGTAGTCTTATTCATATTGAAATGGTAGATATTTTAATGTTGATTTAGATGTGGTAGTTTTATTAAAGTCGAAGTCAAGTTGATTTATTTTATGTCGTCTGGTCGAGCTCTCCTTACACTGCTCCTGTAAAAAAAGCAGTCAAGTCAATTCACTTCTACTAACGTCATACTCTCTCATTCACTTCACTTCACATTTCGTCTCAATAAAATTTGAACTGAGTTTACTTACTTTTTAAAATTATTCAGTTTTGAATTTCACTGTTTATTATTAAAATGGCGAGTATAGCAGCGAAGCGAATAAAGCGAGAAGTCAGAGAATTCATGAGTTGCGAGGAGGTAAGTGTCGTATGGACTATTATCTTTATGATTGAGTCGTAGTAAATTGTATCCAAGGCATTGCATTAAGTGAAAGAGTGGACTTCTGCCCGTGATTGTCAACATTAATCATAATATTAACCATGTTACTGCAACGATTCGCGAACTATATTTACATGTGTTTGCTGTAGCAATGTTGTTTTGATTCATGATTCAGCAATATATTTGGCATCAAATTTTTTAACGTAATTCACATACATTATTGATGCTTTGTTTAACATAAGCACATTTTTAAATTATTTATATTAATAATAATCTATAACTTGGAGAGTGATATACACTTGGTAACTGAATCAGATGGTTTTTTCTTTCTTGTATTCTGTACTGGCATAATATTGAATACCCTGTGTTGATTCAGTTGACCATTTTATGGTATCATATCTAACCAATTTTCTTATTAAATAGTTTCCCTTTTAACAAATAGGATTAAAACTGGATGATACTATCCTGATTGCAAATTTGTAAGTATTATCGAGTTATTTATAATATTTGTATAGCTAGTTGGTTAGTTTCTCAAACTCAAACTCAAACTTTTATTGCAAACCATAAGTGTACAAATAGTTAGTGTAATCAAGGTACAGTTATAAATAGTAGTTTGTATGGTTCATTTCATACTTGAATGTATTTTGTGATGTTGTGAAGTAGCTATATTAATTTTATATGATTTGAATCTCCCTTGTTTGTATGTGTGTCTATATTAATAATTTTGTTAAAGCCACAAAATTTAGATTGATGTTAAGTAGTTATATTTTTTTTATAGTTCTGTTCTGACTGACTAAATTGCAGTTACAATATTGGCCACTCTGGCTAAAAATGCTCTCTGACTATTTTTAACATACATATACTCACTGCTATAAATACCTAGAAGGGGTAGCCAGAGCTTCAGAATAAGAAATTATTCAGCCACTTTTGAAAGTTGAGTGGGTAAAAGATTGAAAACAAAGGTTTTAAACTAATGAGTGCAGTAGGACAGAATAACCCTTCTCAACAAATTTCATTTATTTGTAGCCATATTTGTAACAATAATTGTAATAAAATAGTAAAGTAATACTAGGGAATAAATAATATTGTCCTATATCTATTTTCTCCTTATAAGAGCATAGTGTGTCTTCTGCAATTAATTTCTATGGAACTATCGCTATATGGATGTTGTATTTTATGAGAAATTTTACAATTGCTTGATTTATAAATACTTCTCTCTGATCCGCTTTGCCTAGCTGTGGATGTTAAAATATTTACAAACCTCACCTGTTTTTATATATTATGCATGTGTATTTAACCTATGTTGATACCTAAACCAGAATATGGTCAAACAGAGAGGTCACAACTTTTCAAAAGTAGAATATAATTAAAAGTGGAATAAACTCATAGTCACCCTAACATTTAGTGCCTAAAAATATTTCGTCAAATGGTTGAATATTGTATTTAGCTATATGCCCTTACCAAAATATTTTTTTTTTGGATAAACTCATGTATGGACTGCAACATGTTGGATGATTAACAAAAAAAATACATTGCTGAAGGCCCTACTTTGAATTGCAATGGAAATTGCAGTACTGAGTCTGAGCAAGTTGAAAAGGGTCATAATTTAATTGATATCTAATCCCTTCAAAGTTTACAAATTTAAATCTTTGTTTGTTTCTAAATTCTCATACAAAAACTTCTTAACCAATAATTAAGAAAATAAACATATTATTGAAGGTGTCAAAAGTAACATAGGATTAAATAAAAATAAAAACTGAAGAAGATCTTAAATAAAAGAACCAACTAATACAATTTAGAATGTTTTTGTTCATGAAAACCTCATGACGGAATGATTACTAATAAATAAAGGAAAGAAAAATTTGGACATGGGGTGAAATTTGGAGATAAGGAACGCTGGAACTACTTAAAAAGTGTAAAAAAAACGAAGGGAAGAAGAATGTCGCACTAGTAGCAACTTAACACTATGGCTTAATTGGCAGAGTAGCGGGGGCTTATATCTGGAGGTCTTGGGTTTGATTCCCGCTAGTGTAGATTTTTCTTTCCTTTATTTATTAGTAACTAATACAATGCCATCTAGCACCCTTTCCAATTCACCAGTGGTTCACCTGCCTGACAGGTGAGCTAATTCGGTTGGCAGGTTGTGATTTAGGAATTTTCGAAGTACCATCATATCACTCAATCACAAAATGTTAGTTGCGGCAGCCTACACTTAAAATATTTGACGATGTACTAGGAATAATTTTGCGATGCAAATACATATTAATCACGGGCAACTACATCCACTTTCCTTCAAGACATTTTGGTTTGTTTTTGATAAGTTGTCATAACAGCCTTGCTAGGTGGATTTCAAGGTCAAGCCAAGGGAGAGACCCATTATGAACAGAGCGCGGAAATGACCAATTGTTCGTGATTGAATTATGTCTATTTTCAACAAGTAAATAGTTGCAGGTTTTTAAACCACTGCATAGTTCATAGTAGTAGCATAAAATCTCTTTTCTTATTAACCAAGATTTCCACTAACAAAACAACTATTATAACTCCAATGTGTTAAGATAAAAATCACTTGGTAATTAGCGGTTTCACATGCCTATATTCACTGTATAGGTAATCAAACCTTTTATTATGGTTATTAATTTGTAGTAGATAATATATTTCAAAATTTTAAAAATTGTCTTTTATAAGTTTTCTGTTCTGGCAAAATTGTGTGAGGGTCAGGATGACTTTTTTGTTATATTGTGATTTAAACATACTCATGACATTAGTTCTCAATTCGGTAAAATTTGTACATCATACATACATACATATACTCACGCCATTAATTCCCATTGGGGTAGGCAGAGACTATCGATCGCCACTTCGCACGATCCTGACAAACCTCTCTAGCTTCGTTTACATCCATCAATCTTTTCATACATGCTCTTTTATTCTTCATACTTCGGACGCCAGCCTTTTTGAGCACACTCTCAATTTGGTCCAAGTGTGTTCTCCGTGGTCGTCCTCTACTAACATTACCATCCACACCAGCTCTATAGATCCCTTTTACCAATTTTCTATCATCCATCCTCTCTATGTGCCCAAACCATCTCAACATTCCTTTTTCTATCTTTCTTACAATATCATCTTTCACACCACACTTTTCACGAATAACACTATTTCTCACTCGGTCACACAATCTAACATTACAAGTTTTTCTGAGGGACCTCATCTCTACTGCATTCACTCTGCTCTCATGCTTCTTCTGCCACACCCAACATTCGCTTCCATACATAAGCGTAGGAACAAGAACAGCATCATGCACAGCCATTCGGGCCTTTTCAGACACCGATTGACTGATCATTAGGCTATTCATTGCTCCATTTACCGCATTACCCTTTTTCACTCTTCTTTCAATGTCTTCATCACATTTTCCATCCCTTGTAAACACACTTCCCAGGTATACAAACTCCTTCACCTGTTCCACATCCTTACCATCAATCGCAATCACGCATTCTGTCACATCTTCCTGTCTCTCAAAAACCATCGTTTTGGTCTTATCCACATTCACCCTCATTCCCTTTCTTACAAAAGACTCACATGCAATATTCATCATCTCTTGCAACTCTTCTGCCGATGATGCAAGTAGCACTTGATCGTCAGCATACAAGAGGCATTTAATGATGAATCCACCCATTCTTAGTCCATAATCACTTTCACGCAACTCTGTCAAACAGTCATCCATGAACAAATTGAAGAGCCACGGAGAAGCTACACATCCCTGTCGGACACCCCTAGAGATTCCGAACCAGTCAGTGTTTTCCCCGTTTACTCTTACACATGCACTAGAATCCTCATAGAGTGATACCAATGCACGTATAAGTTGACTCCCCAAACCGAACTTGGATAACACCTCCCATAAACACTTTCTTACCACCCTATCATACGCCTTCTCTAAATCAATGAAGGAGCAATACACCTTTTGGTTCTTAGCTAAGAACTTTTCGGTGATGCTCCTTAGAGAGAAGATTTGATCCATACATCCCATTCCTTTCCTAAATCCCGCTTGCACATCCCATATTTTCTCATCAGTTTCATTCATCACTCTTTCAATCAGTACCTTAGCATACAATTTACCAACAATGCTGAGTAAGCTGATGCCGCGGTAGTTTTTAGCCTCTTGGTGTGACCCCTTTCCTTTATATAGAGGCACAATCACCGCCTTGCACCAATCTCGTGGAACTTTGCCACTCGACCAGCATTTTTGGAAAAGGAAGTACAACCAAGAAGCCACCAACCCTTTACCAGCCCTCAGCATTTCGATAGTAATCCTATCATACCCTGCCGCCTTCCCTACTTTCATACTTTTCATTGCTTTCATTATTTCTTCCATACTAATCTCACTGTCACTGAAATCACCCATCTCTTCGTTCCAATCAACATTACTGTCGATTGGCGGAGAAATGGATGCATCCTCTTTTTCAAACAGTCCCTCAAAATAATTCTTCCATACCCGTTTCATGCTACTTTCATCCGTCGCCAATTCACCCTGTTCATCTCTTATTACACTCACTCTCGTGTTTTGGGAAACTCCCTTTTCCTTCCGGATATACTTCCAGAATAACTTTTGGTTATTCCGGAAATTATCAGAAAGTTTCCTCTCACACCACTCTTGCAAATCCCGCTTTTTCTTTTCTATTTTCTTCTTCACCTCATTCTTAACTCTCTTATATTCATCTTCACTTTTCTGCACTACATCGTCAGTTACACTCGCATTCATCCGTTTACTAGCTTTAATCGCTAGTAAATCTAACCACGCTTTCTTCTTATCTCCAACCGCCTCTTTCACAACTTTATCCCACCAACTTGTTGGTGGTCTATTTGACCTTTTACACACTCCACAAACTTCCGTCGCACATTCAACCATTGTCGATTTGAGCACATCCCATACTTCTTCTATTTCCATTTCATCCTTCATCTCCACGCAACTTAGTCTATCATCCAATTTCCTCACGTATTCATCTCTGATATTTACATCTTCTTGCAGTTTTTCCACTTTTATTCTCGCAAAATCCGTTGTTGACACTTTAGGCCTGTGACGCCAACGCGTACACAGACCCCTTAATCGTGATATAACGAGAAAGTGATCTGTGCCAACGTTCGTGCCCCTATAGACCCTGGTGTCAACAACCTTTGCTCTCAGCCTTTCATCAACTATCACAAAATCAATCATACTTCTCTCGCTTCCCCTCTGTCTTGTATACATATGGATATCTTTGTGTTTAAACAACGTGTTTGTAACACAAAGATTCCTCTCCAAACATACCTCAATCAATTTCTCACCATTCTCATTCATCCTTTGATCGCCAAACTTTCCTAAAACTCTTTCGCAACCGTTGCGTGACACACCAACCCAGCCATTAAAATCTCCTAACATTATAAGTCTCTCATTCTGATCACACCCATTCACAACATCGTCTAACAGATTCCAAAACTCCTCCCTCTCGGATAGGGATTTAGACATGTCCGGAGCATAAACGCAAATTATGCGCATCCGGACTAGTCCCAATTTCACCTTAATCCACAGGAGCCTTGGACTCACACATTCGTAATCTTTCATACACTGAGCCATCCTTTCAGATATCAGAAGTCCCACTCCTTGGCTAGCTCGGTCATTGTCAGCAACTCCAGACCAGATTGCTGTGATGTTGCCAAGTTGTGAAACTTCCTTTCCCTTACGCTTCGTCTCATTTAAACATAGAAAATCCAGTTTTCTTTCATTCATAATCATACATACTTCATCTAATTTTTCAAACATTCCTCCACATACATTCATCGTACTGAAGCGGGTCTCTTTAGCCCACTTTTCGCCCCGTGAGAAACCATGGCGTGATGAGTGGCGAGCTACATCGCCGCCTCCGTGTTTATTATAATTGGAACACATATTGGACCCACGAGAAGCAAGGGAAGTAAACTGTCCACCTAGCCAGAGCCCCGCTTGACTAGGTAAGGTTATTTAGTACCCGGAGTGCACCAAGCTCCGGGACGGCGGCACGCTAGCGACCAGGCTCACCCCTGGCCATGCATCCCTCGGCGCGGCAGACCTTGGATTGGTGTAAGGGCGAAGATGGAAAAGCCCTAGTCCCTTAGTCGACTTCTACGACACCCACGGGAAGAGATGGGGTAGTGCTATTCGAAGCCGGCACTACACAGCACTAAAATTTGTACATTCCTGGCAAAACTCATATAAAGACTGAATTTGCTTTAATTATGGGTATTTCTTCTAGTGTACAGATACATAATTGTTTTATGACCCCTTATGAAGACTCTTATGATAATAAATAGTTGTCATGTTTATCTAATAGCTTATTAGTGATATTATCCTCTGCAGGTAGCCGAGGGTCTGCTAAAATTGGAGCTGGTGAATGACTGCTGGACAGAGCTGAAAGGCAAAATTGCGGGACCACCAGAAACACCGTATGAGGGCGGAACCTACACACTCGAGATCAAAGTACCAGAAACATACCCATTCAACCCACCCAAGGTAATTTTATTGTTGAAACTCATTAGTTGATGCTATTGGTATTGTAAGCGCGAGAAAAAACTATTAACAGTTGAAAAAACTGCAACATATAAAATAAATTACCATTTTTTTGAAGTTTCATGTTTTTTCAAAGGCAATATATTTCACTTTCTTGGACAATTGCATTTTCAGTCAGTTTTTGTTTTGTCTTAATTTATTGTCTAAATCTCCTACGTAATTTGGCTTCAACTTGTATAAGAAATAATGTGTTTACAAATAGTTTTTGGTACGTGCCAAGTTGCGCGTATGAACACAGCCGAGTTCCGAATTTATTTAATGCCAATTCTGTCATTGTATTTTGGTGCATGTGCATCTCATGCAACGTTTTAAAACATATTGAGTGACAACATGAACAATATGATAATATACTGAAGTTTAAACTGTGCGAGACAAGTTTTTAAAATTTATGCACATAAGATATAGGCATACTTTTGTCATTTGCCAAGTATCTTTGGATATAGTAGAGAATTTGTTGGAGATACTAATAACTCTTCAGCCCGGCTAGTACGAGCGCTATTATATCGACACAACGGTTAGAATGAGATGGCAGTATACGATACTAAGTAAGTGCGTAAGAGATGGCTGCCTTATCCCACGCGATAACTAGTTTAAACACCGCTCGTGCTAGCCGGGCAGGTTTCCATACCAAAACGTTAAAAAGGGACTACTTTTCTCTTCAACTGTGTGTGTGTGCTGAAATCATCACAGACGATGTATCAACTTATATTAATGAATATCTAGGGGGCTCCCATACAAAAAAACTTATTTTATTGAAAATATAATTAGCTAACATATTTTTATGGTTTTCTTTTTCCACTAAGACACTGTACCTGTGTGATAGACAGCTTCTACTTTTTAATACCACTACTGAGGTTGTTAAAGATGTAAATTATAACTTCTGATCACAAAAACATTTTAAACATTAATTTCAAGATTTTATATTAAAATACGCTATGTTTATCTTCACTTTGACAAAAAACTGCAAAACTGTTTGACTTTCAACATTCTTTAGATGGCACACGTTTTCAAATTAATTTATAATCTAACGATAATCATAGCTAAATTTAATATGGTAATATATCATTAGAGATCACATGATGTGGAAAGAATTTATAACATACATTATTATGAAACATTTTGGTTAATTTTCATTTTACTTTAAAACATTAACTGTCAATGACGTCTTTGAAAGTAAAAGTTGAGGAACCTTTTAGAAATCATAACTTCATGATTCGGTATGCAAAGTTTTATAAAAGTGATGTTGATTACAAAACCATTTCTCGAGGTATTATGTTTTAAAACAAGATTTTCTTGAAATTAAATCAATTAAAGCTAAGATGACTGTTATTTTATCAAAAAACTGTAACAGTATTTGACCTTCAATTTTATTTCAAAGACATTCGTTTGTGCAGTTTATTACTAAAATATCGAAAATCATAAGTTTGTTTAGTATAAAATCATAATAATTTCATTTGAGATCACAATCTCGTGACATGTTTGGCAATCAGCAACATTTTTATTAAACATTTTGCTTTATCCGCATGTCGCTATTGGTTGATCGATGACGTCATCAACAACAGAAGTTGAACAATCTTTAAAAAATAATACCAATTACTTTAACAATTACTCACTTTAAAAGAAAAATATTCAGATTAGTCTTTTACTTTTGTGTTTGCTATAAAATAAAAATATTTAATAATTATAAAAAAAAAACGCATACCGAATTGTCTCAAATGAAAAATATTCAAATCATTATTTTATAATTGCAACCGTAAAGAAACGTTGCCTACCGAATTGCATTGCCTATCAAAGAGAATCAATGAGCATCGCCCACGTCCTCAGATCCGGTTCGTGACGAAAATCTGGCACCCGAACGTGTCGTCGGTGACGGGCGCCATCTGCCTGGACATCCTCAAGGACCAGTGGGCGGCCGCGCTCACGCTGCGCACCGTCATGCTGTCTCTGCAAGCGCTGCTGGCCGCGGCTGAGCCCAACGATCCGCAGGTACACATGCGACTTACTACTTCTTATCAATTATTTGTGACAATTGTCTTGTTCATTTTTATTGCTGCCTTTGACAAAAAGCTTCCGCAATTTTGCTATCAATGAGTAGATTGTTGCTTTTATCGTGATCGTCAATGGTTGCGGATTGGTTGTCTGAATTGCAATAAAGTTGTATATGACGCGTTATTTTGACTATGAAAATTAAAAATTACCCAAGTACCTTGGAAAGAAATCGATATCGTTTTCTCTCTTCTTATTAAAACTCTTCAATGATCCAATATTTGCTTATAATTTCATTTTTATGCATATAGTAAGTAAGTAAGTAAAATGTTTATTTGGTATTAAAAACAAAATTATAAACAGTAATTAACAGTTAAATACAACCTGTAATGATACCAAAAAGGTCTTGGCTCAGCATAAAATGTACCCAGCGCAAGTCTCGCAGGACACAAACGCTGAGTACGCTGGATTTCACACCTCTAACGTATATCTACTTCAAACTAACTAATACATAGAGCAAAAAAAATAAATAAAAAGAAACAAATACTGTAACAGAGAAAAAAGGAAAGAAACCTACTCCATATATGGCTATAGCTTATTTCCTAATTTATTTCAAACAAAAATCAAAAATAGATAAAACCATTATAAAAAAAAGAAACAACTGTACATTGGTAAAATGTTCGAGTAAATTTAAACTTTATAGATATGTATAAAATATACTTAAGAAATACATAGGAATATAAACATATACGTATAAATATGAGAGTGGTAATAAAACAGATAAGTGCGCATGACAGTATTATATTATAGGTAGATATTTATATAAATAAAGGTTGTTGGTTATGGGTCTTCAATCCAATCAAAAATCCCTTAAATACCGTTAGTCGCCTCTTAGGTACACCCACCCGAAGAAATCGGGTAGTGCTATTCTAAGCCGACACTACACAGCAACCTTTATTTTACCATCATTTTCCCACTCAACTTTCCAAAAGTGGCTGAGGAATTTTTAATTCCTTAGCTCTGGCTACCCCTTGTAGGGATATATAGCCGTGAGTATATTTATATACAATGATATATTTAGGAGGAGGTTGACCAATGAGAGAGGGGCAGGAGCAAAGTGTCGCTTCAATTCTCGCTTAAAGCTATTCAGTAAAATGACGTGTGCAGGACGCGGTGGTGGCCAAGCAGTTCCGCGAGTCGCCGCAGCTGTTCGAGCTGACGGCGCGCCACTGGAGCAACGTGTACGCGGGCGGGCCGCACGCCGTGTGGGACTTCGACGCCAAGATCCGCCGCCTCGTGGACATGGGCGTGGACGAGCACCAGGCGCGCGTCACGCTCTCCACCTACGAGTGGAGCCTCGAGCTCGCCACCGAGCGCCTCTTCTCCTACTAGCATCCGAAGGCCCTGCTGTGGCTGGCCAACATCGTCACGTAGCTGACCGCCCCACTGCAACGGCTAATACTGTAAGGGTTACTTCACTATCGCTCTCCGTTACGCTCGCCAAGTGAAACCTAAGTCGTTTTAAATTGTGCCTTTTAAATATTGTATCGTCGTTTATTGAACGTGATATCTAAACATTCCCTCGAATTACGATAAATTTTGAAACCGCTTCACCTCAACCCTCTTTTGAGTAACGAGAAACAAAAACACCAATTAAGACAATAATAGGAAAGTGACCCAGTATGTATGTATGTATAGGTGTAAGTTCGAGCCACGGCGCGAGCTGGCCGGCGCGCGGCTGTGTCTTATTGATATTTCATTATTAGAAACGAATGTCGATATCATATATTTCATTGCTTGTAGTGTTTTCTGGTATCAAATATTTTTCAGATGAATCTGTAGTTCAAAGTGACTATAAGGTTGTGTTGCGAATGGAAAATAAGATTATTAAATAGTTTCTTTAGATTATATTTTTAAAAACGTAGAAAAACACGGTTGTTATGATAATTATTTTCTTTGAATCATATTGAATTGAATTTGAATATATTTTTGTATAAACAGTCACATTATTTACGTCACTTTTTCGTCCAGCCGTGTGAAATTAATTTTAATTGATATGTACTCGTATTTACGTCTGCAGGTATTTTTTTTGAAATATTGTGATTTCGGTTAAGAGTTAAGAATTGTATTTCAATAGCTATATTAATGATAGTGTCGTGTAATTAGCATTATATAAATATTTGAATCGAAATGTGGATGTGTCCAAATCTTAGTTATAACATGATAAGTTTTGCTCAGGCATTGTTTCTGAAGGTATAACCTGCCGTTCTCTAGATAAAGTTACGGTTGTACCTATTCATGTATTCAACTCATTTAAATAACCAAAACAGGGCCCAGCTAAGATAATCTGCT
Source organism: Bedellia somnulentella (assembly GCA_963576735.1). NCBI lineage: Eukaryota > Metazoa > Arthropoda > Insecta > Lepidoptera > Bedelliidae > Bedellia > Bedellia somnulentella. Next base: position 27,602,844 of record OY755170.1, read on the forward strand.
TAGGTATAGTGTAATAGTTCCCATTGTGGTAACAATGCGACGAAACAACTTCGCGGACAGACAGACAGACATGAAAAAGCTCTTATTGGCTTATCTTATAAAACAAATCGGCCAATTTTGCCGCAACATTAAAAATAACTTTAGATTAATTAGAACCAAAGTGATATATTTGATGAACATGTGATCGTAACTGCCATTTTGAAAATGATTTCACCTCTTATGATGAATGAATATTTGATGTCTAAATATTTGCTGATTATGCTTATAATTGTAACACAATAATATTCTCGATCTAAGATTACTACTCTAGGGAATCCAAAATGAGTAATTAGAATGATTGTTAAAATACTCCTCAACTAGGGTACACATTACTCAGCTCTGCGACCGACAGTGTAAGGAAATGAAGCGTCGGTGAGGATAAAATATTTTATGTTGATTATATAAATGTTGTGGGTTGAGTTTGTTTATTTTTTTTTATCCCTAATTTATTTAAACCGAATTCCACATCGGGCCTAAATAACTACAATGATAATTATTTGGCTGCAGCATTCGATCATATATACTAGGAGGATACTTAGTCATCATCCAAAAAGTGTTTTACAGAAAAAATGCAAATAGGCGTTCTAATAGATTTTGCCTTGCTTTGTCTTCGCGGCATTAGTTTATCAAATTTCCCGTACCGAAAACTGCAATATTAAGAGAGTTCATGCATTTCCAACATACATTGTTACAAATGCAACTAACATCGATTGCAGCACGCAAATTGTTCATTACTTTTTTTTGGTAATTTTAACCTTTATTTTTAAAATAATCACCAAGTGTCAACATGAGCACCATATTATAAATTAAACTATATTTTTTCTTTTTTTTTTCCAATTATCTACTGTAATATATGATCGAAGCCAAAATTCATAATTAACAGGATAAGCTGAGTTATACTTGGATATGTAAGGTATGCACTGATTCAAAATTAAATTTTGTCCCGTGTCTCGTGGGACACACAATGTCGGGCACTAAGTGGTGCTTTGAATCGTCAAGCGATAGTGTGCCACTTGATTTTCTTTCGCCTGGCACTTTATAAAGTTCAAAATTTATAAAATTATATTTAAATATTTATTAATAAAAATTATACTTAGTTTTTAGGAACTCAAAATTTTGTGGTTTTTATCTACATATTTGTGTATATGGATATCTCTCGTAACGAAACAACTTCGCGGACAGACAGACAGACACGAAAAAGCTCTTATTGGCTTATCTTATAAAACAAATCGGCCAATTTTGCCGCAACATTAAAAATAACTTTAGATTAATTAGAACCAAAGTGATATATTTGATGAACATGTGATCGTAACTGCCATTTTGAAAATGATTTCACCTCTTATGATGAATGAATATTTGATGTCTAAATATTTGCTGATTATGCTTATAATTGTAACACAATAATATTCTCGATCTAAGATTACTACTCTAGGGAATCCAAAATGAGTAATTAGAATGATTGTTAAAATACTCCTCAACTAGGGTACACATTACTCAGCTCTGCGACCGACAGTGTAAGGAAATGAAGCGTCGGTGAGGATAAAATATTTTATGTTGATTATATAAATGTTGTGGGTTGAGTTTGTTTATTTTTTTTTATCCCTAATTTATTTAAACCGAATTCCACATCGGGCCTAAATAACTACAATGATAATTATTTGGCTGCAGCATTCGATCATATATACTAGGAGGATACTTAGTCATCATCCAAAAAGTGTTTTACAGAAAAAATGCAAATAGGCGTTCTAATAGATTTTGCCTTGCTTTGTCTTCGCGGCATTAGTTTATCAAATTTCCCGTACCGAAAACTGCAATATTAAGAGAGTTCATGCATTTCCAACATACATTGTTACAAATGCAACTAACATCGATTGCAGCACGCAAATTGTTCATTACTTTTTTTTGGTAATTTTAACCTTTATTTTTAAAATAATCACCAAGTGTCAACATGAGCACCATATTATAAATTAAACTATATTTTTTCTTTTTTTTTCCAATTATCTACTGTAATATATGATCGAAGCCAAAATTCATAATTAACAGGATAAGCTGAGTTATACTTGGATATGTAAGGTATGCACTGATTCAAAATTAAATTTTGTCCCGTGTCTCGTGGGACACACAATGTCGGGCACTAAGTGGTGCTTTGAATCGTCAAGCGATAGTGTGCCACTTGATTTTCTTTCGCCTGGCACTTTATAAAGTTCAAAATTTATAAAATTATATTTAAATATTTATTAATAAAAATTATACTTAGTTTTTAGGAACTCAAAATTTTGTGGTTTTTATCTACATATTTGTGTATATGGATATCTCTCGTAACGAAACAACTTCGCGGACAGACAGACAGACACGAAAAAGCTCTTATTGGCTTATCTTATAAAACAAATCGGCCAATTTTGCCGCAACATTAAAAATAACTTTAGATTAATTAGAACCAAAGTGATATATTTGATGAACATGTGATCGTAACTGCCATTTTGAAAATGATTTCACCTCTTATGATGAATGAATATTTGATGTCTATGTTAAAATAAAATATGAAAAAAAACCAAAATTTTTAGGGTTCCCCATACATAGAACTGAAACTCAAAATTTTTTTTTTCATCAAACCTTTACGTGTGGGGTATCTATCAAAAGGTATTTGAAAATAATGTTGAGGTTTCTAATATAATTTTTTTCAAAACTGAATAGTTTGCGCGAGAGACTTTTCCAAAGTGGTAAAATGTGTGTCCCCCCCCCCGTAACTTCTAAAATATGGGCATGATAAAACGAATATTTGCTGATTATGCTTATAATTGTAAAACAATAATATTCTCGATCTAAGATTACTACTCTATCTCGTAATATATGTAATGTGTATGAAAATCCTGCAGGGTCACATTGCATAGCGTCTGCATAGCTCGGTAGTAAGAGTGCTGCCACAAATTCTGCACGTACAAATTTAATTTAAGGCTTGAGCCTAATTTGTGATAAAGCGTAAAAACTGCCATTTGTTGCGTAATTCATTGATAAGAGATAGGTGGGGGAAAATATCGTGAATCGTGAAAGTTCCAACTCATGTTATCGCGGCAATAGTCCACTTATAGTCCGTTGCTCAGCTCAGCTGAAAATCGGTGCAGAAATGTAACATATTTATTGACACTAAATTTTATAACTATAACTTTTTAAAGACGCACTCGCTTATCCTTATATATTAAACGAGAGAGGGTGGATTTTGTGAATCAGCCTGTGTCGCGATGCTAAGAGCTAGAAAATTGGTTCAGGTATCAAATTGAAGGTCTCCATCTGAAGTTTTACCGAAAATTCACATAATTTCCATAACTGGATTAGCAAAATGGTTAGCGATTACAAAAAAAATGAGTAAAAGCGCGCGCAAATGTGTCAGTCACGAGATTGAATTGAGTGATTTAGTCATTCTATTAAGTACTAAATTCTAAGACTTTCGCGATTAAACATTACAATTAAAACAACTATTATAAAGCTAAGCCCATGTTATAACACGCGATTAAAGAATCGAATATCAATAGTTACTATCCGTACTAGAAGACAGATAATAACTCGAACATAGAAACTTGGTACGAAATGGTTTGTTTCATGGTTTTTATCATATATTTTATGGAACTAAGGGATGCAAATAGGAAATGAAAGTTAGTAAAAAGATATTTTTGTCAGTTCTGTATTTAGAAACTTAAAACTTATTGCGATTGACTGTTATAACTTATAATATAACAGCTACAAAAAGGAATTTATGAAATTCATCCAGCAATCTATATATACTAACAGCCATAAATCCATAAAAGGGTAGCCGTAGCTCGGAAATATTAATTCTTCCACTTTTGGAAGTTGAATGGGGAAAAGGTCAAATAAATGATTTTAGTGATGGGTCTCCAACTGCATCGCCCAACAATAACTTAAAAAGCCTCAATGTCCTTTATATCCTTTACATCACCCGCGGGAATATAAATATAAAAAACAAGAAGTTGAGATAGTGTTTTGGTATTTTGGATGTAAACTGGATGCAAAAAATTAAGTCCACGCGGACGAAGTCGCGGGCAAAAAGCTAGTTATATTTAATAACGTATTATCCTTGCTATAATTACATATCAAGTGTGCTTGTTTCTATCGTGTGAATGAATATGAAATAGGTCGTTTAAATGTTTCTGTAATTTGTTGGGCTCTTGCTGATCCTATCAAAATAAAGCTCTCCATCTAGTGATACAACGCCATTCCATTGCCTTATAGTTTACAAATTAATCATTTATTCCAAGAATAAATAAATCGTATGAAAATGTGTTCGTAGAAAGGACCAAGACTGGAAGGGAATTTACTCACCTTGCGATCGCCTCCGGGGAATATCCTATTAGACACATAAGCTTTTCATGTATAAAATATTACATCTCTTTAAAAAGCAGGCGCTTATATCTAGATGTAAATATGTTATGATATAAATAATTATAAGTATATGCCGACATACTACAGATAATTCTGTTCCAAGCTGTAACATAACGCTGTATTTGCTTAGTTAGTAGGTACAGTGCGACCACAACCACACGTTGAGCGTGACTAGAATACGAATTAAAGGCGTCATGCTGCAATACTTAGTTTCAATGGACACTTGCTCATTGAGGTACCAAACATACTCACTGTAATAAGAAACCCTCTGAAGTTAGTTAATGTCTTTAGAAGATAATAATAGTAAATAGATTTTCACAAAAGTTAAGCTCCGCCCAGTAACTGTCATCCACGCGCCATTTTTAGTCATCATTACATTCTACCATTATAATAAGTGATAATAAGTAGCAATATTTGGGTGTATTCACCCTAATTTACTTATGAAAGGATAAACTAAAAATTTTTCACAGATCAAAACTAAGTCATCCAATGCTTTTGTGTCTAGTTGAGATGACTACTTTGAAGTTGCGCTACCGTTTTCCAGTTTCTGGTAATTTACTTTGAGATGTATCACTTGTAGCTAAATCCAAATAGAGTAAGAATGTGATTGATGTGTCTGGATAGTTGAAATCAAATATGTTGTGATAATGTAAGTATGTAACGACAAAGTATATTCAAATAAATATAGTTGCAACGCCTGATTGTGATTTTAAATACCTCATCTAAAAATATTTTTTGTCCTTTTTTGTTTTTTTATGCACTTGTTTAGTCACAATTTACAATGAAATGAACCCAGAGAGTCGTATACATAACGCGCATCATTGAACCGTAGAGACTGTTCAATGTAAATGAACAAACCATTTTTAAATACCGCTAAACTGAATTTAATTTGCTATGCAACACACTGAAGCGAACGAAGGGCCACTAGAATAATTCGATTGCTATGAAAATAACCGGAGTACAAATATTGTCTATGGAATATCGACATGTCTGCCTACTCCACTAGAAAGTAATGGCGTGAGAATATGTATGTATCAGGCGTTTTCACACTGCCCAGCATTGTGCAGCGTAGCGCGTGGAAGCGTGTTCCTCCGTTGCTTGTAAGTATCTCCGTTTGTATTGAACACGTAGATGCATTTTCTGCGTGTTTTCTATAGGGTCGCATTTCTGCAGGTTTGGCAGACACCGAAAAACAATTGCGCCTTTGGTGATGTAATTGGGTGAACCTAGTGAGTATTTGTGTTTTATATACATGGAGTGGTCCGCCCGGCTTCGCACGGATAGTGTTAAATATTGTTTACTGCTTACCCCCTACGATATTAAGCGTTATGATATATAACCCATATACATATATCCTTTTCCTGGCTCTAAGCTACCTCTCCAACCATTTTCAGTCAGATCAATTCATTACGTTTACATTTACTCACGGCCATGAAAATTGTTGGAGAGGTAGCTCAAATCCTCAGCCACATTTGGAAGTTCCTAAGAAAGTTAGGAAAATTAAACCGATTTCATAGTTGAAAAAACAACCGAATATAAACAATCAAGTACTAAAAAGTAAGAAATAAGTTTTTTAATTAATTCCACACGCGTCAGTTCAACCTACCTAAATCTTTAAATTCTCTAAAATTATTTTTGAGTCGGTTCCAGCCTGGCAATGATGCCTCTCCGATGAGGAAGCGAAGATTACTGTATTATTTTTCGTATTTCCGGTATTTCTATTATTGTAGAAATTGAAGATTTTGGCATATTGCACAGTATTACATAGCATAGGCTAAACCATATGTAACTTTACATTGTTCTTGAAATCCCTCGAAAGGCGATGGTCTACAATTCTACATCTTGATTAAAAAAAGACTCAAACATTCACGCCGAATATCTTCGAAGGGGTTAGCGGAGGTACTAATACTTCTGAACATCACGTGACATTGTCACCTGTTGCTCAGAGTTCCCACGATTTGCTTGGACAGTGTTCTCACGTGATACAGGGCAGGCCTATTGGCGTTTTGAACAAATACATTGTCACATGATTGTGAGTTTCGACAGTCCCCTTTATTTCCTGGGATGCCATCATCAGATCCTGGTCTCATGGTGCTTTCTCGGTAACAATAACATAACAAAAGAAATGTTTAGTGAACCTGTACTTTCTCTTCATAAAAACTACGAAGAGGAGTATAAATCTATATAGAATGTTGAAAAAACTATTTGCTAACGCCCAGTGATTGAGGACCTACACCTTCCATCATCAGCTCAGCAACATAACATTATGAATTCCAGAAGCAAATGCCAATATAACTTCAGAAAATATATGCCTATAAAATTTGAGGATTCCCCTCGATTTCTCCAGGATGCCATCATCAGACCCTGATATCCTCATCATGGTACCATTCCGGGAGTATTTTCTTTCTAATAAAAATATATAATCAAAATCGGGTAATAAATGGCGAAGTGATCGGCCAACAAACATAAAGAAAATAAACAAATATACGGTCGAATTGAGAACACTCCTTTTTTTGCAGTCGGTTAAAAAACTAACTTATTAATACCATATTTTCATTCTTCCGGCGATCATAAAGTATAAACAACTTTGCTGGATTATAATAACTGGAATTCATTTTCATTCTTAGATCCTTTCGTTATAGTTATATACATACTATACTCCTATTTCACTATAGTTGGCATGGATATTGAACTAATCACACAAAAAAAATGAGGTAAATTAGCTTTAATTGTAAGCTTAATTGAAAATAGAAAACCTCTTTGTTTTCATTAAAGGGTAAAAACAAGCTTAGTCAAATCTTAAATAGTGAATTGAACATGCGAACATGAAATTAAATTTCGTCAGTGTTATCTATAGAATTCTTCCTATTATTGGGATATTATATTTTAGTGAGTACATGTATGTATGTATGTATATTTTGATCGTCGAAGTCAAAAATTCTATGCGGTTTTGCTAAAGACTTTTGACAGGCGTTAAATTCTTATGCTGGTAAATAAAATTTTCGAACTCAAACGGCGAACGATATATCGCCGAAGGGGTTGGCAGAGGTACTTATACATCTGAACATCACGTGATATTGTCACCTGCTGTTCATAGTTTTGCCGTTTGTACGACCACACTGTCACATGACTGAGTACAACTCAGCTATGTGGGTTTTCTCACGATGTTTTTCCTGACCATTAACAACCATGATAAATTAACCACACATTTGTCTTTAGAAAAGACAAATTGGTGTAGGCCTTAACTGTGATTTGAATACTCATCGTCTGCACTATAAGCCTTGTTCTACCCACTGAGCTAATATGGTTGTATTTTTTTTTTATTTGGCTCTATATAAATTTATATATGTTATCATCTTGCTTTCATCTTCCTCTCTAAATGCCCAAACCATCTGAATATTTAATTTTAGTATAGTTTTTTTAGGTATAGTAGTTAGTAGTAGTAGAAAAGCGCAATTCCTATAATTTTGTAGTTGTGTGAATATTTAATAATTCATTATCATCACCATCCCAGCATTAAGTTAAAAGTCTATTGCCCAGGAGCTCTCTGCAATCCATTACGAGAATTCAAACGTGAGATAATGAGAACGATGTATTGAACAGTAGCTATTGTGAAGATAAGCTGCTGGGTGCGCTAAGGTGGCGCGGCACAAAGAAAAGTGCGCTCGAGACTCGAGAGGTGAATGTGGTGCGCTGGCGCCACCTAGTGGTCGACGTGGCGGCGACTTCGAGCCTGGCACGCAGAGCTGCGCGCGCCCATCGCTGCTATGTCAGTTTTATGCGCTTTCGAAGGTATATCTAGCGGAATTCTGAGAAAGTCCTTTATGTTATGGCCACCAAAGAGAAACATTTCGAGTGATTGAACTAGTCATGCTTACAGACATAGATTTTAGCGCTTACTTTTATATCAACGACCGATACTTGAATGACTGATTCTAAAGTAATGATTCCGTTTCACTCTGTTTGACATAGAATATAATGTATATTGATTTGTGGTTCATTTGTTCAGCAGTTTCTAGCGCTTTATGGGAGTGGTGTAGCTGTAGCTGGAACCTCCGTGCTGAGCATGAGCAGGTGGGGGCTGGGGGGCGCCGCTCGTCCCGCCCCCCCACCGCCGCAGTAGCACAGCAGACACGGTGCAGTGCGCGCGCGCCGCGCTCTGCTCTCCCGGGACGACTTCCCGACACAAACAAACAATGTGACTAACCGAGCAACCTCCAACAACAAAACCCCCCCTCCCGTCCCCCGCTAACTCTGTTTTCAATGGACCGCTTATCACTTTCTAATAAGTAATTTTAATAATTTTCCGCGTGTTTCGTGTCAGCCAGGGTTCGCGTTACCTCAGCGTGTATGTGCGCGCGCCTGTGTTTTAATATTAAGAATAGTTGTAATAGTTAATTAGTGAGTGACAATCATGACAATCTCGTACGCCGGCGAGGTGCCCAACGGCAGCAGCTTCGGATGTTTCTGGAGGATATTATTGAAGTGAGTATGGTCTGTGGTCGGGGTCGGTGTAGCGCGGGGCGCGGCGCGGCGGAGAGAGGAGCGAAAGTATCCTTGCCAGCCGCGCAGCCGAGCAGCCTCGCTGGATATGGCCCCATCATGCCAGACGTGACTAAACCTCTAATTAGCTAATAGCCCATTATCGCTCCAATGTAATGTCATGCCAATGCGAAATTATTTACGCCATGCGAATGAGCCACTGATAATAATCTTTGTTTAATACAACTACCTTACCTTGTGTGAGCTGTCGGCTTTGTAATCATGTGAACTTCATAGAATTACGTATCAATTCTCTACAGTTTCGCCTAATAAATTAACCCGGAGGAAGTAGCGTGCGCAATCTCGTACTACCCATCGATACAAATGAGGTAGATTGTATTTTATTGTCGACGACCGAATTGATCAGATTTGCGTTGCTGGTGTCCGGCCAGGGAGCTGGTCGTGCCGCCGCCGCCGCCGCCGACACGGCTCAACAATGCCGATTGTGTTCAACAAAATACATTAAAATTCCCCATCAATGACTATTCTGCGATTTCGACTGAAGCCTAATTTGAAATCAGCACCTCGCTCGTCTAGTACTTTGTATATTGGACACGGCTATGCCTCGATTACACTACTATGTCGCACTTTGTTCCAATGATAGATTGTTGTATTGCGAACTTGAAACTTCGCCTGACTTAGAAACAACTGAGAAGTATGTTTAAACCACGCTCTGTGTGCTATCTATGTATCATGATGACTAAGTCAGGACTGCGTAGCTCAGTGGTTAGTTTTGGCAGAAAAGCTGATATTCAATAGTCAAAAACAGCTGAGTAAATCCATAATTTTTCGCCTAATTATAAGCGTTGTTCGATTTCGCACTAATTAATATAATTTAGTTACTCTTCATATCATTGCGATTTTGCGACAGAAGGCCAAATTGTATCCATACACTTAATTAATTACAGAAAACACTGTAATTTCCCAAAACACGTTTAAATGCAATCATTTTTAATAAGAATAGCACTACTAACCGCTCTTGTATTGAGGGAGGAAATGATCTGCTTTTACCATTTTGGTTTATAAAAGCACTAGCTATGTTTATGCAATAGAAATGACTTACTTTTCGTAAAAAATTGTTAATAACAAACCAACAAATATTATGATTCAAGTTTCTTAACTTTATGAAAAAAAAGTTAATTGTTTTTGTTATAAATATAGGTATTATACCGTTAAAAGAGTTGTCAATAAACATAAAAACTCAAAAATAACTCACTTTAGTAGAGTAATCGTTAATTTTTTAAATTATTATCTAGTTGATGGCATGATCCGGACAATTAACTGACTTAAAATCAGTCGGAGGTGGTAGTAGAAGTAGACCACTTTATCTTTGTTTATGTATGGTTTGCTTTGCTATCCAGCGCCAAAGGTGCATAAATTAAAATACTACGTATATTTTTACTTAGAAAAAAAAAGTGTAATTGATTCCGCATAACATAGCACATCCTTTGTTGAGTTGTTGAGTAAGGTGACTAAGAATAAGAACGGGGGCATATTAGGAAATAATGGATGAAACTGGAAATGATGGATGCAAAATATATTATTTCGCCACCTTTTTACTTCAGAAAGCGGACAGGCTGCAATTGGGCTACCCCTGGGGTTATTTGTAGGTGAAACCTTTTTTTTATAGGTGGTTAATGGACTATCGAAAAGGACTTTTCAAGCAAATGGGTATGGGTCTTTATTGGAAAGACGCGACAAAAACGATAAAAATAATTAATTTCAAAATAAAAACAGTAATTATCTGTTTATTCAATGTCACATACGTATGAAAGTCATCAACACGCAGCTTTTCTTACTCATTTAACAATTTTGGTGTTATCTGGAAAATGTCTTGAATGGAGCCCCAGATTCCCCAATCATATAATCAATAAATCTATAAAAAGCTTTTAAATGAAGACTGCCTTTACTGTGCTTTTCATTTCTTAGACGCCGAATCAGGTATTTTATATTCAAACTTTACACATAGGCCATAAAGTAATTATAAAGAGATCACATTCCTCTTTTTTGAAGAATAAATATGGAACCAATATCAGCAGCTCTGCCATCGAGTAAAATGGTAAAATCCATTTTGTAGTCGAATTTTATGAGAAAATCTTACTGAATTACTTTCGTCCTAACCAGGTTCCCCTGGGTTCTTGGGGAGAATTGCCTGGCCCAAGGTAACCTTTAAATACTGGGTTTGACTTTTCACATAGATTCTACTTGGATGGAAAACAATTTAGACTTCACAGTTGATGACATTTATCGACTTGTATCAAGTTACCTCTAGGGATTGTGTTGAGTGTTTTAGATCACTTCATGGATCTTTACTTGGACAATGTAACTCGGCTTAAAGAGTAAATTGGCCACCGATATTGATGCGCGTTCGGAATCGCAATTGTGCGAAAGTGAAACTATGGCCGCCAACTATAGAAACCTGTTGAAAATAAATTAGGTTTAGTAAAATACGCGTTGCACGTCATGAGGCATCGCGCTTTTTCTATTTTCGACCGACTTCAACTTTTATTTTGTAGGTATGGTAGCGATTACTGTATTATTAGTCAAAATATGCTTTCAAGGTGGTACCATTAAATTTTTGTCGGGTTTGGTCACGTGGTTATAAAGATATTTCAAAAATACGAAAATGCATAGGTAGACGACATTGTTCTTTATTGAATTTTGTATGAAAAATTGGGTTTCCGTTACATGGCTGAAGGCGGTTATTTTTTTTGTTCAAAAATATATTATTTAATTTATGCAAACCGTTGGGTCGTTGTGCTTAATTCGATAAAAGTAACGAAATGTCATATAGTCTTGCCCCATAGAATGGTCTTGCACTTTAGAAGTAAGACAAAAGTAAGCAGACTTTTTACTTTTTTATACCTCTATTTCACAACATCACTACATACTTTACTAATTTACATCTAACTACAAATAAAGTATAAATTGGTTCTATCAAGTCGTTCTTTTCTTTCTCTGTATACACAAATATAAAGATTGAACAAAAAACGATACCAACAGTATCACCTACCAACTACCAATAACTTGAGAATCATTAGTTCCCGTAGGTTTCCAGGGTAAGGAGTAACAGTGCTGATCTAAGTCCCACTATACACACACCTAACAAAGCGGCAATAGTATTGAAATGAGGTGGTCGACCTTGGCGCGAAGTTCAGCTGGTATCACTGATTGGTAGTGGTGTGACCACCGCTTACTTAATAGAAGCAGTTGGCGAGGCCTCTGGGAGGTTAAACCGCCAATTTTTATATCAATCATATGGTTTTGATCATATGAGCATTATATTATCATTTCTCTCCATGTCTGAGACCAGTAAATGCTCCGCAATTTTAATGACTGCACGTAAATTTCTTTAATATTCATAAAAGTACTTACACTATTTTAATAATAAATACTTATTTTATCGGGAAAAGATACACCTACTTAAGTTCAGTCCTAAGAATACTTATTAATAAACAGAAACTTAAAGTTTCCACATCGGTATACCTTTCTGACTAAAGTCCGTTTTAAGAACGAAATCCAATGAAAATCAATAGCATTTAAATACCTAGCATAATGTGTAATATAGAACTAATATGCTGCAAACTCTGCTATTATATACATACATATACTCACGGCTATTAATTTTAGAACGGGAAGCCAGAGCCTTAGCTACAGAAATTATTCATTTATTTTCTGTGTCTCCAGAACAAATCCGGGAGTCTCAGTAAAAGTGCAATTTTAAAAGTGGAATAATCTTTTTTTCATGCAAGTGGCAACTCTGAAATTTTACAGCTGACACCTCTGTTTATTCCGATTATTAAAAATGGAGCGCTTTTTGGAATAACAACGCGTTATAATTGTGAAAACTCATTACAAAAATGGGAAAGTCACGCTGAAATCGCTCGGAAACTTTGCAAACACCTAATACGTCAACCATTCGAAAACTGGTAAAAAAAATTAAGAAACTGGGTCCATTATGGATCAATCCTTTGCGTCAGCGTACGGGTCAGTCTCTTGAAAACATTGCTGTTGTAAACGGGAGTGTCGCTGAAACCCCATAAACATCAATTCGGCGTTGTTCTCAACAACTTCAAATTTCACGAAGCACTATGCAGCGAATTTTGACTAAAGACCTACACCTTTATGCGTTCAAGACTCAGCTAAGCAAGGAACTCAATCAGCAGACCACGAAAAGCGCCGGCAATTCTATTTCAAACAATGAAAAGCGTCTAGTAGCACGAAACATAGAAGCCTGTCTTTTTCTAAAGTCAGCTTAAAACAATTTGCTTACTTTCCGTTATATTTCTTTGACGAGGTTTGAAAGTTTCAATAGTTTTTGTGCTGCAGCGTTTGGTTTTTGCAACGTTGTTAACGTGACCCAGTCTTTGTTAGCTTCTATGATCTATACTTATAATAAATCTGTAGAGAGGTCAATTCTTTACATGAAATATATTTTCAAAATAACTATCAGGGGGTGATAAGTGATCGATACTGATGCCAAAAATGCAATCAGTAAATTTTTTGTCTGTCGGTTTGTATGTTCCTTATGGAAACAAAAACTACTCGACGGATTTGAAACGAAACTTGGTACAATTCTTCATACTCCTGGGCAGGTTATAGTATACTTTTCAACAGAGTTGTGAAGGGGAATTTTGGGAAATTTTGGGAAAACGGGGGAAGTTACTCTATTTTTATAGCTTCCATCGCGTGTGCAGTCTTAAAAGTTAAACTTACATAGAAATCAAGTAGGACGGAAATATTCTTCATAAAATTGTCTAAAAAATATTCTGCAATAGCATGTGTCTAATCTTTTATGGTTGACTCACAATAACACGTGTAACTCCTGATAGCTTAGCAGTTCGGAGCATTCTGATTATATTTGTTTAATCTTACTTTTATAATACTCTCATCCCTAATATAAAAAAGTTAACATTATAACCTATTCAATAAAAAAAGAATCATAGAAATCGGTAGAGAAACACCTTATTTAATGAAATGAAATAAGCACACGCGCCCGTGACCGAAACTAAATTACATACTAGATAGCGCCATTAGTTAATAATTATTGAATGTCTAGGAACACTTAATACTTATTGTTTTTGACAACTACTTTTAGTAATCTTAGCACTGAGTGACACTGCTTAGTTTTTTTCAAATACATTTACATACAAGGTATTGCCAATTAGTCTCAAAATTAGCGCAACAGCGCAACATGGGAACCTTACACAAATAAAACCTTTTTTATTGGTCTAAGATGGCAACACGATCATTTTTATTTTATTACTATATAATTTATTATAAATGGTTCAGTCACATTCCCGTTGTAATTCTTAATGTGTCAGGAAAGTAATAAAAGTTTACTATATGAATAAGTTTAATTTATTAAATGATTATTAAAGTAATTCAAGCAGTTGAAAATATATATTTATTTTTCATGAACAACCTTATCCGGCTTCACAATTGTAAGCATGCTCCGGCGTTCGACTATTAAGAAGGAATACCTTCCATTTGTCAATGTTATGTACATAGCCTCCTGTGAAAGTCAGGTGTATAAAGTGATAATGTCGCATTATATGTACAAACTAAATCAGTTCTATAGCCTCCGAGATAGACCCTACAGCCTCCCTACAAACCAAACATACTAATATAAATATTCACTTTCACATCTCGACGAGAACATTTTAGCTTATTTCACTAACCACGTTAATTTTTAACCAATTCTAAATAACCTTTAATTTACTTATTTTATTTAATAATTATTCACTTCCTTAAATTTTAAACTATTTTACCTCCATTCATAAAAATCTGAAAACTGCCTTAACATGTGTAAGCTTCTATGAGCAATTTACTCGTAATATCGGCAGATGGCGTTCTAACTGAATTCCGTACATCGCGGTATGAATGCTTTTAAATCTTAGTATATAAGTCCCAACCCTCACCCCAAGTCATAACTACCTCTGTTTTCTGTTATTCACAGTAACAAATTTTTGCAGATGTGCACTGTATTCATTTGTAGTGCAGTCTATATATATCTAAACGAAACGACAGACGATTGTCGGAAATACGTGTATCATGTATTCAATTCTACATTATTGTAGAGTTTGTTTTGTGACAATCTTCTGATTATTGTACCCGACGGCTGCAAAATAAGTGTATGTGATGCAAGTCGAGAGCCGAGCAAGGCTAGTTACTATCGCAGATAATATAATGTTACTTCGTATTTTGGCGAATCGACTTTTATTATTTGAAGTCTGTAATCGAATGAGAATGTTTTATTGTTTCTAGTTATTATTAGAGTTGTATTTCTTAATTAATTCCTTAGCTCTGGCTACCCCTTCTGCGGAATATATAGCCGTGAGTATGTGTGTGTGTTGTATTTCTTAATGACTTTTGCGATCACTAATCGACATCTATGGCATCATCATTAATATAAAAGGCAAACTGACTAACTGAGAATCAACGCACAGCCGAAACTACTACACCCGGAAACTTGAAATTTTTCAGAAATGTGTATACTGTAACAGTAAATGCGGTAATAGGTTTTTTCAACTGTTCGTCTTGTTCTACCTTGCGGCGCCGGCGTGCAAATATTATATTGTTTTCATTTCAAGAAGATTATTTACTGTCAAGTTTAATTAATATACAAAAAAAAGAATATAAATTTTTTAAAAGAATATTTTACATAATTTATAACATGTCTTAATACAGTGATCACACAAAATTAAGTTAATTATTCTAGAGTTAAATATTACTGTTATTATAATAATCGGGATTAACAAACGAAATATTTTTAATCACTTACGTGATATGTTTGCCCGACGTTTCGGCACACCTACTGGTATTTCATTGGTTAATTCCGATTATTAGGTATTATGTCTACAACATCGAGAGTCTAAAATGAGTATACAATTCGCCTAGACCTCGTTTTTATAACATACCCTTTTTATATTTTATGTGAGGTAGTTTTAGTATGGTGAGTGTCTTAGCCCAAGCTAAAATAAAAAAAAACTGGTCTATGCTTTTCTTCTATGTTTTTTCTTTTATTTCAGCCGAGGCTAAGAACCTCACTATACTTTCCCAGTTTGATCTAGGCAGTGAAACATTTTAATTATTAATTATTTTTTGTGCAAATTACAATATTTTAGATAAGCATTCCATAAGCAAAGTTGTTTGGTTTGATGTCTTTTATCAATTTAAAATATAAAAAGGGTATGTTTAAAAAACGAGGTCGAGGCCAATTGTCAATTTAATAATTAAAAAAACATATTTATATTTATATAATTTAACCTTTATTTATTAAATTTATATGTCAACTTTATATGTATTTGTAGCGAAAATCACAAAAAGGGTAACCAAAAATACAGAATTAGGAATTCTACAGCGACTTTAGAAAGTAGACAGAGGAAATGTTGCAAAATAAAGAATAGTTGTTAATACGTCCCAGCACAAGCCATATCGCAAACCATCACTTAAAATTCCCCAAAACCCTTAGTTGCCTCTTACAATACATGAGGGAAGAAATCGTTTAGTTATATTCTAGCCGAAACTCCACAGTAAATAGCTTTATTAGCAATTGCAATGCGTTACGCATGAGTAACATACATACAAAAAAACGGACAATCGAATTAAGTAGCTCCTTTTTTTGAAGTCAGTCGATAAGTAAATTATAATATAGTTTAGTATTCCGTCGAGAAAAGTTTAATTTCCATTACTTACATCGATTGATGGCTGCGCACCAGACATGTCCTAGCTTAATGGGTTTTTAAATAACTTATACAATCGATGGTTTTACCGACGTCATGGCACCTTGAGGTGGTCGCTGTAAATTATGCACTTGATCGATAACTTAATTATTAATAGGTTTGACTGCGACATGTACACTACATTTTTAAATAACACGACCCGCACTGTTTAAATTTACACCATTTTGAAAAATCAAGAGTAGTAGATATTTTTATATAAAAAAATATGCCATAATTACAGTCATTCAAGAGTTACCTTACTCTTCACCCTTACGAAATCCGGGATAAATGTTTTTTAGATGTTCATTTGGTGTAATAGCTGTCATCCAATTTTGTCATGATCGATCGAGGAGTATCACGTGATGGGCTTTTGTACCGACAATATATCAATACCCCATTAGTTTTAAAAATATATTCTATGATCTTTTTTGACACCTGTTCATTTGTTTTATAGTATAGAAATAGTAATAGATGGATAATTTTATAACATAAAGTATATATATGTCACCGGAAAATAACAAGATCCGTAAGTTTATCAATTTACTAGGAAGTTTATAAACTTTCGTAGGATTCTAAACGAGAGATAAATCGTATTATTTTACGTCTACATTTGCGTAAATTTATCAATTTCCGACATCACACGGTAAATTGATAAACTAGCGGATATCTATTCGTAAGATTCTATATGATTCGACTAATCACAGAAGGTCTTATAAATATACGCATCTTTGAAATACGTAAAATAACACACTGCTCTCTGATTGGTCAATGTTCATAGTGGGAATGCTTGTGTCCATATACTGCGGTACAATCAGACTTGACAAACTATAAAATTAGTAGCGAAAATGCCTGGTTCCTCTCTGGCACGAATGTAGTAAGTCGAATTTGCTATTATCAGTTTCAATAAGTTATCAAACAGTATTTTATTTAGTATATTATATCAGATTGCGCTTAGCGTTTGGTTATTGTTAACTTATTATTTTACGAGTGAGTTCAGTAAGTTTATCAATTTACGAAAATGTAGACGTAAAATAATACGATTTATCTCTCGTTTAGAATCCTACGAAAGTTTATAAACTTTCTAGTAAATTGATAAACTTACGTATCTTGTTATTTTCCGGTGACATATACATGAGATATTGGAGTTTTTATATTTTGTTGCGTGACTCAGAACGCAATCGTTATATTGAGTTGTGTGTTTTTAGCTTTTTTTGTAATTAGTAATATCACAAAATGAAATGTCCATTAACTTGAGTTTTCTTAATCCACGGTAATTACAAGACGGCTAGTGACAAGTCACGTGATCGTGTCGTGGCGTGTCCATGATTACCACTTGCTGCTCTTCGACTGACTCACTGTCACATTAGAATAACAAACTGTAATGCTGACACACCTGATTTCACTCAATATACATACATACCTACATATACTCACGGCCATAAATCCCGAAAAATGGGTAACCAGAACTTCAGAGCTAGAAACTTCTCAGCCACAATTCGAAATTGACAGGGGAGAATATGGTGCTAACCAACTGTGCTAGAATAAAGGCACTCTGTAGTCTTGACAATTAATTTTCACTTGTTTCTCCATTTTATTGGCAACTAGTGGACAGCCCCATCTTCGATTGGGTTGTGTTATTTTTTGATTATCTGGGGTTTCTTTGATCACCGCTTACTCCATACATACATATATTCCATCAGTTCCCATTGGGGTAGACTAGATCTAGACTAGATAGGGTAGATCCTGGCAAACCAAAACTCCACTACTTATGAAATGGAACATCTATGTTTCTCCTGATGGTTGTAAGTTCCTGTCACGAAAATAATTTTATAATAGATTGAATTATTTTCGAGCTTATAACATTACAGACCAAAACCTACAAAAACAAATACTCCTTCTTTATATTAATTACACTTATGTAGTTGGGATTTTAGATTTTATGACACATTTTTCATGTAGACACCGTATAGGTATAACTATTATATCATTGTTTTTTGGCCGCCGAGGTGGAAACGATTTTAGCAGAACATAAATCACTAATTACTCTATCAGAACCAATCTACATAGTTTTATGACTGATTAGTCCAGCAGTAGAAATTAGGTGTCCGCAAAAAACACATTCACTGTGCTTCAAAAATGGCATATAAAAGTGGTTATCAGAAGTATTGAAAATACAAACAGTGATTGTGAATTTATGATTCTCACTGAAAGTTTATGAATAGATCATGCATATAGGGTCAAGTGACAAAACGACGAAAGTTAAGTTTAGAAGAACTAATATTAAGTGTAATCGCCTAGACTTGTTATCATATCAGGTATGTCAAATATGAACAAATCTTTTTATCTTAAAGCACATTTTATACAAAAAGACTAAATTATATAGGCTGATTTGAATTAGTGAATGGTATACATAAACCCAGTGTGGTGGATGTCGAGTGATAGACCACCGCAGCAGGTACATGTACAACAAATAGTGAATTGGCTTAAAAAGGGAGGCGAAGGACTCGCTCGACAGATTTGACAGGATAATCCAAATTCTAAAAGGGTCTAAAAGGTAATCTCCCAGGCGTATCTATGAATGTACGTTTGTATGTATTATATTAAATATAATAAAAAAGCTTATCACTCCTGCTAAGACCATGCGCCAGTGTCTCTAAACATGGTTGGGAGATCATATATAATAATCGGGATTAACCAACGACAGTATTTTTAAATCACTTACGTGATATGTTTGACGACGAGGAGTCAGTCCGTGACCACGGCACCAGTGGGTGTGCCGAAACGTCGGGCAAACATATCACGAAGAGATTTAAAAATATTGTCGTTGGTTAATCCCGATTATTATATATAATGTCTACAAACCGCGAGAGTTTAACAATGGTTGGGAAAATTATTATAATATTAATATCATGGTATTTGTGTTTTCGTTGAGTATTCATCAATATGAGTGTAACATTCTCTTTGCAAATGATATCGACATCAAGTTTGCACAACTCATTGAAGGTAAATAAATGTAGTTATCCTTCCTTTAATGACATAAATTAAGTTTGGATCGTTAAATTACCTCAAGGTACGAGTACGACATATTACCGTTACGAATTTCAAGTTTCATTTACGGTTACCTAATGGTATATTTTTTCATGGTAATTTAGTCTTAATTTAGAATAAGCATCATCAATTTGTAGCGACGCGCTATCAGTACACAATGACGCGCACTACATAGAAACGCTGACAGTGCAAGAAGAATCACATTCCACAGCAACACGAAACCAAGTAATATACGTCACACGCGTCATCAAGACTCGCCATACAAATCGTACATCGCGCAATCGAAGTTTCTAAAACATTTACTATATATACAAGTTCCAACTTAATACAGTTGGACCCTATCCGACTTAGCTTAGGTACACTCCTTTTCACCGCCAGGGCGGCCTTCAGCCGCCCGGCACAACACATCAAGGTGACGCCGCATAGGCCGCAGGGCCAGCAGCACCGAGCCGGAGGGGTTTTAGTCGGTAAAAGTCCGACATACCCCCGTCGCTCGAGAGAGTCGAGGATCCATGAGGATTTCCCCTCCGGTAAACAAAAAAAAAAATACAGTTGGACCGCAGTCCCCAGGCATACCACCGCCTGGCGGAAGATCTTCCCTTTTCCTCCACAAATTGAATATAGATAAAAAAACACGCTATTATGCTTAGTATGAAAAGTTTCCTGAATATTTCTTCTTTTTTATGATAATAGTGCGGATCCGATCGCGATGAGCGTCAACTCTTCACATCGATTACAATAATAGGCATACTTATATCTTCTAACCCAAATTAGAATTTATTTCTTTCTCCCTCGCACGATCGAATATTCATAATTTTTACATTTCTAATATATGAGAATACTTATGACATTCGAAGAATCCAACGATACTTCCGTAGTTGTCGTTGGTTTCATCGAATAGAAAGCGCCAATATTATATTGTTCTATACATATCAAACTGACAAAATCCGAGTCTACGATCGTGCGAGGGAGAAAAAAATAAATGTTAATATGTGTAGAAGAGATAAGTATGCTAATTATTGTTTTCGGCGTGAAGAGTAGACCTTCTGCCCGGCCGACTCGCGATTCGCCGTTGTTTTTAGTGATACTGCTTATGCTCTTAAGCTCATGGATCTGTCTGCATAGTGCTATATAATTACAAAAGGCGCTGTTGAGGTCGTGGTTAGTTACATGTGATTAGTAATGTAATTATTCATTGAAAACACTTCTACAGATACGTAGTTATGTTTTATACGCTAAGAGTGTAAAGTGTAAAGTATTGAATTGTGATATCCCTGAGTTAAACACTATTTACTATTTAATGTGATCTAAATAGTTTGAAATTATCTTCTACACTAATAGTATAAATAAACAAATGGAGACCTATCAATAAAAACTGAAATCACTTATTTGAAAATTATTTATAAAACACAATATCGAATGACAGTATATGTTTTAAAGCTTGAAATAAAAAAAAGGGTTTTGCACGGTAGTCAAATTAGTCATCCTAGGTGAGATAAGCTGTTTTTAGGGTTCCATACCAAAAGGTAAAACGGGACCCTATTACTAAGACTTCGCTGTCTGCCTGTCTGTCTGTCTCCAGGCACAGGCAGTATCTCAAAAACCGTGATAGCTAGAAAGCTAAAATTTTCACGAATGATTTTCCGTTGCCGCTATAACAACAAATACTAAAAAGTAAAAATCGTGTTTTCTGCTCAATATTAAAAACGGTAACAAGTCTTGTATATCACCTTTCAAGACAAATAATTAGATAACAGTAAAGTAAATATCAAAGGGAGGCTCCCATACAAAAACGTAATTTTCTATTATAGTTAAAGAACCCTTCGTGCGTGAGACGGACTCGCATTTGGCCGTTTTTTTCAGTTGTACATCATACGAGTATTTAGCTCAGTTTTGTCAATCACAATACCAAGATGGCCGCCGCCGGGTCGGTCGCGCGCACCCCTCCTCCCGCCGCGACCGTGGTGGATTGGAACCGGTCACTAGACGCTAGGGCTGCCCAATTTGCATTACAACTGCGACAGAACCTCAGCACTCGCTATCAAATCATATTATCTTTTAACAAAATGTCGCAAAATCCAACGACAGCCTTAAATTAAGAAGTCAGACATTTGAGGGTCATTTTTGGTTCTACAAAACAAAACGGGACCAGGTTCATGGTTCAAGCTCATAGTTGATTTTCGGGATGACTGTATATAATACCTTTAGATATAGCGATAGGGTAGTGTTGGTCACGCCGACACACTGCATGGTTCAGGCAATAGAGGTTATTTCAAAACCTACGAAGCCCACAACTAATTAAATGTACATTTCTCAGAGTTGGGCGAATCGCTCGCGACGAAAAGCGGCCCAGCCTCACGCGATTTCGTCGCGCTTGCGTTTCAAAGCGGTCAGTAGTGGTGCTTTTGTAACCTTATAAAGAGCTGCTCGAAATAAATTAGGATTGAACCTCATTCTAAATGATGATTTTTGTATTACTCCAGTTTTTTTATAATAAGAATAAATTCTCCTACTCAATTACCAAACATACACGTTAGGTTAAAGTCGGCTTAAATGCAATGCATCATTCACAGTACTAGCTCATATTACATTTGGACATTGAATTACTTGCTCACTTCCTGAACTATACTGACAATATAAGAAAATACAGTATCTTCGTCAACAAGGGTTTGTTGAAAACAAAATGCCATTTCTTTTTTTCTATAACTTTTTGTAGAATACCAATTATGCCAAAATGTTTCTTTTCTAATCGTGCTTCACATGAACTCAGTGCAACACATAGAAATTATTTATGTAAAACACCAACTCTATCAAGCAAGGCAGAGTTTGAATTTGAATTTTTCTGTAGGTGTAATAAATCTTTTCGTATTTTTCTTTAAACCATGGTATTATATCATCTCTACAAATACAGGTTTAAAGGTATTTTGTTTGGTCGTTGGTAAGATCATCACCAATAATACGACATGGAAAACGAGCTGCTTCGCTTTAACTTGTTTTCAAAACAATATATGAACAATTGAATTACTGGCCGAACGACGTATAGTTCACTGCAATGTATTTACTAGTAGCTTTTATTATTATACTTAGAGAGAAACAAACGATTTGATACGTTGTGTCATGCACTACCACCATCTGATTTAAATTTTATCAAAAGAGAATATGTATGCAAACATAAATACATTTTAAATAATAAATAAAGAATAAATAAAGGAAAGAAACATTTCGATACAGGCGGGAATCGAACCCGCGACCTCGGGTATACGCCCCGACGCTCTGCCAACTGAGCCACCGTGTCAATTGGCTGCCAGTGCGAAATTCTTCTATCCTTTATTTCTTTAGTAATAATCCCCAGATGAGGTTTTCATGAACAAAAAGATTTAAATTACATTTTCAATAAGCTCGTGAGGTTCGCCAGGATCGCACAAAACGGATATCGGTAGTGTCTGCTTACCCAAATGTTATGTAATGCCGAGTATATATATGAATGTCTGTAATTGTGGTCATGCGTAAATTCAGATATTTTAAATCTCAACTCGAAACCACGGTTTCAAAAGGTGGTTTCGAAAAACAAAAACGAAAAACAAATCAGCTTTATTTCATTATTTTAATACTATGTGACATAGGGTATAAAATTAATTCCTATGCCAGAGACTTCGGTTTCTAAACGGATGTCCAGGGATTATAATCGCAATCAATTTAATAAAGTAACATTATTTCTGCTAATTGTTTTAATGGAAAGCTAATAGGCTAAAAGCTTCCAAGAAGCACAACCCTGACAAAGCCAGACGGGTCGCTGTGTTCAGTTCTCAGTTTCGTTTGATGGCCACACTTAAGTGATAATATGATAACTGTAAAACGAGAACTTTTCCGAAGCTTACTGTTATGTATTTAGCAAATATCTATACTCTATATGATGATTATATCTATTGCTGTGTAGTGTCGGCTTAGAATAGCGCTACCCCATTTCTTCCGGTGGGTGTACGTAAGAGGCGACTAACGGTATTGGGGCATTTAAGGGATTTTTGGGCGATGCGGTTGGAGACCCATCACCAACAACCTTTATTTAACCATTTTTTCCCCACTCAATTTTCCAAAAGTGGCTGAGGAGTTTCTAATTCCTTAGCTCTGGCTACCCCTTCTAGGGATTTATAGCCGTGAGTATATGTATGATGTATGTATGTATCTATATAGATGGCAGAAGAGCCATCACCAACTATGTATAATATTTCCCTACTTGACTTTCAAGTGGCTCTGCGCTCCTTTTGGGATTTGCAGGCGTAAGTATATGAATGTGTGTATGTGTTAGTCACTACTCACGTCTTTCGAATAGGAA
This sequence comes from Bedellia somnulentella, assembly GCA_963576735.1. Taxonomy (NCBI): domain Eukaryota; kingdom Metazoa; phylum Arthropoda; class Insecta; order Lepidoptera; family Bedelliidae; genus Bedellia; species Bedellia somnulentella. The sequence continues at coordinate 27,626,925 of OY755170.1, forward strand.
GGCAAAGCTGGTTATTACTCTTTTTTTATTCGTGTGTTTTTATAAATACTAAGAAGTGATACTTACATAATCTCGCATCGCTACCGAAGTTGAATACATGATTTCAATCAAATAAGTTAATTTCGATATAACATTTTTTTTAACCATGTTGAAGACATAGTTAAACAATTTATCATACATTTTTATACGCACATATTATCTGATGCTGACAGCTTACTAATTGGCTAAATACCATCTTGCATTCAGAATATTTCGACACGAAGTATAATGCATAAAGAAAGCAAAGAACATCTGCCCGGCTAGTACAAGCCGTGTTTAAACTAGTTATTACGCACTTACTTACGCACTTACTTAGTATCGTATACTGCCATCTCATTCTAACCGATATCGTGTCGATAAAATAGCGCTCGTGCTTGCCCTTTTTAGCAGAGGTTTTTACTTGCACTTAGAAAACCTGAATATTTAACATGGGGTGTGTGAGAGCCAGTATATCATGTGAGGATTGAGATCTTGACAGATTTTGTATAAATATCTGCAAATTTCTCACATCTCACGCGACATACTCGCTCTCACTCGCCTCATTATATTGTCTCTGTCTTTTAAATTGGCTTTAATTCCTAATTGTTTTTTGCAAACTTAAACGAATGCACACACCTGTGCAATAAAAATAATTAAATACGACGCCATTTTAACCGCAAGTACGACTAGTTCATATATAACGATTGAATTAATAGAACATTGTGTAATAAAATAACTAGCGAATATTTTTTATATCCACAACATTAACGGTAATGGCACTTGCGAAATTATTTGTTTCTTAGTTATAAAATGCGAATTACGTTATTTGTAGTGTTGTCGTGACAGCTAAATAAATATTCATGCGAGTTCTTTGTGCTCCGAGCGTGCTGGCTGGAGACACGAACGGCTGTTGTGTGTTTGATGAGAATTGACCTTTTCACAAGTTTAACTCATTGCAATGTCTATTGATGTATTTCAAGAGCCTCATTAAGTAGTTAATATTCAAAACACACAGATTTGATGTACAATATTTATTATATAAAAACATTGATTTTATCCTTCCTCAGTTGTGAGATTGACTTTAATAAAGGAAGGGCTCATCAGTTTAAATCTTCGATTGTGCCTAAAGCTTTGTTAGTTAATATTATGCGGTTTATTTATAAGGATTGGTAACCGACATTGTGAGTGTGAGAAAGGAATCCTACATGAGTTTAGCATATGCCATTATTCGGGTTGAACAGTAACATCTGTTTTTGATATCAAGTAATGGCCAAATTTATGATAGCATGAAATATGAGGTGTGTCAGATAAAGCCCTTGATACTCTATTTTGTAGTAATGTAGGAAGTCACCTGAAATGAGGTTATTAAAGCTGCACATTAAATATACAACCTTGATAGTTAAGTGGGATGGGGTCTGCCTCCAGTGCTGAGAGGCTTGCGTTCAAATCGCCTATTGTTTTTCTTACCCAACCCTTGATGACATACATACATACATACATATACTCACGGCTATAAATCCCTAGAAGGGGTAGCCAGAGCTAACGAATTAGAAATTCTTCAGCCACTTTTGGAAGTTGCGTGGGGAAAAGATGGTAAAATAAAGGTTGTCGGTGATGGGTCTCCAACCGCATCGCCCAAAAATCTTTTAAAAAGCCCCAATACCGTTAGTCGCCTTTTACGTACACCCACCGGAAGAAAAGGGGTAGTGCTATTCTAAGCCGACACTACACAGCAAACCCTTAATGACGTTTATGTAATACCTATGTTTGATCGCAGATGGCGAGGCAGCGTGTACAAGCTGGTGTGGCGAGAGCTGCTAGCATACCTCGCGCTCTACTACACTATCAACTTCTTGTATAGATTCGCCATGACTGAACAGCAACAAAGGTGAGTTATCTAACGTACTTGGGTAAGGTAATACATAAATGAAATGAGTAAAGAGGAAACAAAAATATCCACACACAGGATATAAAAACAACATTACCATGTAAAAGTTGACCGAACTAAAAGTCGATTAATAGTTTAGTAAAATTAATCTTACTACAATAGTATTATATTATCTGTGGTTATAATAACTTTGTATAACCGTCATTCAAAATATAAATAAAGTAGGAGCGACGTTTTAGCTAGATATCGCGTGGTACAAGACAGCCTCTTACCTTACTAAGTATCGTATACAGTTATTTTAACCGATCTCGTGACGATAAAATAGCGCTCGTGCTAGGCCTCGAAGTCGTAAATTAGTTGCATTACAGCTTTTCTCTAGCTTGTTTCGTTGTAATGTCGTCTTATAAGTCGTTCATATCGGGCTCAGTTTTATCCTCAAAAAGAACCGTGATAGCTCAATAAGGAGCATCACCGTCCTCAATCAGAGAAGCATGGATTTGAATCCTGAGTTGGGCTTACAGCCATATGACTTTGTTGAACTCGTTCGTATGGGAAATGTATCATGGTTATTAATTGTGAGGGAAACTCACAAGGCTAAGTTGTTCTTAGTCATGTGACGGTGTATTCTTACAAAACGGCTATCACGTGAGTGCACCGTTCCTGCCCCATGTCACGTGAGTGCACCGTTCCTGCCCCATGTCACGTGAGTGCACCGTTCCTGCCCCATGTCACGTGAGTGCATCGTTGCTGCCCCATGTCACGTGAGTGCACCGTTCCTGCCCCATGTCACGTGAGTGCACTGTCCACGCAAAACATGGTTACTCTTGACACCTCGTGACATTATTTTTACGTGATGATCAGAAGTAATAGTCTGCCACCCTTTTAGGGACGGAGTGAACGTTAATAGGTGCGTACTGACTGAGCGAGCCGCCTCGCGAGGCAGCCTCGGACGTTTGCCGCGGTACACATGCCGCGCAAAGGCAGCCTCCGTCTGTAAGTTTTCCGAAGCCGAGCCACGGTGAGGCTGAGGCACGTACGACACTCAGTTTTACTTGTACTTGAACAGAGACCGCCCAACTAACACACAACGAATGAGCGAGGCAAAACACTAACGAGGCTGCCTCGCGAGGCGGCTCGCTCAGTCAGTACGTGGCTAGTGAGAATTATATACATACTACAAATGTATTCACATTATTAATTGTGCAGCTATTTTTTTGTGCAACATTGTGTAAATAACAAATATATGTAATCGTATCTCAGGGGCTCTGATATCTAGAATCTAGTAGTTTTAGACGGTTCTAGACACGTTTTTGATTTTTTCCTGGTAATTTTCCTTATGGCTTTGCATTGTGTTGATAGATAAGGCGCCTATTTGTTCGTCGTGAGACTTATGTGAGTCGTAATAAGCTGTGCGTCTTACTAGATTATATATTTTTACTTCATACTTGAATTATGCTTATTAGGCCTGCTTGATTTGTATGGTATACTTTGCAATGTAAGAATTGAAGACGTGGTTGTTGCTTGAGTATACGTTTATACAACTTATACATTATAGAAGCGGTAAACTTGTCTCGTTAAAAGATCTAAATGGAGTGCTATTTATTGTATAACACTTGCACGTTACGTATCGAACCCTCACATTAGGCGTGGTTGAGGCTACTCAATGTGCTGTGATAATAAAGGAAACTGAATTTTTAATGCTTAATACGCTTATTATCGATTTTTGACCAGTGCCATTCAACTTGACCTTAAACAGTATAAACATAATAACTCCCAACATTTATTACCCATTCCATCTATCTTTATCATATGTAGAAAAGACAGTAACACTGCCTACGTCTCGGGGTGACCTTATATCCAGGCACAGGGGTATGAAAGGTTGCAGTGTCACTGTGTGCGTGTATTCCGGTCACGGCTGTGTTCGCACGCACACACACGCACGCGTTGCTAGTGATGGGCGGCTATTGTGGCTGTCGATAGCTTTGTGTTCACGACGGAGACATCACTGGCGGCGTGGACCGGTACAGCTAGGTACATAAACTCACTTATTTGTAGTATAATAAAACTGCCTCCCAGCTGTAAATGCCAAAACTGGGTAGCCAGAGCTTCGGATTTGACATGTCTCCACCCACTTTTTTGTTATAATATATGTGCAAAACGAATAGTGAAGAAAACATTTTAGATTTGATTATAATGAGTTTCTAGCCGCATCGCATCAAAACCCCAAAATCGCTTTTTACGACACTAACGGGAAGAATCGGTTAAGTACTATTTAAAGCTTACGCTTCATGTATGTGGTACAAATACTCCTATATTTTATAAAATGAAGGATTATTATTATTATTATTAATCTTTATTAATATAAATGGTTACATTTAATTATAACAAAGCCCTGCAAAACTGTTTTACGGTTTGTCTGCAGGTAGAGTCTCTTTTAATAAATTTTTATTTAGTTACATCTATGGTAGTGAGTTAAGAAAATATTTTTTTAATTTGTTTTTAAATTTTTGTCTATTAGGCTCGAGGCGGATGTCCTCGGGCAGACTGTTGATCAAGTACGGTAATCGCTTTTTAAGCGTCCTGTCCCCGTAGTAATTATTTACTCTGGGTACCTCCAGCCTGCCCGCCGACACCGACCTATGGATGTACCAAGTAGCTGAAATTTATTGGGACGTTTATCCTAGGCATCACGTATATTCCTAAAATAAATAAACATGTTGACACAGCAACCAATCACTATAACAAATAAATATTGTATGATCTAATAACTGCAACTTTGCACAACCCTTCATGGTGATAAAGTATGATGTCAATGGATATGCTTACAACCGCAAAGCCTGACCAAGTATTATGGATGATAATCGTCCATGCTCCAATGGTAAGCTGATCTCTTTGGATCAGAAGGTCGCGATTCGTTCCCCGTGCACGGCAAACATTTTGTACGATACATATTAAAGTTTGCTTTTTGCATGTCATTTCGTATATGGTCGTGTTAGTATCTCGTCCACACCATAGGTATCATACATGCATATACACACTGCCATAAATCCCAAAAAGGGGTAGTCAGAGCTTTAGAGCTAAAAACTCCTCAGCCTCATTTGGAAGTTGATAGGGGAGAAGATGGTAGAAATAAAGAATCGTTGGTGATGGGTCTCCAACCGCATCGCTCAAAAACTACTTACAAAATATAGTTTAAATAAAAAAACAAAAAACACGCTTTTAAAGCACATCAAACTGAAAAGTGAAAAATAATTCCAAATATAAGCTGAAAACGGTAATGAACAAAAAATACTGGTATTATTGTAAAAACGTGGGTTGCATGATAGACGAAAAATATGGCACAGAGCGCCATAAGCGTGTTTTTAGTTTTTTTACTTAAACTATATTTTATTTTTGACTTTTTTTGTACTGAATAATTTAATCCTGGCGACCCTATTCAGGATAGCGGAATGAACATATGAAATTATTATATAGATAGATAGATAGATAACTCGTTTATTTATGTTAACATAACACCACATACAATATGAAAAACAATACATAAAGTGAAAAAAAAAACAATATTTTTAAACTTAAAATTAGTGCTATGGTAACACAACTATATGGTCCCTGATTCGCGATAAGTGTTAAAATTTTGAGTTCAATCGGTCCGTTAAAAGTGGGTCAAAATCGAGTTTAAAGGAGTCGTTTACATACATACATACATACATACATACAGGTGAAGCTAATATAAGCGTGTTAAAAGAGCTCTATACCCTTAATCGTCTCTTACAACGCCCGTGGGTAGAAAGGAGTAGTGACATTTTAAGGTGGCACTACACTGCAATATCAGGCACGAATCACCTATACATAAATATAGATTGTAATTTGTCCGCAGAGTATTCGAGAAGGTGCGGCAATACTTCGGCGCGCAGAGCGAGTCCATCCCGATGTCGTTCGTGCTGGGGTTCTACGTGAGCCTGATCGTGAAGCGCTGGTGGGAGCAGTACAAGCTGCTGCCGTGGCCCGACACGCTGGCGCTGTTCATCTCCGCCGGCATCCCGGGGGCGGTCAGTATGCCATTTACTTCACACTACTAAAAGAAGGCAGGGCACATTGCACGCAGAACCGACGGCTGTTGGGGCTCGAAGGTTTCGGAGTGGCGGCCACGTACCGGGCGACGCAGTGTGGGTAGGCCTCCCGCAAGGTGGACCGACGACTTGGTCAAGATCGCGGGACACCGATGGATGAGGGGAGCACAGGACCGGTCGTCGTGGAAATCTATGGGGGAGACCTATGTCCAGCTGTGTACGTCTATAGGCTGATAATTATGATGACTTAAAGAAAAAAAGCAACGAAAACATTTATTCGTTACCACAAATCACAATAAAAACCATACAATCAGATCTTATAGCCAATAACAATATAAACAAGTGGAAACACAGGACAGCGCTTGTTAGGCTGCCGCCACAACGCCGATATTCTAGTGCAGCCTGAGTTTTTCGAGCGCTTAGACTAAAAAAATATACAAACTACTCGTCCAAGCTCATCATCATCATCATATTATGTAACTAGAAGGTTAAGGGACAATGAATCGATACGAAGCCGAGGGGGGGAGGGGGGTTCCCGAACTCTTGAGTCAAATAAGCTTTTAAATAGTTTTTTTGTATGAACCTTGCAGTGTCATTGCAAATGCCATTTTTTGATGATCTAAATCGTTTGTTTCTTTTAACTTAGCTTTTTCTGTTATATTTTGAAGACTGTGTAGTGTTATTTTGTTTGCTGTGTAGTGTCGGCTTAGAATAACACTACCCCATTTCTGCCGGTGGGTGTACGTAAGAGGCGACTAACGGTGTTGGGGCTTTAAGGGTTTTTGGGCGATGCTGTTGGAGACCCATCACCAACAACCTTTATTTTGCCATCTTTTCCCCACTAAACTTTCCAAAAGAGGCTGATGAACTTCTAGTTCCTTAGCTCTGGCTACCCCTTCTTGGGATTTATAGCCGTGAGTATATGTATGTATGTATGTATGATATTAAGATCCTTTGTAAACATTTGCCATAAAACGGTCAAAAAGTGATTTCACTGAACTTGCAAATTAGTGTAGGTAAAGACAAGTAATCTATATAATAAAAAAAGATCGCTAAATGTGTTTCTGAGCGCAAAACTCAAACCTTTGGTTTAAGTCTTACTTTAAATTTGGAAAAGCGGAAAATATTTAAGGATATTATTAAAAACATCGTTTTTCTCATCGCATTAAAAAAGTGAATGTCATTATTTTATGACGGAACGAAGCCTGTCCAGTCAGCTAGTGCTAGTTATCTAGTTATGAACAAAACAAAAACAATAATTCATAGATATCTTGAGAATTCATATCTTATCCCGGGTCGGGCCTACACCAATTTGTCTTTTGTAAAGACATATGTGTGGTTAATTTATCACGGTTGTTAACGGTGAGGGAAAACATCGTGAGGAAACCCACATGCCTGTCCTGCCCCCTATCACGTGACTACATTGTCCATGCAAAACGTGGGTACTCTGAACACTAGGTGACGATGTCACGTGATGTTCAGAAGTATTAGTACCTTTGCCAACCTCTTCGGGGATATTCGGCGTAAACGTTTATGTTTTATGTTATGTTATAGATATCTTGAGTCGACTAGGATAAATCAAGCGAGTACACTTAGAGACTATAACCTGTTGTATAAAATTTAAAAAGCATTTGCAAGAATAGTCAATAAATGAGATACAAGGTAAATGACGCCTACAACTGTGGCCGAGTGGATAGGTGACTAGCTTCTCGGTCCGGAGGTTGCGGGCTCGATTCCCGCTGAGGGCAACATTTATGTTTATTTTATTAGTAATAATCCCCACATGAGGTTTTCATGACCAAAAACATTCAAAAAACATTTGTCATAAGCATAAATGATTGTTTCTTAGTCTTGGGTGTTATTTATATCTATACTCACGGCTATATTTCCCTAGAAGGGGTAGCCAGAGCTAAGGAATTATAAATTCCTCAGCCACTTTTGGAAGTTGAGTGGGGAAAAAATGGTAAACATAAAGGTTTTCGGTGATGGGTCTCCAACCGCATCGCCCAAAAATCCAATAATAAGCCCCAATACCCTTAGTCGCCTCTTACGTACACCCACCGGAAGAAAAGGGATAGTGCTATTCTAAGCCGACATAATATTAAGTATATCGTTGAGTTAGTATCCCATAATACAAGTTATACTTAGTTTGGGGATAACTTGATCTGTGCATAATATGTGCGTATATATTTATTTATTAGTGAATAGTGAGCACAAAATACTGTGCACAAAATAAAGACAAGTTACGAGTGACGCGCGGCGGCCGCGTTGCAATCGTAAACAATATTAATTGGGTTGACTAATACTTTACATATGCATTTTCCTTAGTTTTTACGTATTCAGTAACTTTGCTACGCACGTGTGTGTTGCAAAAATGCTATGTTATCAAGACTGATGGAAACCTTATTTCCTGTAGAGCATGAGTTTATAATATTAGCTAGATATCTTAACGCCTTATATCCCCAAACAATTGGCAGCGGTTTTATTATTTCTGAAAATTAACGTGAAGCGAATCTAGCTTTCTGAGTTCCCACTTTTTGTCTGGACAGTGTAATCCGGTGCTTGGCACAATGAACATACTGATACTGTTAAATGACTAACTATTTTGCGTTTTCCTACCGAGCCAATGAAAAGCCGAGATTTCAAGAACGGTTTCACAACTTATTTGATCTTTAGAACCATAAAAACCTAGCAAAAAAGTCACTACCACTTCAGGTTAAGCCTTTTTGCGTGTAGCTCAATACACAAATTATACTATATACAATTTGTAATAAGCTCTGATTCTACTGCAATGATCTGACCATAAAGGAGAGTTTTGGATAATAACATATATCTCCATGAGCATTATTATCAAACAAAGAATATTATATAACTTTACTGTGATGTAAGATGTACTCATAGTTACATACATACATATATCACGGCTATAATTCCCTAGAAGGGGTATCCAGAGCCAAGGAATTATAAATTCCTCAGCCATTTTTGGAAGTTGTGTGGGGAAAATGTGGTAAAATAAAGGTTTTTGGTGATGGGTCTCAAACCGCATCGCCCAAAAATCCAATAAAAAGCCCCAATACCCTTAGTCGCCTCTTACGACACCCGTGGGTAGAAAGGGGTAGCGACATTCTAAGCCGGCACAACATGGCACGTACTCATAGTTGTCGGTTTAAATAAATATGAAAAACGTTGCTGACTACGTCCAGAACACCAATAGAATGATACTTTTCTAACAAAGGCTGTGTGATGCGGTACATCATACATCATACATATATACATATAGGATAGTCTGGTTTATGGCCGCGTTGCTTTATAGGAGCACACTGTCATATAATTAAATATAACTCAAACGTATGGCTTTCCTCAATAAAGCGTTCCATACCTGCTTAAACCTTGAATAAATGAACCACAAATCAAGTTTAGAAAAGACTAGGGGTGAAGGTTTTCGTATTTTAGATTTTGTGTCACGTGACACAAAATAACTTAGTCTTCTTGCCTCAATATTTCTTGCACTCATAATTTCACACTATAATAAAATAATATTAAAAATTACAATATAGGCAAAACAAGTAAAAAAATTCGAATTATATCATAGTCCGGTCAATTTAGGCCTAAAATAAGGAGGAAGGTTACATAAATTCATAAGAAGCTGAAAATTGGCACAATTGTTCAAAACATGATTATAAATGAAACCTCAAAAGTCCCCATCGTTCCGAGGTGTGCTAAAAATTTTACACGAGGTCAAAGGTCAAAAAAAATAGTTTTTTGCGATTTTATGCGAAACGGTGAGTTTTTCGCAAAATCACCCCAGTACAAAATTGTAGATCAGAAAATTCTCTACAAAAAAGATACTAATATTTTTTTTCCTAAGAGCCACCATTTTGAAGATATAACGCGTTGAAAAGTTCGATCATTGGTAATCTTCATACTTTGCACATGTACGCCACGTATGAACATCACTTATAAGGTGTTATAACTTAAATTTATTTGCTATTGGTGATTGTAACTTGTTTCTATACAATATAAGTTAAAATATGAAAATCTCAGGTATAATAAACCCCCGTTCCTAAACTTGTACATCAGTGTAACCTTGGGATAACATCTGTCTTTTATAGAAAAAACAACAGTTTTCAAAATGTTTGAAAAAAATGACTTACTTCAATGTGCTGAAGTTTTTAAAAATAGTGACTCAACTCAACCAGACGTTATCAACAGCGGAATTCAATTTCTTCTTGCTATGTACGGAGCTCCTAAAAAAACCACTTGCTTAGATAAGTTGCGATACGCAACTTTTGTTAAAAATACGCGTAATAAAAAGCAAGTACAACTAGCTTCTTTACCTCCAACCTCAGTAGCTGCTCACCAACATTTATTACGGGTATATTACCAAGTTCAAGTGTGGCTTGGTAATCAGCTGGACCCTAAAGACTGGGGTTGGAAGTTGGTCGACAATACATTAGAACCAGTTCTAACTTTACTTCCACCAGCACCTGAGAAACTTCTCAATTCAATATTTTGCAACTGTAAAAAAGGTTGTAATTGCTGAATGTGGATGCAGAAAAGTTGGACTGTTTTGTTCCCTGGCATGCACAAACTGCCAAGGCCGATCGTGCTCTAATGTTGAGTCAGCTAATCTAGAAGACTCATATGATACCAATGAGGAATCGCTAGTGGGACAGTTGATCTGTGAAATAGAAGAAAAAGAAGAAGAAGAAGAACAGGAAGAAGAACAAGAAGAAGACGAAGAACAAGAAACAATAATCCTGGAAAATTACGAATCAGACGAGGAATATTAATCATTTCATTTTCAATTACACCGCCATTATTTTAACCAACCGATATGTACAATAATATTTTACAATAGTTTCAAAACAAATAAAATCACTGCAGACCCGTGGATTGGCCTACAGGGGATACCACGTTAAAATTAAACGTGCTAAGTACACTACCTCATAGGTGTCGTGGAAACGTGTGCAATGTATGAAGATTACCAATGATCGAACATTTCAACGCGTTATATCTTCAAAATGGTAGCTTTTAGGAAAAAAAATATTGATATCTTTTTTGTAGAGAATTTTCTGATCTACAATTTTGTACTGGGGTAATTTTGCGAAAAACTCACCGTTTTGCATAAAATCGCAAAAAACTCTTTTTTTTGACCTTTGACCCCGTGTAAAATTTTTAGCACACCTCGGAACGATGGGGACTTTTGAGGTTTCATTTATAATCATGTTTTGAACAATTGTGCCAATTTTCAGCTTCTTATGAATTAATGTAACCTTGAATGTATAAATTGACCGGACTATCAGGGAACGAAAGTGTTTCTCTACCAGCTGATACTTATTCATCCGATGAAAAGATGCTCTGTTTAGGATTTGAACCCACTATCCTGTATTTGAAGCCCAGTCAATTCTCTGAGTTAGCGAGGTTAAATATTCCAATTAGTTCCGAAATATTAATATCTGAGTTTGAACCGGACGACCTCTGCATGTGTAAATATTTGCAATTAAACAATGATGTCATTATAATAAAAACCCAATACAATTGTCTACTTGGATGCTTTGACCTCTAATTATGCTTCTATGAGATCCTGCCGCCACCAGCACAATACTTTGATAATTAGGTTTTTGTGTCGATAACAATTTCGTATTTGGTTAGAGTTCCGTACTTTAAAGATAATATTATATTTTTTATTATATAGTGCCGTGTAGTGTCGGCTTAGAATAACACTACCCCATTTCTACCCGTGGGTGATCGTAAGAGGCGACTAAGGGTATAGGGCTTTTTAAGTGATTTTTGGGCGATGTGGTTGGAAACCCGTCACCAAAAACATTTATTATTACCCAATCAACTTCCAAAAATGGCTGAGGAATTTTTTATTCCAAAGCTCTGGCTACCCCGCTAAGGGATTTATAGCCGTGAGTATATGAATATTTAGTTAATATTTTTAAGCAAATCAGTTTAATTTATTGGACATCTACCGAACATGTTTTTAATCCAGCAAATCTTTCCATTCATGGGTTGTCTGGAAGAGATCGCTCTTAGTGATAAGACCGCCAGTTGTACTTTGGCTTTTGTACCGATCTTTTTTTTTGTAATTGTTGTTTTTTTTGTAATGTGCAATAAAGAGTTTTATTATTATTTTAGGCATGATTTCTAGTTCCTCGCCTCTCCCATGGCCGAAAAAGAAAATTATAAATTTTAAATGGGAGAGGCGGTACTCCCCGACAAAAGAACAGTCGGTCGGGGTCAGGGACTCAGGTTCAAGAACCGACGACCGAAATGATGAGGTAGTCACCCCTTATGCTTTCACAGAATAAGCTATATAGTGTTATATTAAGTCTACAAAGATAGTACTACTACCTACCTGATGATGATTGTAAATTCAATAATTTATTTACTATATATTGGTTTCTTCATAAAAAGTAATGAGTATTCAAATAAATATTGTACTGCGGGACCGTTATTGTAGGATCCAACTCAGACTTGGCCATTTTTCGGACATACCTGGCTTTAAATTAGAAACGGGTCTTTTGTCAATAGCCACAATGAAGCGCTAAGTCGGTTTGCTCGAGCGTGCAGATGTGATTCTTCTCACAGCGATACAAAGACAACACACTTATTACTTCTATTTATTACTCACTTGTTCGCTATTTTTGAGACAATGCCATTGATTTTAATGCACGTAATTGCTCTTTAGTGGAATCACAGGTAGAACAAATAGGTGTTTAATTAACGTATTTAAAGAGAATGCTAGTAATTTCGCTTTCAGTCACCTAAACGGACGTCCAGGGATTTTAATTGCAATTATTGAATAAAGGAACATTATTTCTGCTAATTGTTTTAATTGAATGCTAATAGGTTAAAAGCTTCCAAAGACGCATCCTGACAAAGCTCAGACTGGTTTCTGTGTTCAGTTCATCAGTTTCGTTTGATACATACTTACACAAACTCACGGACATAAATCCCAAAAAGGGGTAGCCAGAGCTTTAGAGCTAGAAACTCCTCAGCCACATTTGGAAGTTGATAGTGGAAAACATGACAGAAATAAAGTATCGTTGTCTGCGACTGCATTACCCAAAAACCACTTAAAAAGCCCCGTACCCTTAGTCCTCTTACGACACCCGTGGGTAGAAAGGAGTAGTGAGTGACATTGTATGCCGGCACTACACGGCAAATTGAAAATTTGAAATTAAGTTGGGAAAAATACGTAAAATAAACGATGGTAGAGGATGGGTCAGCCACATCACCTAACAATCACTTTTAAACCTCCAATAACTTTAGTTGTGTATGCCGTGTAGTGTCGGCTTAGAATAGCACTACCCCATTTCTTCCGGTGGGTGTACGTAAGAGGCGACTAACGGTATAGGGGCTTATAAGGGATTTTTGGGCGATGTGGTTGGAGACCCATCACCAACAACCTTTACTTTGCCATCTTTCTCCACTCAACTTTCCAAAAGTGGCTGAGGAATTTTTAATTCCTTAGCTCTGGCTACCCCTTCTAGGGATTTATAGCCGTGAGTATATGTATGTATGTAACTTTAGTTGTCTCATTTGGCTCCCAGCATCTTTCGCATATCTAAGTAACAGCACATAGTTTCCGTGGTATCCCTTTCAATTGTGGTATAAAACTGTGAGTAAACGTATACTCATACTAAATTAAATTAAAGTTCCAAAAGTAGTGTAGACTAAATTTAAATTTCAACCAGATTTTTACGATCAGGTCATTCAAATTGACCAATCTTTTAAGTCAGATCCTTAGAGCACATTTTCTAGTTTATTTAAGTTTCTTTAGTATCCGTGATTGTCCTCTACTTATAGAGGAAGTATGAATGGTGTCATAAGAATTACAGTACCCTATTCAGTCTATATTTTTATGATATCCTATTCCACATTGCACCATTCATATACACTACTAGAAACCCCCGTTGCTTCGCATGAGTAGTGTTATTTCTCCATATCTCGGGTTTATTCAGTCACTTTTCTTCCCTTATGAAATTTTGCGTAATAAAATATTGCCTGAAGAATTCCCCGATAAATGGTCTATCTAACACAAAGATGTTTTTCCAAAATTCCAATTAACACTTTACTGAGGTGAGCTCGTTCAAACTAACAAACACTTCCTTTATAATAATATTATCACTTTATCCCTAAAAAATAATGTAATATTTCCATGGTGTAGTGTATGTAATCATACAACAATATTGTAAGTCACTATATCTAAAAGTGATATCGTGAGCGAAGGTAGTAATTATTTCAGTGAATGTCAACCTCGACACATTTCCGTCGTTCACATTAATTAATCTCCTTTTATTCACCATTTAACAAAGAATATACCTTCACACCTTATTTTCTTTATTATTATTGATTTTGTTTCTGTGTTGCCTTCATAGTCTAGTGTTAGAGCTTTCATCTCACGATCCGGAGGCTTCGGGTTTGATTCCCAGGGGATTCTCACTTGTACTCAAGCTCTTTATTCTCAGTAGGTTCAGCAGAGACTATCGATAGTCACTTGGCACAATCCAGACCAATTACTTTTGCCTCCCTAGTGTTCATCTTTGTTCCTATTCATGATCTTTTATTATTCTCACTAAGAAAAAGATGATGATATAAAAGAGCGCTAGAATAAGGAAATTTCTACTACTATTAGAAATGATATACCCACTACCCATCCAGGTTGGTGGAATCCGTTAGTAAATAAATATAAATGTTGGTAATAGATCTCGTAATTCAATGGTCACCGATTACCCGAGAACCCTTATTCACCTCATAGATACGTTGTTCAAACCCTGACCTTCCTGTTTCGAGGTTGCTCTCTTACCAGCTGAGCTGGCGAGGTCAATCTTTCATTTACACACTCGACAGACTAGTTCGGGTGACCCACTTGTTCAACATTTCACACCGGATGTCAGCTGGTCACACACCACGCTGTCTATCCGGTTCTTATGTTACTCCGGTAGCCCGGTTCACTACTATTTATGTATCCGATTGTAAATGTAGTGTAATGTCGCATTCACTTAATTACAAAAGGATATGTTAATGTGGTATAGTTGAAGCGAAATGGGTTTTGCAGGATGGTATTAAGAAGTAAACGATCTTTCACAAAGCTGAATGATTCTTTATTATATTTTTTTTGTATATAATTTTTTTTCTTTATTTTAAAAGATGAATAGATATTATTTGTAATGAAGTATTTTTTATGATATTTTTCTCATATTAGTGGAAAAAGTTATTAAGCTTAAATATTGTTCAAATTATGTTTTTAAAAACTATGTCGACAAATATGAAATAAAATAATTAATGGGGAAATGCAGTGCGAAATCAACTTTGCTATCAGCAAAACGTGCCATGGAATGCTTAACTGGCTGAATTTGAACTAGGCCAACTGCGCATTAGCTATGTTTCAATATAACATTGCACAAAATTATGCTTGCGCCAAAATTACCGTATCATCGAAAATAGGCAAAAAAAAACGACTCATCATCATTACGTGAAGGCAAAAAGCACCATTTATATTATGTCAGTCAGACAGTTCATTATAATACGTATTCAGCATTATATTTTTTGCTGATAATTTACTTGTACAAACGATGCTACACGTTTTATTTTAATAGAAAATAACACACAATGTCTCGGACTTAATCCGTCTTATACCCGAAAAGGTTCTATTTATATCCCAGACGCTAGTTATAAAGCCAGTCTTGATCTTCTTATTATGCCTATATTCGCTCCGTATCCCGTAAAGAGCTAAAAATGCCTTGTACGAACCGTAGTGGGATAATGCTAATTATAACCGACACTAAAAAGTAACGTTAACAACTAATTTGTGCCAGACGTGTTTCGCAATACTCTGAATCTATTTGTTAAGAATGTCAAACGTGCTTTATCAGTAAAACCTTTGCTTTTATAATTAATACAAGTACATTAAAAACCACACTTGATAACAAACTTCAAACCACGACTAGCATTTCCATAGAAGATTAGTCAGTTAGTCAGAGATATAACATTAAGATTAAAGAGAGAAATTTATGAAAGATGGGTGGTGTTATCTTGTGTATAAGTATTATGAAGTAGTATAGGAATTTTTCAAGCATGACCTGGTTCTCTGAACTCCTTGTGACGAAAATGCTCCCTGAAAACTTTTTACCTATCACAAACTTTTAACAAGCACTTTTTGGTGCTATTCCTTTTTAAATATACCACTAGTTTTGCCTCATAATATTTATAGAGGCAAAACTAGTGACATTAACCTAATGATGGATTGAAATTTTCCAATCGGTATAGCTATCGAAGAAGATTATCAGAGTCTCTAACTCTAGTGGGTACTCTGAACACCAGGTGACTATGTCACGTGATGTTCAGAAGTATTAGTACCTCTGCCAACCCCTTCAGGGGTATACGGCGTGAAAGTTTGAGTTTAAATATGCTCTTTAGATGCCTAAAAAGATAAATTAGAGCTGTTTGTTATTAAACAATTTTATCTGGTTCCTCTACAAAGTGTAAAGAGTAGGAAAACTCTTGCTGAGTATAAAAGCTATCATTTTAGTAAATGGAAAGTAAATTATTCTCTGAGAAAAATAAAAACTGGTTCCAAGGCAGATTCAACCTTTGCCAGCATGTCGTTGTATTCGCAATAAATAAACTAAATAAATACGATAAGGGTAATTATTTAATAAGGTTTGATTGATTACATTTCTAAACAGTAACAACTCCTATAAGATTATAATTTCATGTTTTTGGAAGATCAAAACTAGATTGGTTAGAAAATAATATGTACACATTTTTGTTATGGCATTATGTTTTAGTATAACTGGTGATCGCTGGAACGAACTTCGTGATTATACTCTTAGTTACGTACAAGTTTACATACATACATAAAGTCAAGGCTGTAAATCCCTGAAAGCGGTAGCCAGAGCTTCAGAATCAGTAAATTTTCAGTAACTTTTGGAAGTAAGGGGGGAAAATAATGTAAAGTAAATGTTTTTGGTGATGGGTCTCCAACCGCATCGCCCAACAATTACTTAAAAAGAAGTCTTAAGTTAATCTTAGATATTTCCACGAGAATAATTCATAAGTACGGCTGTCAAAGTCGTAGTTATCTCGTCAACTAATTAAATAATGAAGCCAAGTGTGTTGTTTTTACACGACAGGTCATTCAAGTGATCAAATTCGTAATCGGCGGATCATTTCAATTCTAGATCATTGAACAATACATACATACATACATATACTAACAGCTATAAATCCCTATATGGGGTAGCCAGAACCAAGGATTGAGAAATTCCTCAGCCACTCTTGGAAAGTTAAGGGGGGAAATCCCATCATCATCCTCATCGCCATAAAATCCCTTAAATGCCCCACTACCGTTAGTCGCCTCTTACGTACACCCACCGGAAGAAATGGGGTAGTGCTATTCTAAGCCGACACTACACAGCAAATTGAACAATAATGTTTGCGTTTATGCTGTGACTCCTTTTGCATCGTTGAACGATGATGAGGGTGGTTTAAGGAAGTGTATTAATTGAAATTAAATTAGTTCAGCAATACGTATTTTATATCTTAATGGAAAAAAATCTCTGTGGAATAATCCTTGTATACAGTCCTTTATATTATAGAGAGGTAAGCCTTAGTTTGCTTGGCTATTACATTGATAGTGAAAACATGTTTAGGAAGTTGGTTTAAGCAAGATAATCTCACGTGAATATGTCATATGCGAATTAATTGAAAACTTTTATGAATTGAATGGAATTATTATCGCTGAATTCACAATTTTGAATTTTTTAAAAACAAGGTTTATAGGACCATTTAGTTAAACCATCCACCATAATGTTTTGGTATGGATGCACCAACCTCGATTGTCCGATCATTAGTGCCCCGTATACGTAGCTCACGCACGCAACATTTTATCATGCGTGCAAAAAGCGCACATCTCTTTCTAAGACGTTTTCAAAGGCTCGTCATCCGTGCAAATCATCGGTGGATAGATAATGTCATATAAGAATAATATCTATTTGCCACAAACCGATAGCGGGGCGCGGCGCGGGGGCGGGGGGCAGCGGTAATGTATGTATTCGTGTCAGTGTCGGCACCCGGCTTCGTCGGCGCATGCGCAACTAAACAATCGCTCTCAGGAACATGCCTTCGCATCTGTTCTAACAAACACTATGAAAATATGTCGCATTAATTCATACTTTCACATAAACATGATCACGCTTAATTTATTCAGGGTCAAGCATTTGTAACTTCCTACGACGACGTATGTCTTCAAATGATGAATGGCTTTTAAAATCTAGTAGATATTTCATAATAAATTGTTTGTTTATAAGTTATTAATGTTTCCTTTATTGGGAACTGGGCAATTGTCAAGAGTGTCCAACGGATAAAGGGGAAATGAACAGGGATGGATATTCTACTTATCTCCAGGATATCGCTAGACACACCTTTCAGTCGGGTACTGTCTGTAAAACTAGTAGAAATAGTACTCCATTAACCAGCGCCTTTCACCTTTAAAACCACGTTCAGAGATAAACTGTCTGGTGTCTTTACGAACAGTTACCCCAAAGGATATAAAAAAGACTCATAACAGACCCGGGATGGGAAGCAAATATTTGTCATTACTTAATTTCAAATGATGGCTTTTCCTTACCTCACAAAGACGACGACGACGTCGCGACGGTCCATCTTGTCTATCATTTGTGAGGCCGCCACTTCTGACACTTCGATTACAACTGTCATCGGTTTAGCGCCAAAATTCTCGGCTATATCAGTTACCCAGGTTCTTACCACATTGCTACGGACTCGATAATCTATTGAAACTCCCAACATAGCCCTCTTAGTGTTCCTTACTATTGTCTTCAGACATGTTCGTATGTAGTTGTGTAGTGTCGGCTTAGAATATAACTTCACATCAACACCATCAACCTTTATCTCACCATCGTTTCCCTTCGCAACTTCTAAAAGTGGCTGAGGAATTAATTCCCTACCTCTGGCTACGCCTTCAAGGGATTTATGGCCGTGAGTATATGTATGTATGATTGTGTGCGTTCAATATGATATTACTATAATGTTGTGTATCTAAAGTAAACATAGCGGTGTGTGTGCAGGACGAGACGGGGCGGCTGATGCGGCGCAACATCGTGCGCTACATGATCCTGGCGTACGTCATCACGCTGCAGCGCGTTTCGCTGCGCGTCAAGCGCCGGTTCCCGTCGTGGCAGCACGTCGTCGACTCTGGTGAGCCACACATTACATACGTTTGAACTGTACGTTTGTACGGAGCCAGGAAGGTAACTCAGAAGTGAAAACGGTAACCCAAATGAACTGAACATGAATAGTTTCACAGGTTTCTTTTTGGGCAGTAGGTGTAGAAAAATACAGTGAATGATCGTGTGACGGTAATATGCGTATTCAAGCTTCGATTTAATTACGGTTGTATAAAATCAATTGTTTAGAAATATTAAGCTGAAAACTTAGTAGACTGTATCGGTACAAAGTGGCCACAGGGATATACCACTTTTCAACAAAAGGTGCAGAAAGATCACAGTGATTTTCAGAAGAAATACAAACCCTACCCTCTGTCACTTGGTGGAGATGATGACAATCCAAGTTAGGTTCAATTAAAAGTTTGAATTGGCTCATATCGTTAATATTATTGCATTCCTATAACGGAAATGTTTACAAAATATGCCGCGACTTGACCAAGATTTTACACGTTTCCGCTATTAACATATCTTCTAGTCTGTGACTAACTGCTTGACTGCGTTCCGAACTACGCACATGTCATGAGTTCTACAGAGTTATTAATAAGTTAAGCGTATAACATCAACCATAACTTACAGTAAAGTGTTTTATCCATTTAACATATAATCAATAACAGTATGTTAGACAAACGCCCGATTTCTGAATTGAGTATTCCAGCTGAGAATAACTTAAGTATCGTTCTGTCTCATTGAAATCTTAACAAATCAATGAGACAAAACGATACTTAAGTCGTTCTCAGCTTGAATACTCAATTCAGAAATCGGGCGTTAGTTTATTAACTGAGATTTAGTACATAAGTACGAGTTATTTTATTTGCCTACTATTTAAATACGAACCTTTATATTAGCTTACCTGTTGTTGAGAAACAGCAAATAAAACTAGTAACAACGAAAGATCCGATCGCGGAGACTCGATTGCAACATTGATTGTCACTATATTTGAAGAGCAGGTATTGGAAAGATATTGGAAATGCTGAGAGCAAAGCTATTTCCAATATTCAAACAATATCACTGAACCTGAGTTTCTCTTGTATAGAATTGAAAGCAGAATAATGGTTGGTTTATGAATGGGTTATCGTCTCAGACGCTATGTATATTTAAAAATGGTAACTTTGACATGTACATCTGTATTGCCCATTATTTGCCAATGTGATGACCAGGATCGTACAAAGCGGCAACCAATAGTCTCTGCCTACCCCAATGGGAAATAATAGCTTGAGTATATGTATGCATGTATGTGACGAACAGATTTAATCAATTGTCACTTTGCACGCTCCGGGCTAACACATCCCACCATGTTTTAGAGGGGCGTCATACATGCACCCGAAGCGTGAAGTGTGTGAGAGCGATTCTCATGTGAGAAGTGAGAAACTAACAGAATATTTGTACAAACTTTGTCAGTGTGCTCGGAAATACCCATGTGACATCTCCGCTCTCGCTCGGCTCATACGTACAATTCCGTCTACTAATTAATATTTAACAGTCGAACTGTTTCAAGTGATTGACAGCGCAGTTATCAATGATACCTCGAGAACTTCGCAAACTGCGACTCTTGCATACATATGTACACTTAGGTATCCCTCCTTATCTAATGTTTTCAAATAGTCCAAAATCATATGTCTCCAACTTATTCCACTAACTGGTCAACCCGCGCAGGCCTAATGCTGGAAAGCGAGAGAAAAGTATTCGAGAAGATGGACGGCAAAAGCCCGATGTCGAAGTACTGGATGCCGCTGGTGTGGGCCACCAACATCATCAACCGCGCGCGCAAGGAGGGGCTCATCACCAGCGACCACATCGTGCAGACGCTGCTGGTGGAGCTGTCGGACATCCGGCGGAGGCTGGGGGCCCTCATCGGGTATGACACCGTGTGCGTGCCCCTCGTCTATACACAGGTAACTTGCACTACCACTTGGATTCAGAATTTTCATGTCTTATTTCAGAGCTTATCATATTTTCATTAATTTTTATCTTTTTATTATCGTTTTATTTAATTGCGTATACCGTTCATAATTGTACAACTGGTGAAGACTTTTTATTGGCATAGATGCTATGTACTGTTACTTATGTTGTTATTATTTAGCTGTAAGTCTTCAAAATAAATAAATAAATGTGCTGATTCAACATTCATTATGTTTGGAAAAGAGAAAGTAGTTTAGAATATTTTCCCTAATACTTTAGATTAAAACAATTACATCGTAGCATAACGAAACTTGGAAGATTATCTAAATCTGTATCGACTGATATACAAGTACGACTACCCCAATGTTCAAATAAACGAATGAATTATTTAGTGAGTAACTTTCCATAGTAAATTAAGAATGTCAAGCTGAAGAATAACAGTTTACATTTAATCGTAAAATATAAACATTACCTAATATAATTAAAATTTACACGGTAATACTCAGAATTCAACGGTTATAGGGTTAAACATTCCAGCAATCAGGCAATTAAAGATTTATGGTTTTGTCAATTAACTATCCCCAGCCTACACTCTTAAATGTTCTTCTCTCTCTGCCTCTCTATTTTAATCATACATACATACATATACTCACGGCTGTAAATCCCTACAAGGGGTAGCCAGAGTTGAGGAACTAGAAGTTACTCGGCCACTTTTGGAACGTAGAGTGGGGAAAAGATGGTAAAAATAAAGGTAGTTGGTGATGGGTCTCCAACCGCATCGCCCAAAAATCCCTTAATAGCCCCAATACCGTTAGTCGCCTCTTCCGTACACCCACCGGAAGAAATGGGGTAGTGCTATTCTAAGCCGACACTACATCTCATCTCATCTTTTATTTGAATAAAACACACGATGTGAAACGTAACAAGGCTTTATCCAGTGTTGAACTTGGGAGCCCAGCTTGAGAGGCGCAGTTGGTATCACCAAGCTACCAACGCTGTGCTACTTACTCAGAGATGTACTGATCATCAAAAGAGCTTATGTTTTTATCTCTCTTTCCGCATTTTGTTATGAAAGAGAGAAAATTATTACGTTTCGTATTTACTACGAGTTGCGTTCACGTGTATAATAACGTTATCACGTTATGCGTAATAGAAATCTTGTTAATTTTGATTGTTTTCGACATGTTGAGTATCTCGAGAACCGATTGCGATTAACCTTTTCCATCCATATCGCAACATTACATTACTACATACACGGTCGTTCGAGCAATCGTTTTGTTAATGTACGAGTGTACTTACCTCCTCTAGTAATATTACTCCTAGTGTAAAATTTCCAAAGACCCTTTTCTAGGTTACGAAGGTTAGCATTGCTCTTGTTTTCTTAGGGTGTATATTTTAAGGATGTTATTATATATTTTAAGGATATTTGCCGTGTAGTGCCGGCTTAGAATGTCGCTACCCCTTTCTACCCACGGGTGTCGTAAGAGGCGACTAATGGTATTGGGGCTTTTTATTGGATTTTTGGGCGATGCGGTTGGAGACCCATCACCAAAAACCTTTATTTTTACCATCTTTTCCCCACTCAACTTCCAAAAGTGGCTGAGGAATTTATAATTCCTTAGGTCTGGCTACCCCTTCTAGAGAAGTATAGCCGTGAGTATATGTATGTATGTATGTATGTTATTAAAATATTTGTTTACACATAGTGTTTTGTTGCTATAACATTAGATGATGCATTTCACATCACTATTACTATGAGGCAAAGAGAGCAGCAAAATAAAATGGGAAGAATTGCATACATAAACGCCATTAGTTTTCATCGGGGTAGGCAAAAACTATCAAAAGACTATCGATCAACACTTTGCACGATCGTGGCAAACGTCTCTGGCCTCATTTCAATTTATAAATCTTTTCTAATTCTCTGTTAGATCTAAATGTCTCCTCCGTTTCTGTCATCTACTAACATGACCAACCAAACTTTATATGTCTGTTCCACCAATTTACTTTCAGCCATCTTCTCTATGTGCCCAAACCACCTTTTCCGAAGTTTGCTCCTTGTAAAGAGACGGTTTTAGATAAAGTATATTTAAGACGGGTTTAATAACAAAATCACAGCTGACAAAAGTTATGTATGCTATACATAATATTAGCAAAATATCAATATCTTATGATTGCTCTATTTATTTTCTTTCCGTTCATAACGTACGAGTATGAGGTGGCCAAAAATCCAAAGGTCCTTTAAATTGTTCTTACTCACCACCAGCCATGGATTGCTCAAACATCTTTCCCCGTTATATTTCAAACAGTCCTAATAGGCCTACCATCATGTAAGTAGTTATCAGCCACCCACACTACGCCAACTTGACAGACATCGTCACCTCCACCTTACATAGAGTAGGCTGGACCCCTCTATGGAGACATATATACCAGCTTTGATAAATATAAAAAAAGCTGAAGCATTCCAATTTACATTTCTTCAATTTTCTCTTTTCGCTTTTTATTGATGTTTTTGGACCATTAGAATAGGTTGATAAGGCGAAAGATGCACATATGTTGAAAAATCCGCAGAATGCGAAGTTTCCGAGATATCATTGTTACCAGTTAGATAACAGTTGGACTGCTCGAGCTTTCTATATATGTGTTTACATTCAAGACTGTTAAGTTAGAAAATGAACATTTACATCTTTTCTAACAAGACATAAAAATCTAAAGACACTCCTCTTAACGTAACGTGTTACTTACTATAAATGCATGTATTGTATGGTATGATGTTTATATCTACCCATTGACGTAACCAGCAATGTAATATTCAGTTATTTATTGTAATCATATTTACATGTAATAGTTTCGCTTCATTCGTATTACTGCTGTCCAACTATTATTTAACACATCAAAGTATGCACGCAAATGTATTTGTGGAACTACTCGTATGAAAACGAGGAAACGCAGAGTCATTATTAAGAATATATAATTAGTTAGAATACACACTACACTTTTCACTTGGCAAATAAGAAATTGGGAATTTGGTTTAACTGAGAAATCCATGACCGGTGATTATTTAGACCTAGTTACCATACGTAGCTGTGTAGTGTCGGCTTAGAATAGCACTACCCCATTTCTTTCGGTGGGTGTACGTAACAGGCGACTAACGGTATTGGGGCCTTTAAGGGATTGTTGGGCGTTGCGGTTGGAGACCCATCACCAACAACCTTTATTTTTACTATCTTTTCCCTACTCACATTTCCAAAAGTGGCTGAGGAATTTCTAATTCCTAAGCTCTGGCCACCTCTTCTAGGGATTTATAGCCGTGAGTATATGTATGTATGTTACCGTACGTGTTTCGAAGAACAGATTTTATGCATACTTTAAGTATTATAAAATCGTTTCCATTGGGTTTTGGTGTAATGCTACTACAAGCCAGCATTACTCCTTCCCAAGGTTACATTTGTGAGCGAGTAATTGCAAATTATGGGTCCGTGTCTCTAACAAATAAATAACTGAAATTTTCGATAAACGCCTCCCTATTTTATGTTTAAATATCTCATTTAGCGGCCGACGAACACGAGTGAGGCAGTAGCACAGTAGCACCACAATCAGTCACAATGTTGTTAATACCACGGCTGCACAGAACGGCCCGTCATTACATGGTTAAGCAACTGACAAAGTGCACAGTTAGGTCAACAAATAACATGTTCGGAGGCAGGTGAGGCGGTGAGGGGGGACCACGTGACCACTCGCAGCTGATTAGTTACGTTCGCTATTATTGCAGTTATAACATTGATTGGCTATTCAAGCCTAACTAAGTCTCTCCGTAATCAATAGGTTACGAGTTTCGTTCCCTCTGTTTAGGAATTACACGCCTCGCCATTGTGGAAATCTGTGCGGTTACTAGTTAGAATACCAATTGCTCAGTGGGCGGCTTACAAGGCTTAGCATAGAAAGTAGTCCATAGCCATTACATTGAAATAGTTACAAATATTACATACATACATATACTTACGCCATAGTTCCCATTGGGGTAGGCAGAGACTATCGATCGCCACTTCGTACGATCCTGACAAAACTCTCTTGCTTCGTTTGCATCCATCAATCTTTTCATACATCCTCTTTTATTCCTCTTACTTCGGACGCCAGCCTTTTTGAGCACACTCTCAATTTGGTCCAAGTGTGTTCTCCGTGGTCGTCCTCTACTAACATTACCATCCACACTAGCTCTATAGATATAGAAAAATATTTTTTAGATAAATTGGCTATGTATGAGTTAGGCTGCTCGTGAAGGGCTTGGAAGCAAATATAGGTAACGGAAGATATTACCAAAAGGGTCCCATGTCAGTATCTCAGTCTAAAACCAAAGGCTCAGTAACGACCTCTTAATTATCGAAATAGGTTATATTAAGTTTGTTCTTTTCCATTTCGTATAAATTTAAGTATGGTGGAAATAAGTGTTGATAATGTAAAATGGTGATTACTGACATTGCACAGTACTAACTATACACGTGTAATACCGCAACTATTAAATTTTCCTACACACACACACACACGTAGGCACCTAGTATTACGCCGGAAAGATGCATGTTAGCTGGCAGAGGTATCCTTCTAAAACTCACGAGACTAACTTGTTTGATTCTGTGTTTTGGCCTAGTCATTGTCATCCGTATGGGGAGGGGGCATGACGTCGCCTATTTATAATTGTACACTAACATGACTAATGAGGTGACTAAGTTGGTGGTTTCCTCACAACATTATACTTCAAGTTCTACGTTCATAAACCATTTGGTTTAGTTGGTTGCATAATGTTATAAATAAAGTATATATTTATGAATGTGAGTGTAAAATGTTTTTGTCAGAATAAAAGTCCATTTAGCTACATTATTGTATCTTCAATGCAAACGGACAGAAAAGAATGGAAAACTCCATGATGATGACCGTAAAAACAATGTTCAACTTTAGGCATTTTCTGGAATAGAATTACACTGGGCTAGAATAAACCGACCTCCGGTTTAAATCTTTAACGTAAATACTTTGAAATATCATGTGAAATATCCAGGTATGATTGATATTTCTGTGTGTAATTCGTGATAAGACGGTGAACATGAATAACTCGCTAACGCTTTGTTTTAATTTGGCGGTCTGATATCCTTGTTGTTTATTGTTACGCATAAAGACAGGTTCCGTAATGTGAGACCACTGTGAGATTTACAAAGATTCTTGCCTGAAATTCCTATTCATATTAGCTGTGTAGTGTCGGCTTAGAATAGCACTACCCCATTTCTTCCGGTGGGTGTACGTAAAAGGCGACTAACGGTATTGGGGCTTTTAAGGGATGTTTGGGCGATGCGGTTGGAGACCCATCACCAACAACCTTTATCTCACCATCTTTTCCCCACTCTACTTTCCAAAAGTGGCTTAGGAATTTTTAATTCCTCAGCTCTGGCTACCCCTTCCTGGGATTTTTAGCCGTGAGTATATGTATGTATGTATATTCATATCTTGTTTTCTACAGAAAATCATAGTATTCATAGCATATTTAAATATGAAAAAAATATAATTAAAACGCTATATTTGTAATTTTTTTATTAAATACAAACTGCTTTTGCGAACTCTAGTACTTGTTACATTGTGTAAATCAATATATACGAAAGACTGTCCAATTCCTGTGTATATTTGAGGTTCATATTTAGGCAGGTTTGCCAGCAGTTAGCAGTGTCGCGACATAACGGCAATGGCCGTCACTGTGTGTCCGCGGCTCCGTCTTAACTGTACTACATATTAGCCGGCTGGCCGCACACTTTAGCCTTTTGTTTATTTATTTCACGTCATTGAGATATTAATATCAGTACAATTTTTGTACTGGTAAATAATTTAATGGCACATTTAGGTCAAAAAGATAATGTGCTGAAGAATAAAAGGGCATGTATGATAATGATGATGAATGTAAATCGAGCTCGAGAGTTATGCCCCGATGTAATTCAAAGTGGCGATGGATAATTTCGGTTTACCCCAATGGCTTGAGTATATGTTTGTATGTCGGTCAATGTTGTGGCAACAAATAATTTCCCAATCGCAAGCTAATCCCGATATCTGTAGCAACCAACGTGTCGGTGTCAGTTTCTGTAACATAAACACATCAACTCAATGGTATTTAAACTCATTACGAGTATAACTGGTAAATACTTCCTTTTTGAACATATAATCTAAAACACTATCGAAAGTACGAATTTCGCTCAAAGTTTACAGATCAAAAACTACTCACTTTGCTGTTTTTCTACCCGATGTTATAACCAATAATAATAATAAATAGATGTCCTTACTACAGAAACCGGAACCCTAATTTGTCAACGAGGAGATTTATAGTGCCAAAACGAATGGTTCTGTTATTAGAAGATTTTTAAGCAAAATGTTCGCAGAACACTTTAAAAACGTTCTTACATCACGTTAGAATCAATTCCTACACATCCATAGACCCACGACCGACATTCAAATATATTATTTCCTAAACTTCGGCCGAACCACAACCCCACGTATAACCTGCAAAGTAACATTTCCCCCCATACCATCTAGAGATCAAATCCCACATTCAAACCGCCCCATTCATAAACTGTCCCATATTTCCTGAACTCCTACCTGCCCACAACCCACGTATAAACCATGTTTTGCCCATAGCTGTGTAGTGTCGGCTTAGAATAGCACTACCCCATGTCTTCCGGTGGGTGTACGTAAGAGGCGACTGACGATATTGGGGTTTTTAAGGGATTTTTGGGCGATGCGGTTGAAGACCCATCACAAACAACCTTTATTTCACCATCTTTTCCCACGCAACGCAATTTTTAAAAGTGGCCGAGGAATTTCTAATTCCCTAGCTCTGGCTACCCCTTCAAGGGATTTATAGCCGTGAGTGAGTATATGTATGTATGTGTGTCCATAGGTGGTGACGCTGGCGCTGTACACGTACTTCGTGGCGGCGCTGATGGGGCGCCAGCTGGTCCCCGCCGCGCCAGGATCCACCTCCAAGTACGAGCCTGACGTGTACTTCCCGCTCTTCACCGCTCTACAGGTACGCACGCTGACATACGACAATATTATTAATCACATACTCATGGTCATTAAGGGTGCTAGGAAACTAAGATGTGGCATTATCTTGGCAACTTGGTGTATCAGGGGGAACTCAAAGTGACAGTTGAAGAAACTGATGAACATGATGGGGAAGGTGTTATGATATTTATATATACATATATATATTTATATATATATATATATATATTTATTATTATAAGCCATTTATGTCCCACTGCTGGGCAAAGGCCTCTCTCCCCTTCTTCCACTCCAGACGGTCTTGAGCGGTCTCCCACCATTTCTTGTCCCAGAAACCTAACTCGTCACTCCATCTTTTTCTCGGTCGGCCACGCTTTCTCTTTACACCGGGAGTCCATTGCTTGGCTCTTTTGGCCCATCGGTCCGGGTGCATCCGAGCAACGTGGCCGGCCCAATCCCACTTCAATTGGGTCGCCTTCTGAGCTACATCTATATATTTGTCTTTGAGCGCAACTCTGTATTCCGGACTCTGTCTAAGAGCCGGATTCCGAGAATGCTGCGCTCCATGTTTCTTTGGCAAACCCCGAGTTTGAACTTTTGCGCGTCAGTCAAAGACCAGGTTTGCAAATGCACATGTCCATGAGCTTATGTTTGGGGGACAACGGAAGTTCTCCCTTCATTAGCTCTTTCGTAGACCAAAAGCTTTTCCGGGCATGTTAGACACGTCTTTCGACTTCCTTGTCCTGTCGAGCCTGGAAAGAGACTATTTGGCCTAGAAAAACATATTCCTCGACATATTCGATTCTGACCCCATCCACGTCCACCGAATGCTCCTTGCTGTTAGACATGACCTTGGTCTTTGATATATTCATGCTAAGTCCAACTTCAAGGCTTGCTTGGCTGAGTTCTTGTAGCATAGATTGTAGCTCAGAAGCCGTGTTAGAGAACAGGACTATATCGTCGACGAAGCGAACGTTCGTAAGCTTAACCCCGCCGACATCTATACCCTTGTTTACCCAATCCGGCTCTAGTGACTTAAAAACTTCTTCCCATACATTCGTGAAAAGTTTGGGAGAGATATAGATATATAAACATTCATAATATTTACAGCTGTAATCCCATGAAGACTGAACTTTGGAATAAAAAACTATAGCAATTTTCAAAGTTTAGAGAGGACGGGATGATAACCCACCGTTGCCGTTGGTGTCAAAAAGTATCTCAGTAGATTCGTCCGTAAAAGGATTATGGATTAACGGATACGTAAAGCATCTTCATAGTAGCAAGCGTTTGACACATTTTACATTTATTTCTTTAGAGGTAAAAGACTACATTCTATGTAAATCGTAATTGACATATTAAATTTATAGTTCGTAATTCATTAAGATGTTATGATGCAGTATTAAGTTAAGAAAGTGTCGACTAAAAAAAATACTAATACCAAAGAAAACCTTTTTAAAGAAATAAATCTTTTGTGAGTCAATTAATAGCGTAATTAATAAGGCGAACGGTTGGTAGTATTTTACACGAACATTTTAACATAGTTAGAATTGTGGAAGCATCCGTCTATAAAAATGATGTCGATCCTCAGTTCTGTTTCTACGTGGGCTGGCTGAAGGTGGCGGAGGTGCTGATCAACCCGTTCGGGGAGGACGACGACGACATCGAGCTCAACTGGCTCATTGACAGACACATTAAGGTGAGCCTTCTAACTGTGGTTGACATGATTAGTTCTAAGTATATATTATATTGTATTTTCGTAGACTGGTGGCTCGTGAAAGACCACCGCATGAGATGCTCAAAAGCATGATTTCGAATCTTGCTAGGGTACTCTGTGTGGTTTTAAAATTGGTGTGTTGGACAGGGAGAGTATCGTGACTGGCTATATCACACTAATAAACATGCATAAACTGCGTAAACGATTTATAAGATTTTACGTACTTTTATAATAACGTTTTTTTATGTATTCTTCATAAATAGTTTCCCTGAAACGGTCACGGTCAAGTGTTGCATACATATACGTAATGATACGTTTTAGGTGTCAACTCCAATGACGAATGGCGATCGATACATGATGGTGGACTTGATGAATAGTTCTGATGATTTATTCAACGCATGTTAGGTTTGCTAGGTCATACTTATGCCCTTTATTCCCATTGGGGTAGGCAGAGACTATTAATCGCCACTTTGCAAGATCCTGACAAATCTCTCTTGCTTCTCTATACATGCGCTTTTATTCTTTTCACCTCAGGTTTTTGCCTTTGCAAGAACGTTTTTAATTTGACTTTTAAACGTCTTACGCGTCTACTATCAACACCATCCACATCGGATACTACTCTCCACTCCACTCTATCGCTACCTTACTATCATTCATCCTCTCTATGTGTCCAAACCACCTTGCTAGTAAATCTTCTCTTT
Organism: Bedellia somnulentella; assembly: GCA_963576735.1. NCBI lineage: Eukaryota > Metazoa > Arthropoda > Insecta > Lepidoptera > Bedelliidae > Bedellia > Bedellia somnulentella. Next base: position 27,657,506 of record OY755170.1, read on the forward strand.
TAATCGATTTATATCATAGAAATTATTATATTATCGACAGCCCTATTCCTATCAGTAACAGGTTCATGTTACGTACTTAGTATCAGCCTCACTGGAACCGCAAGAATCGTAGCGGGAGTGACACTTGATTACGTCACTACTCTGAAACTATTTAGATTCACTAAACTTACTGTTCAAGTAGCTTAGATGACTAAAGCTGCGAGTCAGTCCATCAAAGACGTGCTTAAAAGCGCAGTGAGGGTAGTGGTTTTGTGGAACCAAAAGAATCACTTCATTAAGAACAGTTTGACCCTTTTGAAAACAAGGTGAATCACCTGACCCTCGTAACCGTAACATTGCAGGCAGCCTACATGATCGTGGACGAGATGCACGAGGAGCACCCCGAGCTGCTGAAGGACCAGTACTGGGAGGAGGTGGTGCCCAAGGACCTGCCCTACACCGTGGCCTCCGAGCACTATCGCAGACACGAGCCACCTTGCTCTGCTGACCATTACAAGGTTCACTATTCATATTTTAATTGATAAATTTAAGTTTCTTTGTACATGCCATTTAACATACCTAAACATAATAAACTAAGAAAAGGGGGTAATAACTAATTCAGCAAACAATAATTTATTCGCGAACGCATATATTATGTAAGTATCCTTCCTTATTGCTGTGTAGTGTCGGCTTAGAATAGCACTACCTCTATTTCTTCCGGTGGGTGTACGTAATGAGGTGACTAACGGTATTGGGGCTTTTTGGGATTTTTGGGCGATGCGGTTGGAGTCCCATCACCAACAAACCTTTATTTTACCATCCTTTCCCCACTCAACCTTCCAAAGTGGCTGAGGAATTTCAAATTCCTTAGCTCTGGCTACCCCTTCTAGGGAAATAAGGCCGTGAGTATATGTATGTATGTATCCTTCCATGCACATTTAAATTTGAGGAATTGGTAAAGTTCATATATAAGTTACTTGACTGTTAAACCTTGGCAAAAATAGACTACAGACCGCGAGTACTTGGATCTTAATTTTCAGTGTTTAACTGCTGACCCTTACCGGTTCTAGATGACAACCACGAGAACTCAACAAATTAGGGTTCTTTACTATGTTTTCCCTTGTCTTTAAATAATCCGTTCTTATGTATAAACGAAATTGATATAGAATAGAATAACTCTTTATTGCACATCAAACACAAATTTACAAAAGTAATAGTATGATCAAACAGTTTACAGTGAGGTACAATTGGCGGTCTTATCGCTAAAAGCGATCTCTCCTAGACAACCTTTGGAGGGTGAGATCGATAAATTAATTATTTGGGTAGATGCACAAAACAAGGCCAAAAAAACATAATAAGATATTAAGCTTACTTAAAACTTACCTACTTATTTAATTTAAATAACAATATAAATATCAATCATACAAAATAATATAGATATTTAACGAATATGAACACATACATAAATAACTACATACTTTTATTTATACAAGCAATACAAATACCTAAATAAAATACACATATACTTTTTAGAAATATAATAAATATATATAGTTTAAAAATCAACAGTATTACAGCGCTTCAGTGAGATAGTGTTGTTTCACCAGATGTTTGAACACATTTAGTGATTTAGCCAATCGCACCTCCACAGGAAGTGCGTTCCACAATTGCACAGCGTGTACAGAAAAAGAAGAGCCATAGAAATTGGTTGTATGAGAGGTAATAGATAATTGAAGATTATGGTCTGAACGTAAATTAAGGTTATGGGAAGAAGAGAGGAATTGAAAACGTTCTTTTAGATAGAAGGGGGTAGCAGGATGGAACAAGATAGAGTAAAGGAGGGACAAAGTATGCAAATTGCGGCGGAGGCGAATAGGAAGCCACTTAAGATATACATTTTGTTATATAAAAATCTCGCTAGTCATTTAACCAGTTGTCTCCTGTTGAGACTCTAAAATTTAAAATGACATTACGACCGTAAATTTGCAGGTGAAAGCAGAAGAGACCCTGTACGTGAACGTACAGCTACCGAGGAAGAGCCACGACGAGACGTACGCAGACTATGTAAGTTCAGTTTTCTTGTGTACCACTTCTCTCTGCTTCCGACCACATCATTATCTGTTCTTCTCACAAACTATACAGAGATGTTCTATGACTATCAGATGAAGTGAGAAATTAAAGTTATAGTTTTAGTTAGCACAAAGAAATTATAGTTTTAGATTAAAATATAGTTCGAGTTATCTAAAACTAACACTTTAATCAGATCTTAATCATATTTTCTCGTGAATAATAGTGCACACTATTTGTGCTCGAATGAACTTGGAATTAGTCAGCAAATTTGTCTAGTTATGGTAAAGTTGAGTTGATATCATAACATTGTGAACGCTATTCAAGGGTATTATAATGCAAATATTTGCACAAAAGTTTACACGTACTATTGTTATCATCATAAACTTTATAAAGATGAACGTAACCCTGTAGTGACTATGTACGAAATATATTTGCAAGTGCATGAAACGAGTTCGTCAACTAATAAGACTGTCATCTAATCAGTAATCACCCATTGCACCTCCACAGGCGTCACCCTCTTCTAACAAATTAACCGAAATCAATTTTCCTTTCAGGAGAGTGTAGACACTCCATTGGTAGAAAGACGAAAAAACTGGTTTCAGAGACAGATATCTCGAATGGGCTCGGTGCGGTCCGCGTCGACCGCGTATTCGTCGGGCGGGCTGTTCGGGCGCAATCGGCACAACTCGGTGGTGTACTCGAGCCCCGAGGCCGGGTCGCCGCCGCCGCTGGGAGGTCACGCGCCGCCGCCCCCACAAGATGTCGCTGTACGAGCGGCTCGTGGGACGCAAGTCCGGCAGGCAGAGGTCTAACTCTAAACACGGTAATTTGATATAATGATTTTTAATTATAGTGATTTAACGCGACATGATACCTGAAAAATTCCAATATATTTAGTGATTCTGCCAAATCACTTTCGCCACTTCGGTCAAAATCGACTCGTGACAAACTTCTCTACCCTAGCTTCGTTTGCATCCATCAATATTTTCATAGATGCTCTTTTATTCTTCATACTTTGGACGCCGGCCTTTTGAGCACACTCTATTTGGTCCGAATGTGTCCTCCGAGGTCGTCCTGAACTTATATTACCTTTCAAATTATTTTTGCAATACCAAAGAGTGTATAGTTCTACTTCTTATAAACTGTAGATATGTAGTAAAACAAACAAGCTATAATGTTGCATGGAACTATGTAGAAAAAGTATGTTGCATACATGTTGTTCATGTGCTCTTATATCTTGCATTCGTGCATTCGTGCGTTTTGCGATACTCGCTACTTATCTTCCACAAACAAAACTATACAAAGACAAACATAAAGTAATATAAGCTTAGCCATAGGCGCATTTCTCGTGGCTTTCTCTTGCCATTAACGTTTATAATATTCATTTATAGCCATAGCTAATCATTATTTTCAATGTAGTTAGGATCTGATAACATTATATATTATATATATGTATATATTTCATATATATAGGAAATATTATTTAAATATCTATAAATTTTATTATTAATCTCATATATTATTTTTTTTCTACATATATATATATATATATATATTATATACTTTCTATTATTATGTGTACATATATCTATTTACATTTATTTAAGTATATAAACATTAGTTAACTCTACAAACAGAAAAGGTTTGTTAGTAAATTGGTGAAAACTAAAGGCTTCGAAATGTATACATTTTATTTAATATTATAATTTTTGTAAACGCTGTTGTTTTCCATAAATAAATTAAATAAATAAATAAATAAATTTATACAGAACAGAAACTTGACGAGCAATATTTTTAAACAATATCAACGAGTGTATTAGCTTTGGAATGAGAAGGAGTAATATTACATAATTTACATAACATAACATAAATGTCACGCCGAATATCCCCGAAGGGGTTGGCAGAGGTACTAATACTTCTGAACATCACGTGACTTTGTCACCTGGTGTTCAGAGTACCCACGTTTTGCATGGAACAGTGTACTCACGTGATAGGGGGCAGGCCTATCGCCGTTTTTGTACGAATACACTGTCACATGACTAAGTACAACTCAGCCATGTGGGTTTCCTCACGATGTTTTCCCTCACCGCTTAACAACCATGATAAATTGACCACACATATGTCTTTAGAAAGACAAATTGGTGTAGGCCCGACCCAGGATTTGAACACTAGTCGTTTGCACGATAACCGAGTGTTCTACCCACTGGGCTATCACGGTTGTCTATAATTTACAATAAACCTAAAATGTATATTAATACCAATAAATGTAAATAAAATGTCAATAAACTACGTTAATTCCCATTGTACTTAGTACAAGTACTCCTATCAATACCATGGTAACTATAACTGATATAAAATATTATGATATAAATGATATAAATACTGAGAATAAAATATATAGATTCTAGAAATATGACCTGATTCTCCTACAGCTACTAAAATGCAATCATTGAAGCAAGTAGTAACCCATTTTCACATCTTCAGGCCAAAAGAGCAACGGAAGTGCTGTGCCTGTGACGCTGCGGAACCGGCCTCGAATCCCGACCCCGGACGTGGGCAAGGAGGGCGAGGGTCGGCTAAGCCTGCAAGGTGGAGTCCATAACATGGGCATGCTGATGGCCCACCAGGCAGCCGCGTCCTACCAGAGTGAGGTTCCCGTGCTGGGGCGCTGGTGCTGTCGCCCCATACAGGTTAGTTCAATAGACACTCTAGTAGAAGCTTTTGTTTTTTATTGTGAGATATCTAAATATGAATAGACAGTGAAAATAGTAAAATGAAACTTTTGTAAAATAAAAAGTGCTAACTTTGATT